>VZZY01000697.1:0-157946 GCA_013400335.1 Eurystomus gularis | reverse complement strand
GAAGTTAAGTTCTAATGAAACTGATATGTATATATGTAACAGAACAATGCACAAAATCCTCAGATATACTTTTTCATATCTATTTATATGTGCATATAAGACAAAAGTTTAACATCAGCATTGATTAGGAGCAAGCTCTTCTTGCTGACCTTAACATTGTGCATTTTTAGGTAGAGGTATGGGTTACATATATCTAGGGTTATATTTTATTGGGGTTTTACTCAGGACTAGCATTTAACTAGGAGAGTCAATTGTTAATACAGGATGGGTTGTGGTACAGCCCCCCCCAAAAAATTAATTAATCTTATTAATTTCCTCACATACAAAAGAATGACTGCCAAAAATCTGAGAATGTACCTGTGAAACATGATATGGAAAATTAAGTTTTATAGTATAAACTTCAGTTTGGGCATGGGCTTCAATAGCATTTCAAAACCAAATACACAAGATTGCACTGCATTACAAAATTGCAGTCGTCTTTCAGTCAGCGTTAAAGATTTTATTTTTAAGGCAGCCTTTTGAGGAGCAAAATAAAAGTATAAGAAACACAAAGGTCAAAAAATTAAATTACTTTTATATTTTTCTATTTCCAAGGAAAATTTTCATACACGTGCATTTTCTGCCTTACTTATATTTTACCAAAACAATGTGCAGACACTATATCATTATACAGTATCCTTCATTAGCTGTAGAAGTTCCAGAGCCTGGTGCCAAAAAAGCTGGAGTTTGCTGTAAGAGAGTTCTTTTTACATAATGACTTTACTACCTAACAAACCTTGAACCACTTAGCATGGGAAGGGTTCTCATATTTCAGATAACAAAAATTCATCTGCAGTGGTTTTTTCCATAGCCATGTAATGAGGCTTGTAGAAACATGACATGAAGAAATAGAATGAATAAATCAAACTGTACGGAAAGAAACCTCAAGGATCCAACAGTAGAAATGACAAACAACAGGGAGCTCTGCAGCTTTTCTCATTGTCCGTCGAAACCCATTTCTTTTTCTGCTATTTAGGAGAATATTTTAGGACAATACCCTCTCAACATTGTATTGTCAGTGCAGGCTCAGGACTCTAAGAAAAGATGCTTAGAAATCTCCAAAGTTCATTTTGAGGTGTATACTGGAGAAGTTGTAGATGAAGAAAGAGGTAGGATTCACTGGGGCTTCTATGAGGTATTTACTTTATAGGTGATAGTTTTGCACCTCATGATATGCTTTATACATTTAAAAATGCTTTTAACAGACTTGGGGGATAGAGAATCCATGTCTTCAAGCTTGTGAATGCTGGAGGACTCCTCCCTAGGAAGGGAAGGGAGTTAAAGTAGCCTGATCAGGCCTGGTGGCTGGTACTTTTCTCTGGCTTATCTTCGGTAGAGAGAGAGTTTGGCAGTACAAGTGCCAATGAGAAAGCATTTGTTTCCAACAGCTCTCCACAATCACTCTCTGTTCCGAGTCTGAACTGAAATATGAATGGAACCTAATGTCAAGCCATTTCTTCACTCAATCAGAAATGTTGTGAAAAGCAGGGGGTAGAATGGTGCTTCCATATGCTCGTGGTACGCAGCAGAGTTGTTCTGCTGTGTTTTAAGGGAGGTGGATAGGATTAAAATTAGACGGAAATGACCCAGAGCTGTAGCAGAATAAGCTCCAAGCACAACCCGATGCATTCCAGCTCTGAAGGCAGCAGGTCTGGCCAGGCTTCCCGCGCTCAGGCTGCACAGGGCTGCCTCTCATCCCAGGAAAGGGAGCAGGCAGGCTGCTCCACAGGTCACCGGCATCAGGACACCTGGGAGTACCTCCATCTATAGGCTGTTTTTATGTGAGGTAGCCTAACAGTTCTTTAAAGATATTTGGATACGTACAGAGAAAAATTAGGGTATTCAATTACTGCACCAGTTATCTTGCTGCTTGGGCTATAAGCTGTCTTGGGTAGTTCCATGGTAACAATTATCATTTTGTGTATCATTTGTATGTTTTGCACAGGGATCTTAGGTAAATTTGTCCCACTACTCATTTGTTTGTTTTTAATTGGATACTCAAAGTTGTGCCTACAATTTTATTTATACTAGGATATAATTTTTCACAAGTTAACCTTTTGGTCTTATTTCATTTATTCTATTTGCTTTTAAGTGGGCTCTGAAGTCCATTTGACCAAAAAGCATCGGGGCTTGTACGGCATTATGTGGTTTTATGCATGTTGCCACTATCTTTACTTCAATGTGTTTGTACTTGGAGTAGTAAACCCAACATTTCATATCCATAGTGCTGCAGTTCAGTCATAAGTTTTAAACTTAAAAAACTCCCTGACAACATTTATTTCTATTAAGCGTTAGTTAATGAAAAGTAGAAATGGCAGGTTGCTGCTACAGCTGTTGGCTTTTTCTGTTGTTAGTTTAATTCAAGCAATGCAGGTTTGACACGTGAGATTATGTGTGTTTGCTACTGGCTTAGAAAACTGACATCTGTATGCTTCTCAGCCTTCATTTTTGTTCAACAGAAACACATTGTTTGTCCCTACCTGGTAGGTATATAGAAACTTTTTTTTTTTCCCCCCATTCTGTTTCCCTCTTCTAAACCACCTCATCCCATTGTTCTCAGTCTTTGTTTGCAATTTTCATTTTAAATCAAAGTGCCCCAAAGTCGTGGAACAACCTCTCTGGGTAGCATTGCACAGTAGACACACAAGAAAAGGAAATTCTGTGATCGTGACTACTTTGTGACTTGCTAATAATTGAAGACTTAAAGATTTTAGATTAAAAAACCTCCAAACAATTCAGAATAAAAAATTCAGACTTGAAAGTTCAATGTGAATATTTAAATATTCTTATTGTAGCTGAAGCAGAAACTACCACCTATCATTTTTTCTTTTTTTTTTGCTAATGAATGAACTAAAAATAATCATGTCATAGAGGAGCACTTCATGTACTTTTTAAAATTAGCTTGGATACTGAGAAGTTCCAAAATGTGTCTCTAATGTTCCTCCTTTAAAGTAGTTTAATAAGATGTAATAATAAACATGTAAAATTAGATTTATTGTATCAAGAGGCAAAATAACCTCATTACACAGAAAGCTCCAACAAACCAAAGCTTGCCTAATTTATAATCCAGTAGTTTAATTTGTAAACCTGATTACTGCTCTTAACAGAGTTCATTAGTACCTCGGAGTCCTATAAGATGTTTGAATGATACTTGTTATAATTAATATTTAGTCTTTAATACTGTTCAGAGTTTCCCAAACTTTCAAAATGGTTCTTGTAATTGCTTTTTGAAAATTTGCCAGCTGTGCAAACTTCATTGCTGTGGGGATATGGAGGGACTTCACAGAAGCAACATGGCATTGCATTGATTAATTAACCATTTGAATTCTCCCATTGTAGAAGTTGCTAATACCCTTTCTGAACAACATTGCTTTCTCTCATTCACAGCTAAGTATTATTTCTGTATCCGTATTTATGTCATTTAATGAAGCCATGGACATGGACTGTCTCCAGGGAATGACACCACAGCGTAAATTCTAATTCTCCACCGAATTGTGTAATAAAACCTACAGAAAGCGCAGTCCACAGTGTTAAGTGATAGGGAAAGGAACATGGCAAGTGTGTATTTTACCCAGATTGGCAGTTCAAGTGTGCTTTGCGTCAGTGGTATTTGTACACTTGAGGTTTAAAATTCCAGAATGCACTAACTCTAGCTGTGAATACTTGTGCTATGCTCAGCATGAAACTCAGCTTAAAAGAGTTGCCAGATCTTAACTACCACCTCTGCTTTCTTACTTCGGGAGCAAACAAACTCCCCTTAGCGAGTCTGCTGCTCTGCTCCTGCAGCTTCAAAGCGTTGGGAGGTTTTTTGTGGCTCCCTGCATTTCTGCTGGCTCTGCTCATTAAGAACTGCACATCAGCAAATTGTTCTGCCTTTGCCTCCCGTCTTCCCGGCTGGAGTGATCGGATTGTGCCCTCCAACTGCTGAGAGTCTTACTGCTGCCGGATTTGATGGATTAGTGTGGGACAGCAGTGCTTCCCTGCAGCGCTTGCGTTTAGTGACATCAAAATGATGTGGCTGGACAGTGTGCAAATCCTTTAGGTACCAGTTACTCGATGCTAGTTGCGATTGATGCCCTCATGATGCTTATAAAAGCTCGTATGGAAAGTGCTGTGTAAGCAATGGAGTTGCCTCCTTCAAGGCAAGACGAAGAGGCAAAATCTGCGGGGACGCCCTGGTTCCTGCCAGGACAAAGGATGTGGTAATACATCTGCTGATCACATATAGTTTTTATGAGTATTAAAAAAAATCTGATTTGTCCATTAGCACAGCCAAGAAGTCTAGAAAGTCTTTTTCATAGCTAGATGACTTAGGGACAGAACTTCTACTGAGGTGGTGTGAAATTGAGTTAAAAATAGGTGCCAAATCCTTGCTATTCCAGCATAGGTCAAGCGTTAGGAATGAAATACCATGGCATTGTTATCATTTGTTGCTGCACAAAGCACATTAACACTGGACATAATTTAAAAGAAAATGATATTTTACCTTACTTTGGTTTTAACTAAATAATCATAAAAAGGATTAGTGAATACAAATTTAAATTTAAATTTAAACAACAGTTGCAAAAGCATATTTTCAGATTTTGCAGTTAAATGTTTTACTTGTGCATCGACATAAGGCCGCAAGGCTCGCCTCACAGTTCAGGTGCGGAGGTTTGATCTGAAACCTCCAACCCTTCCAAGGTTTGGTCTGCACTGGTTTTTGCTAGCAGCAGAGCAAAGAAATCATTCAGCACAGCTTGAAATAACCACAAGCGATTAGAAAGCGTCCATAAGTTCTAAATATAGTTAGAACTTTATAGTAGTTTGTCCCAAATGAATTAATGGTTTTATTCAGCATCTGATAGAAGCACCTTACTTTCAGGTTCAGCATAAGACCTTTGCTGTCTTTTTGCCTTGTGCTTTTGTGTTCTTTCCTTGAATAGAGGCATTGTGAAAGATAAACATATTGGTCAACATCAGCCCTGCTTACTAGGGAACCCATCTTGGAGATCAACTCTTGTTCAGACTGTCGTACAAGCGATCCTGTAGAATATATAGGTGCCTGTTATTTCATTAAGTAAATTCTCATAAAGATATGAAATCGATTTTCATTATGCTCTACGGGAAGCCTGAGAGGAGCAGAATGTACCCTAGTTATTTTGTGTGATTTTATATACAGATTTTCATAAGGTCTGCATCAAACAAGCCACAGGTGGTCAAAGGCTACGTTGGTGAGAATCAGTGTACTTGAGCTGATAAGATGAGTAGTAACATTTTTCCATAGTATATGAAAAAGGATGCTATCAGTGCAGCACTGCCATTATACCAGCTTGAGTGCTCACCGCTGCTGTCTTTTTTTCTCTAACTCTCTTATTCCCGAGATGATAGAAGCAGCCACATTCAAAAGCCCTTATCTCCAGACTGCAGATGGAGAAGAGAAGCATGCGGTATGCTACGGGTGAAATTTTCAGCAGAGATTGGGAAGTTAGGTGCCTAACTCCTATTTTCAGAAGTGATACAGGGCCTTTCTAAAGCAGCGGTTCTGTTCACAAGAAAGTAATCTACTTAGTTACTGCAGGAGACATGCGGCTTTATATTAATCATACAACAAAGAAGATGAAGGGGAAAGTTCCACAGAATAGATGGGAAACAAGAGACAGGGAAGAATGTCGCTCTACCCCTTATTTCTTCGGGTTACTGGCTAACTATGTGTCAAGGTCTTTCTTATTCTTTATTTATGAATGAAAACATATTTTTTAAAGCTACAAGGATTTGGTTTTTTCTTATCCAAGATGGGAAGAGTTGCTCTCTTCTGCCTTACCTTTTACTCTCTCAGGCCCTCAGTTCTATAGAATCTCCCAGTGTCTTGTGTCCCCAGAAGGATGAAATCCTCCTGAGCTTTCTTCCTTCAGAAAATAATTAGGAAAAGCAAAGGACGCCTGCACTCCATGTCACTTCATAAGCAGTGTCCTGACATTTCCTTAGAGTTCAAACATTCATGTAATGCTCTTTGAGTAACAAGGATCCAGTTTGCTCCAGAATGGTACATGGTCTACTGGAGGGCAGATGGCTCATGGAACTTCTGATACATGTAAAGTTCTCTTGCCTTAACTCCTCATTTTGAGTGATACATACAGACTGATATTGAAAAGCTTGTTTTACAGTTCTCTTGCCATCCTGGCTTAGATTAAGTCTGAGTGAGTTCTTGTCATCCTTTCCACCCAAAACTGGTGAAGGTTTGCTCTTGGTAAGCCAGGTAAGCTCTGGCTTACGGAGTTAGCACCTAAAAAGAAACTGCTTTGTCCAAACTGCTTTGAATAATTTCTTTACCTCACTCTTAAAAAAAATCTAGGATCTGGACCTTGTGATGAAATGGGCATGTTTGATAATGTTTTGTTCCCTTCTTATTTCAGGGGAGCTTTAAAACCTGGAGTAGTGCCTATGACTGGACCTCCAGAAGAGCCTGTTTAAGAAAGGTTTGTCTGAGCTCTCTGCTGGAGGTAGCACTGATTGTCAAGACCTTTCTGTGTCCTTTTAACACTTTTGAATGTGCAGCTGCTCTAACAAGAACATCTGCCACTAATACAGACATACAGAGCCTATCTCGTGGCAGAATTCAGGCACTCATGAGCAAGAAGAGTCACCAGGCCTATAAGCTTTTCCTGCCATATGTAACACCGCTCCTATCTCTGTGCTGCTTTATCCAGTTCTGCTCTGGGTACTTATCAACTATGGATTTCACACCAAAAAAAAGCCGGGTAGCTGAAACACAGATAACTCATCCTGTGAGTCAAAGATGACTTTTTACCCACAGCCTACCGTCATTTTATAACCCTACTTCTGTACTCCTGACCTTGCCCTAGCAGCAAAATGTACCTGCTGCTGCCTTTGAGACATTTTAGGATCCTGACTATCCTTAACAGAGGAAATTTTTACAGGTATCTAATTGTGATCTTCTGTGAATAACACAATTTCTCTAAGATGAGCACAGAACCAGATGGGTTTGCGGGAATAGAGTGAATCCGTACGCGCACAGTGCTGCCCACTCTTACTATGACTTAATCGTTTGAGTTTCAGGCAAAAGCTGAGTACTACGCACAGCCAGCTGCTCTGGCTGACTTCACAGCTGAATCCCGCCAGTCATATATGACATGTCAAGCTGGTAAAAGGGATTTCACACAAGTCTAAAAATGATTTCTGTTTGCTTTTTTTTTTCTTTAGTTTTGCCGCAGCTGGGAAAAGCGCTAGCTAGAGAGATGAAAATATACCCAACTAACCTTTTTTGCTATTTTTCACATTATACTTACAAAACTGTCCCAGCTATATAGTATGAACAAGAAAAGATTCATTCTTTGCCCGGATTTGCATATGCCAAATGGTGTTCTACATGACTGAGATTCATTCATGAGCTTGTCTTTCATAGAAACAAGTTTAATCTTTTCCTTAGTCCTGTAGCCTAAGTCTCAAACCACCACTTACATTTTTTTTTTGTCACAGCCCTAGCTGCCTTCACTTTTTGCAGTGCCTGCTCTGATGGTGGCAGCTATTCAGCATCGCTTCTGGTTGAGATGAGAGTATTGTCAGTCCTCATTTCAACAGGCTGCATAAGCATATTTTCCATGGCTGTATGAAAAACCCCAGACACTAACGATATTCTATATGGCACTCTTGTGATAATACACTATTTCCCTCACAGCACTATATTTTCTTCAATTCTCTAGCTAAACTTGCTAGCATGTTTGTAGCCTTAAAATTGCACGGGTAAAACAAAGCTGTCTTCTTCTGGCCCATTTACATCAATCAGTTTCTTTTTCTCTGAGGTAATAAATAATTTGGATTTCAGGTATTTTAGCTAGATGTCATTCTGCATATAACTCCTGACATATGAATACTATGCCCTCAACCCTTCTTTAAGAGAGCTGTTCCTCATCCAGGAATTTTTGAATGTTAGGACTTTGTTAGGAGCTAAGAGAAAAACCTCCTACTGCTTTTGTTTCTCATACTACTTTTGCTTAATAGCACAATTTTTTTGCTTTTGGTGCATCAGTTCTACAAGAATGAAGACAGGACCTATTCAGTGAGTCATTTCTGCCTTCACAAATGCTCCTTGCTTCATCCACATCTTGCTTTCTGCCTCTAGCCTACTCACAAAATAGCAGAAGGGCTCGTACCTGTGTCCACTGTTCCTCTGCTGTAGGCAACAGCCTGCCTTATACCCTTTGACATTTGGTATGTATCTACTCCTCTGGGTGTTTCAGCTTTGAAAGGTAAAATGCTCAGAGCTTTTTTTCCACCTTTAGACCCTTGAGTTCATACCCTTCAGCCAGAAATATTCTTTGATGTGCACTTCAGTATTTACTGGCTAAATGCCCTTGCTTAAGGCATTTAGCTATTTTTGATGCTTAGACAATTTAAATAACTGATTAGGTGTTAACTCTCCAGTGGCAGGAACACACATTAGGAGCCAGCATTCTAGTAGCTGTCGCATTTTCATTTCTTTGAGCTGCTCTGGCTGTGTTGGGTGCAAATCTTAAATTACTCGGTGGGCACAGTGTTGCTGTTAATCATTCTGCTTTAGGCCCTCTGCAGCGCTTCTGGGTTTCTTTACAGATGTAAAAAGGTGCCTGAGCTCTAAACTTCTGCTATGGAAGAGTCTAAGGAAGTCTTAAAACTCTAACATGTAGCTGTGCCTTTAAAAATCTGACAAGCGCCTGTGGCCCAAAGAACAGCATCCCTATGCTTCTGAAAAAAGTGACAGAATATACATTTCATGGCAATAAAGCATTGCTGCTTTATCTAAGAACATTTGGAAATGACAGATGGAACACACCTTTGATGCTGGTGCAGAAACACGCGTGATTGTCTGTCAGAAGGCCATAATCACCCAGCTTAACTTCAGGTTAAGAATAAGGTTGTAAAGAATAAGAGGTACTTCCGGAGGTGACTGAGCACTTTTAGCATCTCTGTTGCCTTCTGGACATTGCCTCAGGTACAGAAGCTAGGGAGGAACCAATGCTCCTGAATCCTGATATATCAGTCATGCTTAGACTTAGCCGGGATCAAGTCAGACCTAACAGATTTATCCAAGTTTGGAAACCCAAGTATGATGTTTGGAGATGCACTTGGAGTGAAATAAATCCCCATTCAGGTATGTGTTTACCACTATATCTAAATATTAAGCTCTTGCATGATAAACCCCAAATCTAAAGTGGGTTTTTTTTGCGTGTCTTGTTACTACAGCACTACGTGCTGTAGTACTGCAGTACGTAATGCAGTCAATATTGTTTTTTTCCCAAATGGAAATAACTGCCTACATTAACAGACGGTTGCTCATACATGGTTCTGATACTATTCACTGAAAAAATCCCTGAGAAAAAACTTGACTGTGATGTGATGTCAGTCTCCTGAGGAACAAGACATTTGACTGATAGCTAGGGGACATTCCCATACTATCAAATGCTTGACACATTGTGACATGAAAAAGGATAAGGGGAAAAGTTGCAAAAATAATCTTAAGTAGTATTTAAGAGCAGGCATTGAGTCTGGGAGCAGATAGAAGCAGAGCAAAATTAATAAATGATGCTGAACAACATGGTTAGTTTTCTTACCTGTTAAAGCACTGTAGAAGTAGATTTATTGTGCATTAATTTTCTTTCAATCATCACAACTTTTTTTTTGAAGCAACAAAAACATGATAAAAGTGATTTCAGTTGTTTACTGTCTAGTTTTTCATTCAAGATGGTTTTCAAAAGATATTTGCATGTATGTAAAAGACTAAAAGGGGTGTGTTCCAAAAGTTGCAGTAGTCCTCTGCAGTGATTTGTAGACAGCCTCGCCAATTACTTGTTTGTTCTTTCCCCCTTTGAAAGAGAAATATCTAAGGGAGAAAAAAGCAAAAACCCTTTTGTTCTGAACAGACAGGTATTGTCTTGTAGACAAACTACCTATGTAATTTCTTTTTACTTTTTCATATGTGATTTTTCATCCAGGTGGCACATACAAGGCATACTGCAGCTTGAGGTTCTGCGGGCAAGTGACAGCAACAGAAGCTGAAGGACTTGTATCCTTAACTCACTGAGGGAGGAAACTTGAGGCTTGAAAAAACCAAAACCTGAATATCCTTTGGTTTTGTGCAGATACTTTTTATTTGCAGATTCAAATGGACAGTTTCCTGCAATTTGTAACCCCTAGCATGTGTATTCATAGCTTGTATGAAATTCTTCTGACACAACCAAGACAGAAAAAAACACCACAAAACCCAAGAAAACTAGATTAGTAATTCTAGCCATTTAGTAGGTCTTGCTTTTCTATTTAGTCTCTCACTTCAGTGTGTCTAGAAGAAAGTAATGAATGAATGAAGTGCATTATTATTATTTATTTTAAAGACTTGCAACAGAATCTGAGATGTGTGGGTATCAGAAACTGAACTGTGAAGCATATCTATGTCCCACCAGTGGCCTTTCCAGGAATGCTTCACCTGTGAAATGCTTGTGTAATGGATGTGCACTAACCTGTTTGACTTCAAAGAAATACACATTTTCAATAAGCAATTTCTATAACAATGCTCAAAACATCAGAACTGGAGGCCTAAACTGTAAGTTCCTTTGAGGTTCCTACAAAATGGAAAACTGCAGGAAATTCCTATTCTGATGGGCTCCAAATAGTGAGCGCTCTCCATTTTGAACAAGAGCAAAAATGAGAATTCTGAAATGCCAAGAACAAGCCTGCCCTCAATCTTCCTCCTTCCAAATTTGATTTCTTGTTGTTTCAGATAAACTTAGAATACATAAATATCATAAAAGGTCAACCTTTTGAATTTTTTTTGCTATTTACAGAATTTTCGTAAGTGTCTTGTATTTTTCTTCGCTCTTTAGTGCTGCTGGTATGACTTGTGCAGCGCTCTGAGCACACTAATCCATGGTCTTATGGAAGTGACATATATCTGATGTCAGTAATCGTATTGATCGATATCAAGTGCAATGATCTGTGGGAATATTTCCATCAAATGCCAACTCCTACGCTAAAATGTCAAAATATTAATTATTTCCTGTTTACAGGACTCACGTGAAGTATATGAGAAGGGGATCTTGTTTCTGTAACTCACAGAAGGTCAATGCCAAATCCCACTGAAGTCCGCAGGAAGTTTTTCAAAGCAAGTAAGCTCAAGATCTTAAAGTCTTTGTAGATGTGTGACATGTCGTGCTTTCTTTGCTTTTCTAATTCAGGCAAAATGGAGCCTGCACTGGGCCTACAAGCCATAGGATCACATAATGTTTTCATATGTCTGCAATTTTCAAGCGCAATGGATAAAAAATAAAAATAATAACAACCTTATTGGCGTACTCAGGGTAACTCAGTGCTATGCAGTTGTTTGGAAGTTTGGATTTTCTGATCACTGCAAATAGTGTCTGTGCTCAATTACATTCCATCCATTAGGAGGCAGGGCTTTCAGAAGTAATAAAAGCACCTTAAGAGATGGTTTGTGCTATGGAGCTAATGATCTCTGAAACAGACAATTGGGTTGATTCCACAGGTACTGCAGAAGGGAAAATGTTCCAGATGAAACGGAAATTATTTCATGAATCATTTGAGGATTTCAAAGAAAGAAGGGGAGTATTATTACCAATTATTCTCTATAAAATGAGTCTAGCAACACACCATCATCTAAAAAGGAAAAGTGAAAGGTTGCTAAATTGGATATTTAAATGTTGCTAATGAGAATGAAGTGAGTTGATGAGTGTTGAATCACTCCTTGGCACATTTTAAACAAAGATTATCATTCATTCTTTTTCTTGCACTGACACATTATGTTTTTTGTTGCAATGAGTCTTCACGACTTCTGATAAAGCCTGCTGAAAATAGCATTCTCTTGCCTAAACTGTATATTCTGTTATAACCTGTTGCACTAACAGTTGTGGGATGATAATTTGGGATGCTTCACAATCCTCTGCCCTTCTGAGGGGTTTGGGTTGTTTTTTCTTTTCGAAGCATGCACCATGACACCTCTACATCACATTGCCCAACAATGACTTTAACAGCTTAAAAAAAATTGCTCCCTATTTATTTTTCTTTTGTTTGCTTAACGCTGCCTTGAGAATCTCAAGAATCTTCATGGAATCTCATATATGACGTTAAAATCCGGAAATGATCTTGCCAGATATGACTTGGCTGTTACTTACCAATGATAAATCACCTCAAAGGTATTGCAGTGCTTGATTTCAGAGGTAGGTACCCACTAGCACGTCCCGTGGCAGTGCATTCACACTTTAGGCTGCTACCAAGGAGAATGAAAACTCTTGTTTCCCTCTCATTAGTGCCAGACAAACTGATGTCCTTTGTAGAGGTGCGTTGTACGTAGGGCTACAACCGAAGTCATTAGTTCTCGTTTTGGATAATAACATTGAGTGTGGCAGACTAGACACAGATAAAGGTGACGTTCTCTCCTGAGTTGGGCAGTAGGTGAAATTCTCCTGCCTTTAGCTCCATCACTGCTCGTTCCTTCCTGGTGGCTGCTTTTCCTAGCACATAATTTGCAATCTCCAGGTAGTCATAGCAGGTGTGATGGGCTGCTTAAACTCTTTCCTTTGTTTCCCCTGTTATTAGGATCTCTGGAGAGCTGGGCTTAAATCTGAAAAAAGCATCTGGTTATAACTGAAAAATGCTCATTTTTATGTGTGCTGTCTATGTTTGTTTACATAGAACTGTGGAAGATTATAAGAAGCTAGAGGTGAGGAGAAGTTTCCCTGCAGGGACAACAGATTTGCAAGGTTCAAGCTTAGAAATGGATTACAGGATTTTTGGAGCACACTCTGGATCCAGGTAAGTGCACCTGGATTATCTGATGGGCTTTGTGTATTACATTGTTACTGACCACAGAGGAAAGGCAATACTGAAGATGCTCATTCATTTATAGGAAATATAAGAAAAAAACCTCCACAAAATGTTTTGGTTACTAGTCAAAAGGACAAATATGAAGGAAGTGATTAGGTGGGTAATCCCATGGAGATACTTTATGGTTCCTGCATCTAACATCAAGCATCCAAAGATAGCATTAATTCTTATTTCATCATCAGGCCCGAAATGATAAAGCTGCCAATGATCTAAACTTAGAAGTCAAAGAAAGAAATTAGAATGTCTTAGAAAACCAGGTAGACATTGTGCCAGAAAGAACAGAACCACAGGATCACGGAATGGTAGGGGTTGGAAGAGACCTCTGAAAATCATCTAGTCCAACCCCCAGCTGGCTAAACTTGAATAAAAGCTAATAGTTCTGTCCATTTAACCTGAGAGTTGATCTACTGTTTTCTATCATTAGTCTGAAAAGTTTTATGTGACATATGGGAACCCTAAAAGTTTCTGTGTTTGTTTTATTTTTTGTTCTTTTTGATTTTTGTTGTTTTGTTTTTACCTTTAGTGTATTCATACTGGTTTGTGTAGAAAATTCCCTTCTTTTCCTTCATTTTCTACTTCCTGTCATTCTCCCTCATAAAAAAGAAGGAAAAAAAACCCCATGGAAACATTTATTCGTATATTTTTAAATTGCCTTGCTATCTGCTGGCTGGGCAGTTTGACCATTCCATGTACTTTATATATAATCATTATATATATACCTGACTGTTATATTTGTACTACTTCACAGCATCTGAAGTAGCAGAGCTTTGAGTTCATTTGGGAGTTCTGAGCACAGATGTCTTACAAATAATACATAATAAAACAATCAGAGTGAAATAATTAATTTCCGCTTTGGTATACCACGCTGTGTATACCACATTTAACAAATGAACTGGCACCCACTGAAGTTTCCTCACACAACCATTGGGAGATTTAGCAAGGCAAGATAATTGCTTTTCTTCCCACCTCTAAAATAAAAGATGTCTGTTATCTACTGAAATACGAAATCAAGGATGTAAAAAGGATGGGTTCTGTTTAAAAAAAAAACCGAACAACAAAGGTGGCAGCTGGCTCCCTGCCACGTTGTCTAGTCAACAGGAATTTTCACAGTGAAATTCCTAAACATTCACAACAGTTCCATCGCTCCACAGCATCCTACAGCTTCTCTCTCTGGAAACAGAAGATGACACAAGCCCACCACGGTGAGACTGTTACTGCAAATCAGTCAGCGGCACAGTTTCTAATGCACACAAATGAACTGTGTGTAATGAAAAGTCATTTTGTGAGGAATTTATTAGAATTATTTTGAGAGTGGAAGAGTTAACAGCACATAAGGCCTATAACAGGTGAAGTGTTCACAGCGGGATAGTTGTTCTCCTAAAAAGTAACTTTGCTGGCCCCTGTGCCATTCTTTGGGAACAGATCTGTGATCTTAGCGAGCCCTGCACTGTGGCTGACAACCTTTTCATTCTGTGCTTTCCATTTTCACCATAGCACGGGACTTGTCTGGAGTTCTTCTGAGTTAGTAGGGAGCACGAATTATAACTCGACAGTATGAGCTTTCTTTAAGGTATGGAGAATAGGCTTTATATGGAAAGAGCTGGGGTTTTAAAACAACTATTTACAGAGTGGTAAATCATAGCTAGAACTATCAAAATTTCAGATGTCCAAAAGAAATTTAGCAGAGGACATTACTGTAATAATTCTGTGCTCATGCCTGGCCGGTCTGATCTTGTTCATTGTATTCAATTAGAGCTAATTACTGGCACATCTTCAGTTCACAATTCAACTCAGCATCGTATCTATAATTCACTAACAAAAAAACCCTGAGAACCATGCTTTCAATAAAATATAATAGGCTAAATTCTTGAATCTTGCTTGTCTTTGTCAAGCAAATCACACTGAAATGTCACTTTGCCACCCTTCCCTCTGTTTGCCTGAGCGTAGAAGAGTGTTCATTATGTAGTCCCACTTTTATTGACTCCATGCAGTTCTGGCAAAACCTCCCAGTTCTCATTTAGTGCTTCCTGACGTTGCAGCTTGCCAAAGGAAGCCCCAGACAGTGCTACTCAAATGCTTGTAGGGGTAACAGCCAGCAGGGAACTTACCTGTTTATTTTTCAGATCTAGAAAGTTGGAGGTGTGCATTCCTTATTGCACAATTCAGAAGCAAACTTCTCTGGGCTTTCTCTTTTTAACTGTATTCATGCTTGATCTTGGACTGCTTAATTGTTCTTTTCTGAATATAAGTAGTAATTATTTTTCTTTTTGTTTGGGAAAAAGAGGAAGAAAAAAAAAAAGGATGCGTATTAGGAAATGTTGAAAATGTCTCTCTAGATTTTGTTTCACTCTTTTCAAGTGGTATCATGCTGAAGCCCAAGTGAACTGTCAAGAGAGATCTCTTTATGTGGTTTCCCACGTGTTTCTTATCTTGAGGGAAATGACATCCATTTATCTAGAGAGCACTATCTGGATTTGGTAATGAGCATGTCTACAGTCAGAAAAGGGACCAGACAGGTATTTGTATCCTTCCTAGGAACAACATCACCGAGAGCTCTCGTGTAAACATAGCTCCTGACAGTGTGGAATAGCAAAGATGATGAGAGACCAGCAGGCTGCTGATTAATAAGCTGTTGAGCGGTGGTGGATACTTGTGAGTCTGCTGCATATCTTCTCTTGAAATGTAACATAACTAGGTCTGCAGTGATCAGCGCAACTCTCACACTTCATTATTTGATCTCTAAACTGTCAGCAGTGTAGACAGTAAAATACAAATTAGAAGCATTGCTTAAGATGTGCTTGGGCACATTTTTCAGCATTGCAGGGAAAAAAAAATGTAGCCCTTACATTCCAAATGAATACATTTTCTTTCTGTTTATGGAGCTTGGAGCAAGGACAATCACTCTGCATACACACAGAGATCATATGGCTCGTGGAAGCTGATGCCAGTGGTCTCAATATAAGCTAAAGCTGGCTACAACGGAAATATGACATTTGATTACAGGAAAAAATACTACATGAATTGATATAGCATTGAACAGACTTATGGCTTTTAGCTCAGATGATTCTGGAGCAGTTTATCAGACAGAGATAATTGTATAGTCATAAGGCTGAGAGCAGTGAACCCTCTCATTGTCCGTGCTGGCTGCCTTTTGCCACATGGGAGATCTTCACAGCAATTTTAGAATAAAGGCATTATATCACCATCACTCAAGGAGATGAGAGCAGACATCTATGGCTCCTTTAAGCAGCTGCTGCATTCCACATCTGTCATAGGATCTCTACAGCAGTTTGACTTGAAATTTAAATCAGAAAGCGGCCAGCTACAAACTTTGCATATGGATGTCTGTTGTACAGGTTATTCAGACAAAGGATTCAAGGAAGAGATTTGGTAGCAGTTAAATATTTTAAGCCAAAGTGTTCTCCATAGGAGAATGGCACACTGTTTGTAAATACCACAGTGTGAACGCTTATTAACACTGCACATTTCTTTGGATGAGATTAGAGAGAGAAAACTATTAACTGACTATTTTTAGTAATCTAATATCTGTGTAAGACTTCCAGGCTGAGCTGGTAGAGAAGTGGATTGTTAGTCCATTTTCCAGGAACTGGACCAAAAAAGGAATTAATAAAGCAGCACGTCATTAAGTAGACTCTAGACTCAGCTCAGAAAATACCATTAGAACAGACTAATCTAATTTTCTTCATAATAGAAAACATAGAACTTGCAAGAAATAATTTTAACTGAAAGATACCTTTGAGAAATATTGTACATGGTATAGAGTCCACCATTGCTGCTGGTTGTTTGAATCACTGTCTTCAGCATTTAAAAAGAATACACTCTATTTCTAGTCTAAATCACATTTCAGCTTCCCACAGCTCTTTTTCAGATTAAGTAGTCATTTTTACAAGATTTTTTTCAGTAAGAAGGTATATTTAATTGCAATAAGCTCATCTTTTAACATGATCCTTGAGTACTTTGTCCCCTACTACAGTGTTATAAGTATTTATATCTCTTTATTCATTCCACAGCTTTGCTCTGTTCTGCACCAGCTGCATTTTCCCTCCCTGAAACACACCAAAGCGTATGCCAAAGTGCTTTACCAATGTCTCGTTAAAGAAACTAACCTGTCACAAGAAAAAAGAAACTGTATTCCCAGAAACGGATAGCTATTTAGAAGTCAGATGAAATGGTCTATTTTTACAATGAGATGCAGGAATGGTTGCTATTTAACATATTCCTGCGTGATGTAAAAGGGATGAACAGGGAATTTTGCTGATGATAGAGTATCAAACCTGAGCATGGCAACAGAGCATACCTCTGCCCCCTCACAGTGCCAAAAAAGCAGCAGATGAAATTCAATGTTGATAAATAAAAAGCCATGCGCACACAGGGCAAAACAGGCAAACAAGCAAAATCTTCATATATCATGTTAGGTTCAAAATATGCCATTATTTAAAAAGAATTATAAACCTATCTGTAGTTACCTATAAATGTTAGCTTGGTCTTACGTGGTAAGCAGGAAAGCAAAGGTGTTAGGAAATACTGGAAAAGACAGGATGAAACATCATTACGCAGCTCCACACAGTTTTGACATTTAAATATATGCTACAAGTCTGCTCCCCTCATTTCAGAAAAGGATACAGCAACCTAGAAAAACATAGGGAATGATAGTAAAAAATACAGAATACCTTCTTTATGCAGAGCAAGTGAAATAACTTCAGAGCCTATAGCTTAGAAAAGAAATGCCTGCAAATGGTTATTACAGAGATCTATGCCATCCTGAATGACACGGGGAAGTCTTGAGGGACCGGTTATTCACTACCCAAAGGACATAAACCAAGGCACGTGAAATGATCAGGCAGACAGTGCAAAGAAGGACTTTTTTGTGTTATGCACTATTAAGTTGAGAAACTCACACCCACTGCTTTTTTTTAATGCCAGAAGTTTTAATAGGATCAAAATATGATTAAATGAATGTCGGAGAGTCAGACAATCATGACAGCATTGAGGCAGCTGCCAGTTTGGGAACTGCTGGAAGCTCAGAGACAGGGCAAGTATCACTCCAGCCTTTGCTCATACTCTTCAGAGCTTCCGTGAGTGGCTATTGTTACAGGCCAGATACTGGGCTAACTGAATCTTTCATCTGACCGGTACAGCCATCCCTATATTCTTCAGATGTCTGATGCAAATTCAGCATTCTAGTGTCTCTGTCAATCTGTCAAATATAAAGTAATCTTTCCACTTGAATGGAATATTCCTCGGTTTAAACACATTATTGTAACTTTCTTGGTTATAACATGACACCAGAGCCCAAATCCCTGTGAGCTCCAGGAAGACATGTTTTCTATAAATTCAGTCCTTTCTCTTTAATTATTAGTCGTATTCAAATTCCAGGTTGGCTGTTCCTTTATTTTACCCAACATCATATTCAGGCTCATGGATCCATAATTATGACTTTTCCAGACTCAATCAAGTCTGGAAAAATTTACTGTTGATCTGGCTCTGGTCTGGGTTTATATGGCAGCCACGATCTAGATTGTGTAGTCTGCGGGCAGACCATGCGCACTGTGTATCTGTATTTTGAAAGCCTAGTAACACTGCATGTTTAGTTACTTATCTATTTGTTGTTTGAAGTTTAATCATTAATCATTTAGCAGCTTGCTCTGTTAAGTGTTCTTATTACCCCCCCTTCCTTTCTACACTGCCCAAACCCAAACTATGCTGTTTGTTCACAGGTTTTTTATGTTAAAGTAACTACAACATGAGGGGTTCTTTTCATATTTTAATATTGGCTTTGTATTACACCGTAGCAGGAAAGCAGAGAGCATCTTCTGTACAGCTATGCCTCGTCTTTGCTCTGCCTTTGTACTATTGAGATCTTGCTCTTTTGGGTGGTTTTATTGGAATATGAATGGCAAAGATCTTGTGTTGGTGTATGCTGTGCCTGCGTATTTAAATTGTATGTATTTCTGGAGTTCCTGCATGCATACTGAACCTTATGTGGAAAACTGTTTTGCTGGCTATTGAGTTGTTGCTGTCACACTTTTCAGGTATACTCAATGGACAGCATTACATGTCTGTACCTAAGTTTCTTTGCCTTCTCTGGTAGTCATAGTAATATTTATTACTGTTAGGTACTGCTGTGCTAAACTTTTTTACTCCAAAGTCATGGTTCCTCTGGGGTGATACATCTATTTAACTCAGCTTTAAAATTCTATCTACTGAGTAAACCTAGGAGACATTGTAGTATTTATCAGAAGGTTTTCCAACATTGTTAAGTCCTCTATCAGTTCTCGAAGACATTGATAAAGATGCAGAAGGGCCAGTAAAATCAGTGATGCTAATAAGACTCCCTCCCACATCTTTGGAAGTTTCATGAGGTTTTTTTGTACGTGCTTTACCAAAATGTTGAGTTGAGAGAAAAAAAAAAAAAGTGGGAGATAAAGACTTGATCTCCACCAGTCTGCAGACAGTGAAATCAATGAGTTCTCTCTGACTGACGTGAGTGAAGATTCAGTCTCATTCCAGAGCCTGCCTCTAAAATTCTTGAGACAGAAAAGCAATAAACTGCCACTGACTCGTAAAGAGTGTTCTGCTACCAAAAAAAGGAAAAGAACTTTGCACGTAACAAGTGGAATTATTTCCTCTATGTTTAGATTTTTGCTACAACAAACAGCAGTGGTTGTGCTGGGGAATGAATATTTATATGCAAAAGTATGAACAAAAGGAGAAAAAAAATACTCTTTAGTACTTACGGTTCCAAAGTGTCTTAAAGATTACATCAGATTGTGTTGCTGTTTCTCATTCTAAAACCGCAATAGCTCCCAAGGACTCTGCTCAAGTTGAAGTTTCTGTCTGACGATGTGTCCAAGAGCTCAGAGGCACGATACTATGTGAAAGTCAACAAAAAAAGTTCCATGTTGCCTCTAGTTCACAATATGCTTCAGACTGATACCAGTGAGAATTGTTCTTACATATGAATATGTGACTGCCTGTTTATCACTGACAGATGAGAATTCATAATCTCAGACCTCCCAAGATGTAACTAAGGTTACTGCCTGGAGGACGTTATTTTAATGACCACATGTTGTCATAACTGAATTTGGAACCGTGAGTACTTGATTGTGTTCAAATAGATTAAGATTAGTGTTTTTTTAAAATAAACAAGAAAGCAGAGCATAATTCAGATTTTGAGGGGCAAATCCTTTGTTCCTCCTATTATACCCATCATGGCAGTACGCCGAGGCGTGGTGAGCTGGAGACGCTGGCTCAGTGTTTGAGGGTCACAACCGCAGCGAGCTGACAGAGCCTCTGACGGATGCTGTCAGGGATGACAACGCGCGGTGGGTTTTCAGCTTCGGCTGTAACAGTCAGTGGGGAGCTGGACTGGGCTGGCAGAGGCTCACCACTGCCAGCTCATCACTGCCACGGGAAGCAAGATTTTGTCTAATCACTTCAGTGTGATGGACAGCCGTGATACTGCGGGGGTCCTTCCCTCAGCGTGAGCTGAGAAGAGCTAATGTGGTGATACGTTAAACTTGTCTGACCTGCACATAGGGAATGAGGCTGAGGAGGGAAATCTGTGCTGAAGACAAGTGCGTTGTCTGCCGTGTTGCACGGCAAATGTTTCAATATTCATTCAGCAGGACTAGTATTTTATATTACTAATTGAGATCTTTGGGATTTTCATGGTTTTTTCTCCCGTAAATTCTGTGTTTAACTTAGATGGAATACACCATATACTATGGAATGAAAAGGCTTTCTGAAACCCAGCCTGATCTTTTATCTATAGTAGGGAAGTTGGTGACTGGAAGCACTTAAGCATCTGACTGGTTCTTAACTGTTTTCGGGTGTCAAAGCAGGGGATCATAAACTGTGACCTTATTTTTGTGTAGCACAGTGTATGCATTCTGTAGAGCTGGAAAAAGAAAGCCCCATAAATCCTTATTGAAATAACTACCCAGAGCTTTAAATTCCACAACACAAATAGAGTTTAAAAGCTAATTTTTCAATTATCTAGTTTAAGCAATAACAAATTATCCCCAGAAGTAATATTCATAATACAATAGCAGAAAAGTTGCTTTTTCAATCCTAAAATAATCACATCTCAAAAACAACTGTTAAAATCAATTACTGAAAGTGATATGCCTTGTAACTTTTCTTATATTTGCCTTGCTTTCAGACTGTTTTTTGGGGTGGAGGAAGGAAGATGCTGTCCTAGCACAAGGAATGCAAGAGAATTATCAAGAATGTCTGTGCCCCTCTTGCCATTTTGGTCCCGAGGGACGCATCAAGCAGTGAACCCACAGCCTTGTATGTACGTAGCATCCACATACTTACGGCATCACAATCAGGAATTCCCATATTCCCCTTGCCTGACCTTATAAATTGGTTAAATAACACTTGCTGTTTGCAGTCCTCTGTCCTGATATCCAAGCAGAGGTCCTACACATGCTGTGTTCATCTTTGAATGTCAGAGCCTTGATCCTCTTGTCCTTCTTCCCAGAAAGGACAGTGCTGCTGTTGAAATTCCAAATGAATGAAGCAATAAGAAACTGGATGTTAGTAACCTCTGTTTTACTACAGCCAGAAGTGATATTTTGTGAGACTCTTCCTATGATCACAGAAGAGGAAAAGTTCATTTCTATTTGGCTGGCTTGATATCCCAGCTGTGCAGACCTCTGCTGCATTTTATTCTGTAGGCACTGCAGGATTGTCTTGCCATCTGGTTTTACATCCCAAGGATCTGGATGAGTGATCATTCACCAGAAATTTGTATCTTACAAAGCACTGCCCAAAGTAATCCTTGACTCCAAGCATTAGGCAAGTCCCTCCAAAAAGCAGTACATGGGCACTCAAAAACACAGATGTAGAGGACTGTAACAGAAAGGATAATGTCAGTATGAATGGGGGACTGGTGGGGATGTCTGGGTGTGGAAGCACCAAAGGGGCAAACAGCAGGGAAAAGGCTCTCGGAATGGCCCACGTTAACCCACCGGGGTTGGCATGCCTTCAAGACCCCAGCGCATCTACCTGCAGGTTCATAAGGCACCCAGCTTTGGAGACAAAGGACAGTGATGACTCCTCATGAGTTCAGAGGTGGGACAGGATGGAGACACTCCTCACTGTCAGCTCCAGAAGGTCATCTCAGACACATGTATCCAAAATACAAGTATTGCTACTTGCCTACAAAGAACTGCAGAGATGTGGCAAGGACTTGACAGCTGCCTTTGCTTCTCCTCCCTGTCATCACAACAGGTCTTGGACCTAACATCTGTGGACAGCAGAACTGGGGTGCCAGACCACTGGCTGGACCGTGTGAGCACCCCTGCCCTGGTGGCTGGACAGACCTCTTGGACAGATACCCACAGATACCCAGGTGCTGGTGAGTACGAGTCTCCCAGGGCCTAAGTGAAACTGTTTTATTTCAGGTTTTAATTTTAAGATCACCTTCCTTTGCTGTAGGATCTTAGGTGGACATTTGACATAATGCTAATACAGTTTGTAACAGTATTTCCTACGCAGACACACACACACACACAAAAGTCTGGAATGTGCCTTAATTGTATCTACTATAAATGTGAAGAATCCACATCAGATCCCCGAAGATCTGATTAAAAGCTCTTCCTTGGGGCCATTCATTCAAGACTTCCCTCTAAAAACCCTCCTAGCAATTCATCAAATACTTTAAAGTTACATAGTCCAAAACACTTATGGTGGCGCATGCACACACACATTTATTAAAATGCATATATTCATTTAATTCTCACCAACTTCTGCCTTATTAGCAAAATCCAATTCCCCATATGCTGAAACAATGACCTTTATATTATAAATTCAAGGATTCATAAAACAGATGGTGAAGACAAAAAAAAAAAAACAGGAAAAAGCTAAAAAAAAAGACAACAAATAAAACCCCAGCTTGTCCGGCTGCAAGGACCAAAGTATGCATATTAAAATAATCCTGGAAAGCTGGCTGTGTTAGCTAAACCATATGGGCTCGGTTATGTTATACGGTACCCTTGAGCTGAAACTTATTAGCAACTCCTCTTCTGCTGTTGATGAATAGTATGTAAAAAGCTATTTGATGGTGGTGATGAGATACTTCACATTAATGAGTGAGTATCAGGGTTTATAGGATTTGTGTGGTTTGTAGGACTCACAATTCATACTGGTTTTGAAGAGAGCTTGTGAGATAGAGGGAAAAGTGGTCCTAACATAGCTGTAATTATAATGCTTAATAGATATAAATTATAGATTCTGTAGGGTTGACCTGAAGAGACCTGAAGAAAGTTTTATGTGACAGAAAGCTCATCCATTTTTTCCAACTCCCATCAGTTGCTCCTGTTAAAAGATACTGCCTTCTTATTAAGCTTGGCAAGAAACTAAAGGGGAAAAAAGCCTTAAACTGTCATTAATTCATGATTGTTTTTCCAAGTCCTGCAGGAGGCTTCTGAATGGGCATCAGGATTCCTGCTTTCTGTTGTCCTTAATCCTGAGTCCAAGGATTTGATTTGTGAGTCCTCAGCTTTCCTTCTTCTCAAAGATGAGGTCCATACAGGGGGTTTTGGGTTTGTTTGTGTATCGTCTACTCCCACACCCCATGGTGTACTCTTCCCCTTCCTGAACAATAAGAGCTCATTCCTCTCATATTTCAGGCCACCTGAACACAGGCCAGCTCTAGAGCGGTACCTGTCTATGTTCATGTGCTGCTGTGCTAAGCTAGTAATTCCTGCAGAAAAAAGATTGCTTTGCTTTTTCACTGTGGCTGTTTCCAGTCTGTAATGTGTGGATAATCAGATTGTGGACCCTGTGCACAGATTTCTTGGTCATGCCTGTAGCCAAAATAGTTCCTAAATACTGAGACAGGTTCTTGCAAGGAGGATTTACATGTATGTACCATTATAAGTATTGGAGATATGCTAATATCTGATTATTGCATGATAACAGAATCTAATCCAAAAGAAGTTAAAATAATCCTGATTTTCATATTGCTTCAGCAATAATTTATAAGACTCCAGACCAGTAGTTTTCTGGGTTTTATTTATCAAGAACAAGGAGATACGTTATACGTAATTTTTATATATAGATATGTTATACACTACAAATCTGTCTATAGATTAGGTATAGATCCTGCTACTAAGATTTTTCAACTAAGGTGTAGAGTTCGGCACTTTATAAACGATCCCACGCAGATAAATGCGATAACTGGCAGAACTAAGATACTAGGCAAAAGAATTGAAATGTGGACTGAAATAAGTTTGTGATAGAGAAAAGGCATAAAAATTCCTTGAATTTTTTCCCCTTTTGCTCCTCCCAGCTGGCCTTGCCTATTTCAGAAGTATTTTTGTCCAATATCTGTTTCCTGTTTTTTAAATCCTGGCTTAAGCATGACAGAATAAGAGATGGAGATTTAAACTTAAAGCTGCTTGCCAGAAAAGACAGTACCTGGGGGCAGTGAGACAGCTTACCAACCGACAGCAGAACTTTCACAGAATCACAGAATGTTAGGGGTTGGAAGGGACCTTGAAAGATCATCAAGTCCAACCTCCCTGCCAGAGCAGGATCACAGAACTTTGAGTTTCTCCTGCTACGGTTTTCATTTCTGCTATAACTAAGTGGAATTACTGTGGGGCTCTGTGCAGTGTGATAGCAGAATCCATCCGGCCTATTGCATTCCGTTAGTATGCTGCTGACAGCATCTTCCTTGCACAAATAAAACACAAATGACGTCTTTAATTAGTTTTCTGCCGTGCTATCCAACATTAAAAATAGTCATCCTCAAATGCATTTGTCACCTTGACGTTTTTCTGTAGAGGCAATAGTCAATAACCCTGCAAGTATTGGTTCCGTTCTAAAGAGCTTTTCTCACATTCCTAAAAAAAGTGTAAATCAACTGTTCTTCAGATTGGTAGAAGGAAAAAGACTTGGTATTTGTTCAAGGGAGAAACTAGAATATAACTTATTCGAATTAGGACCTACTGGACTCTTGATTGATAGGATCAAAGGAAGAGCAGACCATCTTTGTCGAGTTCAAGGCTTCTCTTTTGATTGCTGTAGAAGTATTTCAAGTGAGAGGACAAATCTTTTTCTGTTTTGACATGCTCCCTGTATGCTCCCTGTTATGCCCCTTGTTGGTACTTTGTTTGCATGGTAGTAATTTTATATTATCGGTGTGTATATATCTATATCTGTCGTTGACATTTAGTTTATCCCCCTTAATTCATTTATACTGTAGTGATAATTCTTGTTTTAAATGCTGCAGGCCCTGCACTGTTGAAGCAAAAATTTGCATTTGACCTGTCAGAGGAAATGACTGACATCAGTCATCTCTGCTCGGTGTTTTGAGGCTCGGCAAGTTTTCCATCTTAAAAATGTAAACAAAATGAATGTCGTTGTTCAAGGCTGCCAGATGTAGCATCAACAGATAAGATGGATCTTAGAATGGCAGTTGGTATGCGCAGCAACTTGCAGGAAGTGAATTGCTTAGTTTTATTCTGTTGCTGCTGAAGTATAAAAAGATGTACAAAATATTTTGTCTGTTTCACAAATGTGAAATTCAACGTGAATTAAATGCAGTGAAAGTACTTTTAAAAGAACTAACTGTAAATTTAGAAAAAATGCCTCAATTCTGTATACTTGCCTCTCGACTTCATTTCCATGAAAAATAAGCATCTTCTGCTGAGTTCTGGTATTTTCTGCTGCTGGTAGAATAACTCTCACTCCAGTAGCAGGCACTGAGGATACACCTTTTGCTTTCCTCATGGTCTTTTTGCTGATACTTGGCCATACCGTGCTGTAGTGTTTGGATGCTGAGGCATTGGCTTGGACAGACAATGAGCCTTTAGCCTGGAAATGCTTTCCGCTGGCAGCTGGATGTTGGCCAAGGATGGAGCCCTGGGGCCGCAGGCTGCTGGTGCATCCCACAAAGTGTGCCATGGGGAGGGAGTACAGGACCCAGGACTGGGGATGTGGTGGAGAGCCTGAGGCAACTAATGGGCAAGTAGATACCAAGGGAATATCAGGGATGGCAGAAATGTGTCATGGGAAATACAGGAAGAACTACACTCTCCCTCCAAAAAACCCAAACATTCCAATAACTGGTAAAGAGTCAGAAAGAACCAGAAAAAGACTTCCATAGCAGAAGTAAATTAAACCTGTGCATTTGCTCCCTTGTGCGCTTTACAGCTCTGAGGCTCAGGTTTCTTCTTGTCACCTCTGCCTATATCAGACATAAAAAACAAAATTATGAGCCACTTGTTAGTGTTCCACAGAAGACTGGTTTCAGTTTCCAGTATATCATGATCTTTTGTGACTTTGGACAAACCATGTAGATAAAAAACCTCAGCCGGTGTAAATTAACCTGGTTCCACTCGTGGTACTGGAGAGTCTGTGGATGGTCCTGGTTTTAATGGAGCTTTGACAATTTATGCCAACTGAAGATCTTCCCTACAGCCACCAGGTTTCAGTTTCCTTATGAATAAAACGGCACTAACAAAGCTTCCCCACCTCACAGGGGCGTTTTGAGAATAAGCACATTAAAAGAGTGTAAGGCTCTTAGATACTGTGCAGGTGGGAGCTATAAAAGTCCCTCAAATAGAAAACCCTGAGCCGTAGCAGTTCTGTGACCTAGATCAAGCTGCTCTGTTCCTGTCACCAGCCCTGCCTGAGCTCAGCTCCCTCAACTGTGTAATTAGTTGGTCTCAAATAACCCTAAAAACTTCTAGAAGCTTTTGCAGCTCTCCCCTTTCCCTTAAGGTCTGGCTGTGCCACTTTTTCCAGTGATCTACAGCTTTTAGGTTATTCCCTGTCAAAGGTACTTCAAGGCTAGTTTCTACGTGGTTTTCTTTCCTTCTCACAGCTGCTCTGTGGACAATGTAGCATTCAAACATGAAAATTATATTTTATATAATGTTTTTTTTTCCTCCTCTGTAAGGCAGAATTAGAGCTTCTCTAGAGGAATCTCATCTCTGTTGCTATGTCCCTTGGGATATATGGAGCCTTTTAGTTGAGGGAATAAATGACTTCATCCAGCTCTTGATATAGATACTGGCAAATAAGTCATGATCATTGAACTGTTTTCTGCAATAAACACTTTTTAGTTCTACAGTTTGTTCTAAATATAGAAACTAATGATGCATATTGCAGAATTCTTTAGATCCTCATTTTTCTGTGCTTGCTTCCAGTTCTTAAGACCAGCAATTAGAAGGGTTAAGGACTTTCCTGTCCAATTCTGACTTGCTAATGGCTGAAGGAGAGTATAGTTACAGCTGAGCTACATTAATCTCTTGTAGGTGATGGTTGTAGGCAGGCGAGTAACTTGGTAAATCAGATAAAGTAAATGCAACCTATTGCTCAGAATTATGCTAAGTGGAGACACTTATTCAATGGCCGCGGTTCCCAAGCTGCGTGTGTGGAAAGAGCTTTATTCTGCAATTTTCAGCCTGACAAAGTATGAGCTTCCTTTTCAGTAGATTGATAAGAAAGCCAACTAATAAAATTGCTAATCAGTTTCCTTTTTTTTCCTGCACCCCTGAACAATACCAAGCATATTTTTGTCACACAACTGTTTGAATTAGGTTGTTTACTTCTTTGTGATTGTTACCTTGTTGTGGAAGACAGCAGTGAGGAACAGAGAGAAAGGAAGGGGCCAAGAAAAGCAAATCAGAAAATTTTTTATGTGATTTAGGGAGCTTTTCTAAAAGCACTCTCTTCATCCCTACCCGCCACCACCACCTTTTCTCATATTTCAATCTCAAAAATGGCCCTGTCTCTTTTGTCATGGTGTTTGTATTGTCTCTGCGCTTGGGGTGCCCCTGTGATCAGGCAAAGTGTTGCCCCTTGCAGTAGCTGCCAGAGGTTCTTTGGAGTAGCGCTCCCAAACTGCTCTGTTTGAGTCTTACGCTGCAATAAAGCTACACTAAGAAAGGAGTAATTTTTTTTTTTTTTTTTTGTGGATTTGTATAAAGACCATTACTACCTTTTCTCTGGGCAGAAGTCCCAGAGAATACTGACTGAAATGGATCAGGTAGAGGGACATGTCTCCTTTAGCAAATTGATGCTTGTACCCTTCTTTGGAGTGTTACGGTTTGCCACCATCAGACTTGGCAAACACAGCTCAGGAGTTCTGTGCCACCAGCAAACAATACCTCAGAAATCCGTTAGGAAAGGAATAAACCTGCATCCCACTGCAAGACATTGGGGTCAGAGTGGCCAAGATGTGAAGGACCTTTCCAGTCCAGGTGAACCTCTCTGTTTCAGGACAGAGAGGTAGAAATAGAGAAATACAGTAAAATTTTCCCCTTATTTCTTCAATAGGTGTAATTTTTCTAGGAAATGTAAGCATTTCCAAGCTGACGTATATCCCATAAAGACTCTTTATTAATATTATACATTCACACAAATTAGAAAAAAAAAAAAATCGATCTGAGACCTGGAATGAAATTGTTTTTATGCCACTCCATGAAAACAGGAAGCTCAGAATCTTCAGACCAGAAGAAAATCAAGGCACAGTCCCACACTAAATCATTAGTGATAATTTATAAATAAAATGAAGGAAGGCAGTGCATTGCAAAATAAAGACTATTTAGTAGCACCCTTTGTTCATAGTGAGAAATGGACTTCTACAAATTTGTTCTGCTTCTCCCTTTTAGAAAGGATTAGTTCCCATAGCAACTGATACATAACATGACATCCTCTGCTACTCCTGAGATCCACAGCATGGTTTTAAGACAAAAAATGTTAATTAATAAATAAAGGAATAGAAGAGACAAGGCCTTTCTGCACTACAAGGAAATTGTAGTGATACCTGATTTTTCCCTGCAGGTGTTGTGTTAGAGCTGTTTGAGGGGCCTGTACTTCCATTAATGCTACGGGAAAGAACAGGAAGACTGTTTTGGTTCTGTTCAGAGATCAGTGAGAAAACCTATGACTCGTGACCTGAAATTTTATCTGAAGTACACCGAAGTCAAGTTATTTGCAATGAGAATCTCACCTCTAATGCTAGAAAGCGCTACAGCATTCTGGTAAATTCTCTTCTTAACCCTGCTGTATATTAAGTGCATGACCACAAACACAGCACACACCTCTTCATAGCGCTTTAAATACCTAAGGTCTGGAAGAAAATGCTGAGACCTAGCCTCCAAGGATATAGAATCACTGAATCACTTAGGTTGGATAAGAGCCTTGAGATCAAGTGCAATTGATAAGAGGATATAGGTCTTAATTTTTCTGCCAACAGTGTTACATCAGCATAGGAAAAAGGATACTTTCATGTAAACTCTCTGGTGGTCCCTTGGCCCTGATTCCCTGGCTATCTGGCTCAGGGTTCTTCTGGGAATAGGGTGAGCAGGCTGGAAAACCTGCCATGAACAAGGACTTTATTGAGGCATGGGACATGGCTGGTAGAATCCCCCAACCTCAGAAGCACTTCAGCATCCCCCAGTTTACCCTATAGATGCTTGAGAGAAAGATGAATGTTTCTCAGATCCCTTGAATTCCAAATATTTATATGATACGATGTCTGCAGATAGCTCTTGTTCTCAATTCTTGGTGAAGAGGCACTGTATACAAGCAGTGCATGCCTTCTTTGTGCACAGTGTGAGAATGGCACTGGTTTATCTGGCTGGGCTTCTAGCTGTGATTAACTCATTTTTCCAGTGGTTCCCATAGGGTATGGATATGTCTGAACAAAATATAACATTCCAACCCCGAAACCTGTTTTGAAGGGGTTATTGAATGGGGAATTTTGATTTTTCCACATCCTTACTGTCTTAAATGCACTAGCTGATACTGTCAAGAAAGCTGCTAGCTTGCATGTATCACAGGATGACAGGACCTTCCTGAAAGGTGCTCCTGTCAGAGCTTCTCGTAGGAGGCTGACTCACATATGCAGGTGGCAGGGATAATTAAATAGAGGAAAAAACCCACTTATCCAGAATATCTTATGGTAATAATCCAGTGAAAAGACAAACTGTAGGAAAAGTCCTGGATAGATAAATGATCTAATTCTTCCTCTGGATAAATATCACACAGAAACACATTTCTCCTGCTAAAAGCCTGTAGAACATGGGAAAAAAAAATTCTCTTGCTATGCCTCCTAGGATATTTTTCTGGGTAGTGAAAAACTAGCAATTGGACATTTTACAGCTCTTAGGCATAGTTTTCAGATGCTGTTTAGCTGTTTGGTATCTAGATTGTTGGTTTAAAATTGAAATGCTCAAAAAAAGAGGAAGTCTGATGGGGTTTATGCAGAATAATTTTCTGTGTTTAAACTACCTGCGGTTCACATCCCAGGAAACTGAAATCGGAATGAAAGACAAATCCTTGTTTTGTCCTTGATTTCAAAGAAATTCACACAGTTTTTCTCCATAACATCCATTATCAGTTCTCTGAGACTGTTCAACCTCTTAGTAAATCACATTAAGAAAATTCACAGTACATTTACTTAAAATTGAAATTAGGCTATCCAAGATATTTTGGGGGAAAAAAAAAGCTTTTGGAAGATGTTTGTCTGAATTAGGGCCAATAGAAGGGCCTCTGGGCTAAATATTCAAACGTTGTATTTGGTTTTGGTTTGCTACATTGATGATTCCGCTGTTTGTGTGTCACTTAGACAACTCCTCCTGAACACATGCAAATAGCTAAAATCTTTCATCTTCACTGTTTCTCCAGCTATGAACAAGGATTTCCTCTCATGCTTAGAATTGCAAAGAAAATAAAATAGATTATTTTACTTTTTACTGTGAAAGATGGGCTTGAATGAAGAATCGTTAGAAGGTTAATACCTTTTCTAACACTTCAGGAACATAAAATTTGCTGCTCCTATCACCTTGACATTCACATCCTGAGTTCCAGCTGATGAATAAACATACTGGAGATTATCACACAGCGTACATTCATGTGTAAAATGAAATTCCTATGAAAGTTCATTGCTTCAAATGAAACATGCTTTGTAGCTCCTCCTGTAGACATTCCTGCTGAGTTCTGTCATGATATGCTGAAATCCAGTCTTTCTTCTCTCATCCTTCTGCTTAGCCCTAGAAGAAAGTGATTTTTTTGATGAGGCTTTGTGAAGTTTTTGACAGAAAATGCCAACCATTATTCGAGACCTACACAATGTGGTTTGGGGCCATCAGTGACATGCTCATTTAAATATTGTTTTTTAAACCTGATGTTCCGTTACTTTCAGCTCAGATTTGTAAGTTATTTTAAGTGTGTGCGCAGCACATGGAAATCTTCAGCTCCATGTATAGATCAGGCTGCATGAAGATGGCTTGTGCTATCTTCTGTAGTCCTCCAAGGCTATCCCAGAAGGCTTTGCACTCTCAGATAAACCCACATGCCTCTATGCCCCGTGCATTAAACATGTCACATGGCCAGGAGATAACACAATGGATGTTTGTGAAGTACCCTTTGTCCCAGCTTCCGATGCCGCAGCACTTCGAGGTTGAGTGCCACACAGAGCTGGTTCAAGCTGCGCTTTCCCCTTAGTGACCTGCTCAGCGTCGCTTTGAAGAAGCAAGGTTATGTTTGTTTTGCTTTCGTTTTATCTAACCGACAACTGTGACATCAGTTTCTTATAATCCAGGTCTTCTTTCTAATTTTCTGGTGAAAAAATTTGAGCCCTTTCTGACATAGTTCTGTAGTTTAAGTACTAAATTAATTTGTATATTGCTGTCATCCGGGAATGGAGAATAACGAGAGCTTGTAGTGATGTTACTCACATGACATTAAACATTCCTTAAATCCGTTCCCATTAAATTGTGGTCTGTTGCCAGAGATGGTCATTTCAGGTACAGTACACTTAGTGAAAAGAAATATATACAATTGCTTGCTTAGCCAAGTATCCATAGAAAAGAATCTCAGGAAAGTAAGACAGAGAATTAAGACCTGCAGAACTGGCTTTGTTTGTTTGTTCCGAACCTACAGAAACAAATCTCTGCTTTTACTTTGCATTGGGGGTTAATTTTTCTTGTGCCACCATTAGCACTTCCATTTAGCCTGTATGTTTTTGCCTAGGCAATGAGCCTCCGCTTTCCTGAGTCACTTCAAATTGTTGAAACAGGCTGAAAACGTCCTGTCCCAGGACACTGAATAGCTATAATTAACTTCCTTGGGAGTATTTCTGAAAATCATAATCTATACATCTATATTTCATGTGAGACTAGGCAGTTATGTTGTCTTTACATCAGACGGGCAAGTACATGATGCAGCTCTGGACTTAATTTTACCTATTTTAATGTAATGGTCTATCTCCTTGCAAGCTCCAAATATGTCCCAGGTATATATTCTGTTTACAAATCATATCCTTTCCTAGCTAGCGATAATTATGTCTATTTTAGGTGTATATCTCTATTACCATCAGCCCCCACTGAGTTATCGTGTTAGGTTGGTTGTTAGTTTCAGCTAATTCCAACGCTGAGGAATGATTTCACTACTTATAATGTTCCTGTTATACCCTCAGCTCTCCTAAGAGGTGGCCGGGGCAGGTAAAACCCCAAGAGGAAGAGCAGTGGAGGGTATTTTTTCTTCCCTTGGGAATCTACTGAGCACGGTTGGGGAAAGGCCATTCCAGGGTCTGTGCCTCATTTGGGGGATCTGCAGTAGCAAGTTAGGACTGTGCAGCAAGGACTGATACCTGAGGGGATGAAATGAGTCTCCCAGGGCTTGGAGAGGAATGGGCAGAATTTGCTTTAACTTAAAAATTCTGTGGAAATGAAATACACAGTGAACAGGCAGAGTTGTTTATGTGTTCTGATTTCTATTTGGTCTCGCCCTGTTGCTTTTCCAGACTTAAAACATTAAATATGTTGGCCTATACTCCAGCATATAGGAAAGCCCTTTTTATTCCAACGCAGATCCTTCTAATTTAAAAATCTTTCTCTCTGGGAGGAGATAAAGGATATTTGCCAAAAGAAGAATATCTGCATAGAACCACACCTCATCTCAGGGCAATTTGTGGTCCTACAGCACTGGCCTTTTATAATAGCAACGGGATACTTTTTATCTGCACGTACTAATGTTAAAGCCATGTCTCCTAGTCAACTATTGAGCTCAATTTTCGTCCTACCATCAAAACAAAGAAAACTTTTAGGTGTCAACTTTGTGTATCCTGGTGTAAAAGGATTTCCCTAGTGCTCTTACTGCAGCTGCCTAGATTGAGTCAGTCGTGTTTTAAAAGTTGGGGTTTCTCAGTTTAGTCTGACAAGTTTCAAAGCTTGTTTCCTATGTAAGTGGACATATATCTTTAGATTTAATTATTATTTTTTAAATATGGCCTACTCTCAAGTTATAAAATGTATAATTATGGCAAATGTAGGAAAGTAGATTAGATAAACATTTGCCTACATCCCTCACTGTTTTGAAGAATCTTGGTTACTCATTCCTTGTCTATTGAAACAAAAAGATCAATGATATCTCCGGTCTTGTGTTCTAATTGGATGCACTGTTTTATTAAACTTTTTTCTAGTTATGTTATTTCTCAATAATACAATTTTTATCTGTGTTCATCCTTAGCTGCTGCACATATCTACCTGGTTCTGCTGCACATTTTTTTTCCTCTGAAAAATGCTGAAGAAATCTGTATGGCATGGATTGTTTTACATGAAATGCAGCAAACTCCTGCAGCTTTCAGTACTCCTCCAAAAATACCTCTCACCGGTAAGCTGCTTTGCCTGATTAACTGGAATCTTTCAAAACAGCAAATATTTTGCCATTTATTACTTTCTGAATTTAAGGCCCTTCCAAGTTTCTTATTTTGCAGAGGAAGTACTGTAATTCCAGCTAACATTCTTTACTAGCTTCCCTCAGTTTCTGAAAATGTTGACTTCCACGCTAAGGTTTTAGGTTTTATTGCTGATAATGTATAGTGTTCAGGAATCACTTAAGAGTCACAAAGTCTGGCCCAGGACAGTTTCATTTATTGTCCGACTTCCAGCTGGTTAGCATTATCAAATACAACCTCTGCACAGCTTATTAGATATATTTAACTACCTTGGATGAAGCCTCTTAATGGAGTTTTCCCAGAAAAACTGTATTTCTATAGAGGATGTCAGGATGACTCAGTAAGTTCCTTTCCTATTGAAAAGAAGCTGATGTTTTTTCTTACCCTTTGTCTTGCTATCTCTTTATCTGGGCATTTAGACCTCTTCTTTCAAGACTTTGACACCTGAAATCAATTTCATTCATTATTTCAGCTTGTTGGTAAATAAATACAACTATGTTATGAAAACATACCAGTGGGTTCTGGTCAGTTTCGGTTACACAAATACTGTCAGCATCTCTTTCCCTAATCCTGATTTACCTTCAAAACAAAGTCTTTACTCCTTAGAAATTTACATCATTATTTGTAAACGAAGAAGTTGGTGACAGTCAATGGTATTATTTTCAGTGACTAGGGTGAGACCTCTTCAGACTTCTTCCTGCTGGCTGCTTGACCAGATGGAATTTGTCCTGTTTCTTCTATCTGCAGGGTTAAGATGTGGGCTGAGAGGCCACAATAACCTCTCAAGAACTGAAGAGCTGACGGTGAAGAAAGTTAAAGCTTCCTCTCATAAAACATCATTTATTCATTTCCTGTTACCTCGCCTGGAAGAAGAAATCAGGTTAGGCTTATTAACGCTTTGCTTTTTGATCGATTTCACGAGTTTATTCACTATTTTCTTTGCACTAGGCTACAGCATGAAAGGAAACCGCTTCCATCCCTTTTTTTTTTGACCTCCATGTGAAGACAAGGGCTGTGAAGATGACTGCTACACCAAAACCCAACCCTGAGGGGCTGGGGGAGCCTGGTAAGGTCTGTAAGGGAGGAGTAAGGCCGGTTTGTGGCTGCTGCCCCATTGCCAGTTGCTAAGTGGGCAGTAATGGTAGCAGTCCACCAGCAACAGCTGGGAGATGGTGGTTGTGGAGGTGGCCTTTTGCTGAGGACAAGCTGTCGTTTCTGCATTAGCATTTCTTTGCCTCCCTGTTGGGATGTCTTTGTCGTACATGCAAATCCGCCTGGGAAGGACGTTGCTGACGCCAGTTTTTAACCAGCTGAATCTTTTCACGATTTCACCACACGCCTGAGCCCACCTGGGGGGTTCATCTCCCACAGCTGCGAGTCTCCGAGCGCTCCACGGGGGTTTATTTCCCTCAGCTGCGAGTCTCCGAGCCCGCCTGGAGGGCTCAGCTCCCACCGCGGCCGGGACCTGGGCGGCTCCCTGCGGGCCGCTCCCCGGCCGCCATTTGCAGCGCTGCCCGCCACGGCCGGGTCCAGAGGAGCGGCTTTCGGCTCCAAATCCTTATCCTCTGGCTGGGAAAAAAACCCAAAACCAACAAGATCAAGGCAACAACATCACCTTTGGCGGGTCCGCGAAGGAGGAGGGTTTGCAAAACTTTTGAAGGCAGCCAGGTGAGAGCTGAGCAGGTTTACTAAAGACCAGAGCAAGTTTGCTCCTGGGTGCAAAGGGAAGCTGAGGCGGGGAATGCAACGCAGCTTGCTAAAACTAGCTTTAAATCGAAGTGACGTTGTGGAATATCCTCTGTAAAGACAGGCTTGAGCTTTCCTTACTTGCTTTCCTCATCTTTGAGCTGGTATATTCCAGTTGTTGCTGAAACCTGCGACGCAGCTGAGGGACAGGCGGCAGCGCCTGGAACATTCCCGGCCTCTCCCTGCTGTGCTCTGCTGGCCGCGGTTTGGGGTTTTTTATTTTTTTTAATTCAGTGACTTTTTAAAAAATACCTGTGGGTTATGTGTTTCAGAATAAGCAAGTCCTGCTAATCTTCGGAAGAAACAGCATGAAATAGAGGTAACACCACGGCCCAGAGCCTCTGCAGCAGCCCCGGCTGGCGAGGGTTAGTCCCTGGGAATGGGGGGTGTGGGTTGGAAAGTTCCTGCTCCTACTCAAGTACTTCATGGAGTTAACTAGATCTTTCTGCACAGGCCTCCTGCTTCCTGGTGTTTGAGGAGTCTGCTGGTGTGGGAGAGGTTTGCTGTCCTTCCTTCTGTGGAAACTGGTCCTGCAGGTAGGTGGATGCCCCTTTGTATTCATACAGCTGCTAACCTGCAAAGACAACAATGCTTAATCAATGGTTTGTGATTCCATTATGGAGAAAATTAGGTAATGGGATTGCGTAGCTTCTTTGAAATAGCCTTATCTTGCGGATCTCTGTTTATTTTTTTATTTTTTAATTTTTTTTCCGGCTGGAAATTCCCTTTCAAAAACAGAAGGATGTCGCAGACATACTTGAAGTCTTGCAATGCGTCTTTCCTGAGAAGAAGTTGAAAACGGCACTGTATTTTTCACTGAAAAGTGTGAAGTTTGTTTTAACGCATATCTGCCATTTGCTTACCAGAGCCATGATTAAAAAAAAATGTGCACCTGCCATTCATGTTATCCTGAAAAATACCGTGAGCTCCAGCTGATTCCTTTTTTCTTTTTTTCCAAATTTCAGTAAGATACATTTTGTTTCTGCAGGAAGGATTTTAACTTGGGCTCTTTTTTTCCCTTCAATTTGAAGAAAAAGCCTGCTCATTGCAGTTTCTTTGTAACTATTTTGCCTGGGGTGTGTGTATACAAACATGCCCTGTGTTGCTGCCCAGCCCAGGGCGCGCTTGTGTTCTCCTGCCCCACAGCCGGGTGCTTCACATCTCACTGCCTCTGAGGACGTAGAGTGGGCAAGTTTCACAGTCGGGCTGTACAGTTTGTGATGTCTTTTCTCAATAGTGAGATAATTATGGAACTAACACAGTAACCCAATTGTACTCAAACATTTCTTACGCCAAAACAAAAATGGCTCTGTTTGTATTCATTCAGGTTAGATGTAATGGTGCTCTGGCTGTGCCTCCAGTGTTTTCCTTGGAAAAGCTAACACATTCTTGGTTTTTTGGATGGCCTGCTGCTTCAGCATAATGAAAAAGTATAAAAGAAACTTCTGTTGGGAGTTTGAATGTTGATGTTTGATTACTCTAGCATGCCAGCCTTCTTCAAAGGTCAGGTTGAAGCACCATTGCCCCTCGTTGATTTTTGTGGGTGTTTTTTTGTTGTTTTTTTTTTCCTAGCCCCACGGTTTCATGTAATGACGTTATTTTACTCTAATTTAGTCAAATGCTATGACTGTCTCCCTGTGGGGAATTTGTGATGTGACTATTTCATTTCAGTTTTGAAAGAAGTTGTACTGGACAGATGTAGATCAAAGTATGTTTGGCGCGTTGGATCAGCGGGGCAAAGAGGTTTAGAATTTAGCAGTGTAGCAATTCCGTCAAACACAACTCTGCAGTTTCCTGTACGCACTCTTTGCCATCAGAAACCCTGTTACACATATGGGTATCTGAGATGGAGTAGCACAATTAAGTATGGTTTTAAAAAAAAACAAACAAAAAACCGAAACAAAACAGGAAAAATGCACCAAGTCCAATACATTATTAAGTACTTCCTGATTTAAACTTTGGCTTACTGTCAAAGTTAATTTCAAAAATCTTTCTTTGAGCAATTTATTTTCCTTGTACTATACGTTTATGATCTTTAAAGAGGATTAACTTATGTGTATTCTCTTCATAGCAGTACTTCCCATGTTTTATTTATGCACAGTTAGGGGTTCTGAGCTCAAAGCACGTCTTCCATGCATTTTGTTTTCTTTAAACAGGATTTATCCAGACCAACCAACGACCAGAATTTGCAAGAGGAATTTTTACGGTGAATCTGATTTCTTCCTCGATTTTCTTCATTTTTCGGCACTTCATGAGGTATTTTACATGAAAAAGCTGTTTTGTTTAAAAAGAGAACAAAACCAAATGCTTTGACACTATTGATACGCACATACCATATCCAGCTTTAGATCTGATTGAGATGTATCTTGACTTAACTGACCTAACAGGTCCCTTGTTGCAGATTGGGACCGCTGGTTATGCTGTTTTTCCTGTAGTCTGTCAAGAATGACAGGACACTAACAGGAAATTTCCAGCTGTAGGATTGGAAACAAGACTTCTCAAATAATCACCTTACCTCTCTGGACTGGGATTTAGAATGTGTTTTTCACTTATGACTTACTTCTCCACCCCCCCCACCCAAAAATATACTCAATTTTCCTTTTTTTATGTTCTCCACTTTAATTATGTCTTTTTGAAAGCTTTATTGATTGGTATGAGTTAACTAGAAACTCCAGAAAATGAATAATAATGAAGAAAAACTTCCTAAAATTCAGGAGCGTGATACATACAGAGGCAAAAAGTTCTTGTGTTTCTCTTGTCTGCTTAACCACATGTAGCCTCCCTGCATGGCATACAACTGTCTTCCTCCCCTCTTTCCCTGGTTTTAATGGAAATTTCTGTAAACAGACATAAAAGACTTCTGCAAGATATTTCCTTTTTCATGGTGACAGGAAAAACGACAGACGAATATACCACAGCAAAACTTTTTCCGTGGCATCGCAAACAAAATGCATAAATACAGGATCACTTGCCACAAACTCGTATCTTGCCTACGTGATTCAAAAGGCTTTTGATGATGTGTGTTAAACTTTGTGTGAAACCAAAAAAAGCACTTTTTTGTAGGTACCTGCAGCAGTGGAACAGTGTTAACGGCACAGTGATGGTGAGCACATATGTGAATGTACTTGGTTTAAAAAGAGTTTACGGTAGGCAGAAACCTTATACGTATCTTTGCCCTGTTGAAGGCAAGCTGTTTGGGGAATATATTGTATTATAATTTTTCGCTGAGGTATCTCAGCACGTTCAGGCAGATAACAGCACTGCACAACTTAGGTAGTTTGACTTTTTGACAGAAAAATCAAACTCGCTGCTGAAGTTCATTTCTTTCTTCAACAATTGCATACGTGAATCATTAGCACTTTTAACAAGCTGGAAGATCTCCAGGTCTATTTGGTCAGTAACTCTCAGCTTCAGAGAGAGAAATGCAGTGATATCTTTCAGGGTCTTGGTGATGTGTCACTCACAAAACTGGTGAGCGTGTTCACAGACGCTCTGACTTTACAATGAGACATATGGTATGCTTTGTTTTCGTGACTGTCTTTGGTATTATCTCCCTGGCACAACATTCTTTCGATGTAGGATTTTGTTTGGAGAGGTAGAGAATGTCTTTGTTCAGGTGCAGTAAGTGTGTTTTTGCAAACTTTTTGCTCAATGAGGCAATAAGGGACGCGACACGGTACAGTATTTGTTCTTACTCTCTTAGTGAATAGTTACTCTTAGGGTTTTTTACTGGAAATGCACCAGGCAACAAAGGTATGTATTTAAACATATAGATCCATTGTATGCTGCAGAAGCTTGTGGGAGACATTTCAGTTTTCCTCAACGATTGAGGTTGTTGTTTTCTCAGTAGAGGCTTATCCTGGCAGTAGCTCCATTCTGTAAGTAGAAAGCTCAGTATCACATCAAGGAAGCAGCCCATTACTACATTTATCATAACACCATGGTCCAGCTCTGAACTGCAGTCAACACCTAACACCTCATGTGATGGTAGAGTTTTCTTATTTCCTTGTGTTATGGCACATTCCATATATATTTGTTTTCATCTGCCTCTTTATTCTCCGATTACTCCCATCATGGGAGATGGCTCTGGAATTCTCCACAGTAGTCCCAGAAGTGACTTTCTTCTGGGAAGTGTTACATTTGCTGAGGATTTGCATCTTTTGGAGGGGGCAGAATTGCATGTTTTGAGCAATGGTCAGTGAAGAAACCTTGACCTGTGAGGTGGAGGTTAGCCCAGCAGTCTAAGGGATCTAAAGTTTCTGCAAAAATGCTATTTTGAAAACTATAAACAAGAATCTTATCAAAGAAAGGAGGTAAAAAACATGTAAATAAATAAATAGATGTCATCAGATCACTGGAGGAATAGCCACCTTGTCCCAAGTCCCAACCACTTCTGAAATTGCCACAGAAACTAGAATGCTGTTTTTGGTAAGTGTCAAATAAACATGAGTTGAATAAGGACATAATTGTGCTAGTGTAGCTTATGTTAAGATCTCTTTGTGGCTGCTGTATTTTCAGGGATAGATTTGCTCCCACTGAAGATGACAGGCTGCTACCATCAATTGCATCCTTAATGCGCACTTTATAAACTTCAAGCACAAAATACTTAAACGCTCTTGGGGCCCGAGTTGGGGTGTGGACATGAAAATACAGTTTCTCTGATCTCAATACAGTTGTGTTTATTTACCTAGGGATTTTTTTGTTGGCTTTCACTGTCTACACCACTTTTAAGTACTGTTGGTATAGCTGTGCTACTGAGGGAGACCTTGTCTTACAATTTTTCCCTTTAAAGTAAATCATAAAGGGTGAAACATTGTTATTGTTCATACGAAAAACTTCCTTAAAAAAAAAAAAGCAGGGAACAATTGCCCTGCTTCAGCGTTGTCATTGCAATGATCAGGCAGCAATAAAATTCTTCTTTTGTAATCTTAGTTATCATCTGTTGATGGGAACCTTCTGTTGCTAGAATCTGCTAAACTCAGTAGCAGCTTAGAGCCTTTCAGACTGAAGTCATGTGCTGTATACTAAACAACAATTAGGAGGAGAGTAATTGAAAACTCACCATTTTGGGGCTTTCTTACCTTTTTTAATAGATTTTTCTGACTTTCTGAACACGAAACTACCCTATTGTTTCTTTTTTTTTTCATTAGATGACTTAGTGAATATGAAAACTACAATACAAAGAAAGGAGGCAAACAAAATGCCGTGTTTTGATACAGCTCTGGTATGAAAGCTGTTTACCTGTCACTCTGAAACCCCACTGTTTCTACTCCCCTTGTACTATTGTGAATACAGAGTGCGTGGCAGGAGTTTAAATACGTGCAGGTGATAACACGACTGACAGATGTATGGTCAGTGCTGTGCTCCATAAGGACCTTTCCCGGTTCAGACAATTTTGTGAATGTCTGTTGTGTCATATAGTTTAAAAACTAAACCACAGAAACCCCTGAAATCGGACTGATCAGGCTTAGAGGCTCCAGGTCAAACACAGAAGTTGTGAAATAAGTAAGACTGAACTGAGGACAAGGAACTGAACAGTCTGGGAAAGGATGGAAGCAGTGTGTTTGTTTTTGCTGTGTAATGGAGGAGTAAAAAAAGGCTTCCGGCAGTCTTTTTGTAGCTTGGATGGCTTGAAGGCTGAGACTCACATGCTTTGTTCCTAGTCAAGTCTTGGAAATCACTGTTTTTGAGAGAAGACACAGCTTTAGGCATGTGGTAGAAGGTGGTGTTGGTGGTTCACTTCTCTAATGTTTGCAGTTGCCTCAAAGCCAGGTATCACAGAAGGATCAATAGTACATGTTCTGGTGGATCTTAATTGTCGATATTGTGTCTAATCCTTTGTGTTCCTGGGTGCCCTTTGCTAACAACTGCTGGTTTCAGAGGTTGCTGCTGTGTGAAGTGGTTTCTCTGGGTTATGGACAGAGGTGGCCAAAAAAGGATTAAAAACTCAGAAATGAGTGGTGAAGACAGCTCTTGCGTGTCTTTACTAGCATAAAAATTGATAGTAAATGAGACTGTCGCTTCAATCTAGTTTGAAAAACCTCCACTGGCTGGGCCATCAGCCAGGAATTTTGCAACTTGATATACAGTAGACACTATGTTAATACATGCTGCTAGACTCCTTTAATGAAAAGAGGGCATTTTTCAACCTGTTGGCTCTTCTAGATCTCAGTCTGGTAATGGAAAATTGGCAAGATCAGCATTATTCAATCACAGCTGCCCTGAAAAGACTTCAAGTGTACTTCTTTTGGTGAAAATATACCTGTTGCTAGAAATACATAACTCAGGATTGAGCTTTTTGTTTTTCTTTAAGTAATATGCTCAATTAATGCAGACTCCTTATTTTCATTTATGCAGAGGAAACCTATCTATTATGAGAAATTATTCTTCCTAAAAACAAAATAAACTTTAAATGTGGGAATAATTCTTTTGACTTCAGTAGATTGTCTCTCTTAGGTGTTACTAGATTAGAGAATGCATTTTAATTTTTTTTTTCTTCCTATTGCATGGTGTTTTCTCTCCCATGCTCTGTCTTTAAATGTCTTTAATTAGTTGCACTTTAGCTTCACATAAAGGTACTGCTTTAAAGTAATTCGTAATGAATTGACTGAAGACAGATGTTTTCCATATTAAGACTATAACTGAGCAACCGGTACCTTTTTAAATGCAGTGAGGTGTGTTATGGGAGGAGTTTTCTTAGGAGCCAGATTGCAGTGAATGAGGAATTAGCTTCACAAACTTGATAGAAAGTCTCGTTCACTTTTGTCATAGGTAGGTGGGGTAAAGGGGAGGTGATAATGCCTCAAATCTCACTGTTAATAATGCATCACTATGAGACATTCCTAGCTTGTTTTGTTCAGCAAGATGAAATATTTAAAATTTTGCCTAAATATGACAAAATGTTTCCTTTTAAATGGTGAACAGCTCAAATCTGCCTGAACTGCATTCCATGGTTGTTAATCGTGTGTGTTGTAGTTACCTTGTTTCCCTTGTTCTATTTAATATACATTAAAGCATGTATGTTAAATAACATCAGTATTAAAGCAGCTTGCCTTAATAAAGGAAATATATTTGTGACTACAGCTTCACAGAAATCATGCTGTGAAGAAAAAAATTCATGAAACTAGGAGTGTAGTTTGTATTCAGATTTGCTAAACAAAGAGCTAAGTTGTTAAATGAGTGACAGATTGGGTGTTATATGGAAGGATTTAAACTGTATGACTCAGAAGCTGCGTGTGTTCTTCTGAGCACCTACCTCTCCATATACGAATATGAACATTTGAATTTAAACACAATTTAATTACTAGATTTGACAGTGGAAAAGCATTAGGTTCGCTAGGGAGCCTGGGGCTCTGAGGTTTGAAGTAGTGGGCAAGACCATGGGTAGATACTTGCAAATGTCTACATACAACTTTATTTATTTAGAAAGTTATTTTTAGGGGTCTAGCAATTATGGTGGTAATCTTAGACCCCAGAAATTGCCATAGTAGAGAAGGAATTGTGACTTATATCTAGAGGGTGTATGGTTGTCTGTATGCTACACAACTAGATGGCAACATACCTGGAAAAAGGAAAAAAAGCTTTTTTAGTTTTGTAGAATTTGTTATTTTTCACCTTTTTATTTTTTGAAACATTTTTCTGAAAGACGTCTCTTTTCTCACTGATGACTTAGTCTTGAAAATATACTAATGGATTAAGCATTAAGGAAAGTAGTTTTAATAGAGTAAGGAAATAAATTAGTCTAGGATGTCACTCTTGGCCTCTGGGTTTGATCTAGAGCAGTGTAAGTAGTTGATTAGTTGAGCTGTGGGCGTGAAGGAGAAAGGTCGGTTTTAAACAAGTTCACACTGCTTGGCTGGTTTCAAACGATCTCTTACTAGATACTGCCTAGGAAGTCTTAGAAATGCTTTGAAGACACCATGTAATCTGTCTGTGCTTGTTTGGAACAATAGATTAACAGAAAACATCAGGATAGACATGTTTCCAATGGGACTTTTGGAAGCAAGAGTTAAATTAACTAAACACTTGATTTTGAACATCCCACCCCACTTGTGGGTGTATTGCCAGAGGTTTTGAGGTTGTTCTCTAACCCTGTTGCAGATTCCATTTTATACTGGTGGAATGATTGGACTTGTGCTAATTATCTATCCCTTTTGAAATTATCTTCCATAGGGCTCAATAGTGTATGTGTGTTTGTGCTGGAACAGCTGGATATTCCCTGGATTTGATTTCCCGTAGTGGTTTCTATTTTAAGAAATATTAGGATACTTTAATGATGTGACTGCTTGATTTACCTTGGGCTGTAAAAAGAAACAAACAAAAAGTTTAAATCTGAAAAGCACTTTGTTTTGTGGTGTGTTTTTGTTTGTTTGTTTTTTAAATATGACTTTTTCCTGTGTTTGAGTCAGAAAATACATCTAAGAAAAGCAGAAACACTTGACCAATTCTGTCTTTGAATCTGTGAATTAAACTTGCTGGTTAAGTCAAAGGTAAGGCTGCAAAGTGTTCCAACTGTGTTCTAGCTGAGTTCCATGAGCAAAATCTATTCAAAAGTTAGCTGGGTGAGAATTTTACATGACTCAGTGAGTGATAACACTTTTCATGTGATCCTGCAAAGTAAACTTAAAAATTGTACAGATAAACTGACCAGACCTCTTGATCTGATCGAGGGGAAGTTGCCTTCTATGAAATGTGTTATCTAGACACCCGTGATTACAGAAGCATGTTTTTCTATCAGTCAGAGGAGCAAGCTACATAATTGCTTAGCGTGGTTGACTGAGCTTGTTGGTTATGATTAGACTGGAACATGTGCTGAGGAGTATTGCTAAGTGAGGTTTGGTGGATCCATGTCTGCATCGTTACACGCACTTGCAGTAAGTTGTACTTAACAGGAAGTTGGAGGGTGCTTGGGTATAAAGGTGCTTATCTGTGAAAACAGCTTTCTTCCTCTGTTATTTACAGTATTTTAATGAACCCGGACTTTGCCACTTAAAGTTTCGGTAGAGCCGTTTACCTCCGTGTGTGTGTGTAGACAGTGCACTCGATGTCTTTGCTAGATCATCTGCAGAAAAACAGCTGTTCGTGGAGCAACTCTGGACAAATGTTATATTCCATGAAGATGAGTAGAACTGGGTGGCCATCATATTTCTAATTTACAGAACATGGAATAAATGATATTGTATATGATATAAGCAAAATGAAGCATTATTTGGGATCAAATAAACACCTCAAATCTTTTTTTCAGTTTACTACTAAAAAAGCTACTAAACTAGGTATTTCATTTGTAAATACTTGTTTGGGAAATACACCTTCGTAAAAATGCTTTGAGAAAAAAGGGAAATTGTGTGGCAGAATAGTTCAGTGTGTGTATAAGTGAAGTTGTCTTTTGGGACAGGAAACCTTTGTCCTGCTCTGAAATTGGTACTTAGCAAGACCTTTGAACGCTGTGTGTGTGCCACTTGTGTATCGGTCACTTTAACAGCACGGGAATGGTGAAGGAAGAAAGAAAGAAAAAAATCTTCGAAGTGGGGGTTTTCCAGTTGCTGTGGCTAATTGTGTCTGAAGGGAAGTACAAAATCTCACTTCTGAATGATCATGTATCTCTTTATGGAGATGCTGGGACAAGATCTGGCTGATACAAATCAGCAGTGCTAAAGCTAATTAATATTATTGACGATATGTGGCCAGTTGTCACAATCATTAGATTTAAGTTTCTCAGGAAGAAAATTTATTTGATAGCTTTCAGTAGAAGAAAAGTGTAGGAGAAAACTAGTGTAGGCTGAGATTTAGAAAATAGTGTTAGAATATGCAGTTGTTCTGCACAGGTAAAAAAAACCAGTTACATTAAGGCTCCATTTAGAGTTGACTGATTTGATAATCTTTTTCCAATCCTTATACTGTACCTGAATTGCAGATTTTTCCCATGCCACACTTTTCCATGGAAGTAGTTCGGCTGTGTTGAACTGAAGTAGTCTCCCAGGTGTGCCTCTGAATACACTGAGCTGCGAGGCTGGAGGGATGCTAATGTTGTTTTCCTATGTTTTTTAAAAAACTCCATGGGGCATCACATCTCTGCTAGCCCCCAGTAGAATAATGAAGTCGTTAACTAGCTTGAACCCGGCTAACTTTGAAGCCTATTCAGAGAACTTGACCTTTCTGGGATCAGCAGGTGCCAGGATAGCCCAAGTTCGTAGCAGTGTGCAAGTGAGCCCTTGGACACGTATTTGTAAAACTTACTGCGATCTTGGGCTTATATATTCTACCACAAATTTAACTTCTAAAACTGCAGAGCAACTATCAGAATTCATTTAAATCAAAATGCATCTAAATTAAATTTACAGAAAAACCTCACCAGCTGGAATATGCAGTATATTTTTAAAATGCAAGAGCTCTGCGTTGTCGTGACAAATTATAGTTGTTAATTGTGAGCAGTTAACTTCTGGAATATTGCACTATTTGGAGATGACTCATTAGCACAGTAAACTTCGTGCTAGTCTGGACCAGCCTCAGAGTCCTGGAGTGTATCAACAAATCATCATTTTTACTGTACACTATTGCTGTAGATGTTGCCACTAGAAAAGTTTTCAGGTGACCAGTGGTGGTTAATCACATTGATGTGACTTGGGGTGACGTGACTTAACTGAGCCAAAGTTGCAGTGCAAAAAATTGTACCATCAACCACTTGGGTTTCACCTTAATGCTATTGGAATGAAACTGCAGTTAACAGAGGAGGGAAAAGGAAACAATTGAGACTGCTTGTTTTCATTTTTTTAAGATCTCTCCTTCCACTATGTCTTTTCCTTATCATGGGGATGAGGGGAAGAAGGAATGTGAAAGCAAAGGTCGTGTGACAGCCAGAAGCACATATCAAAGTCAACAGCCCTTAAAACCACAAAGCTGCTAAGCAGTGATACTTGCTGTTCTTGGCTATGAAGAATAAAAATCAAATGTTGCTTAATTTACTAGATAGAACCGTGGTGATTCTGTACATTTCTTATGCTACATAGAAGGAATTAATTTTGGAATGTTGTTCAGAATGGCACGCCTGGATTGGCAAGGCTAAGGGTAATTCTGTGCAGATCAACTTCTCGGGCTAAGGTTTTTAGGTCAGGTGGTGCTGGTATGCTTAGAGCAAAAATATTTGCAAAATAATAGAATTCATCCTCATCTGGATTTGTTGCAACTTCATAATAATAGTACGTAATCTTTTTTTTCCTTGGTACAGTCTCTACAGTCAGACTACTTGCAGAGAACATGAAGTTTGGAAATACCTGATCTACCAACTTACCTGTTTCTTTACAATTTGGAGCATGTGGTAGCTCTGTTGTGTGATGTCTGGTGTTCCATACCACTGCCTGATTTAAGCTTTTCAATGAGAAAACAATGAGTGCTTGAATGTGTGCGTGTAATGGCAGTGAAAAAGTTAATGCTACCCAATGATTTTTCCTACTTCCTGAATTATTGATACGTAATGAGTGAGTCAAAACTGCTGAATAATTGTTGAAACTGATCCTGGAAAGAGTGAGAATCAGCGTAATCTCACTGAACAATGAACAATATAGTAATAAAGGAAGTCTTAATAGGATGAAGGGTGATTTGTTTATATGGAAAAACAAAACAAGGAAGACGGAGAGATTTTGAAGAGTGTGAACACCCTAAATGGTTACTTATATAAATTGTGGTAGAAGGCATCTAACTCCTCCCGTGTCTTGGGTTTCTGAAGAAAAAATAAATGGGCTGCTCCCACCTGTATATGCTGAGCAGCTGTGCCCAAATTGTAGTCGGAGCACTCAAGGCCTTTTCCTGAGGAGTGTACATAACAATGCAAGTTTGTTTTTATGTAGCTTCTTGAGTGAAAAAAATTCCTAGTGCTTTCCTTTTTAACAAAACAAAACCCAGCCCTGTACCGTGCAAATTGTGAGTCCACAGGCAGGCTTGATTTTATCTGACTCTAAATTTTTATCTCTTTCACAAATCTTAAATTCTGTGCTTTAAGCACAGAATCAAATTTACGTTTACCAGCAATATTATGGTGTGAACAGGTCCCTAAGCTCATAATGGCAAATTGATCTGGCCTTGTGTATTTCTTTTCTGTGGATTTATTTTCTTAAACTAGAACTTTTCATTTGTCAGTATGGTCTTAAGTATATCCAGTAATGAAAAGATGAAAACTGAATACATATAAATTATGAAAGCTACCCTGCATGTTGCAAACTGTATTTTACTTAGTTAAGCTTAATGAATGTTCCTTAAAACTATTACTTTCTTGGCTCTCCATGTGTCTCATTTGTCTTAAGCTAGCTAAATCAATTATGTATGTCTTAATATTTGACATAATCTATGAAGATACAGTTTCCCCAGGTATAGCATATTTATCTTCATTTTTTTTTAAGATTATACCCAAATTTTTCTATTACCATGAGTTCTCAGAATTTGCGTGTTTTTCTACCTCTCTCTATTTTCTCCTGACCTCAGCTAAAATGGAATGTAAGTCTGTCTTTTCTTTTTTTATATTGCAAACTGAGGGCCATAAGTATAAAGGTATTTAAATTTCCATCCAATACGCCTGCTCATCTGTTTACTGCGCCCTAACCTACTTATCTGTAAGGATACCAGTATGAAAGTTTTAGCAAAAAAGTGAAGCCAGTGCATTAGAACTCTTTTCCCTCTGTTAAAAATGTGACAGTTATTTCGTAGGTCCTTATCTTGCTAAAAAGTTACTGAAAAGTTGTTTAAAATATGGCCCAGCATTCACCCTTTTATTATTGGAAGACTAATTTCTTGACCGTATGGATGATGATCAGGGCAAAATGATCAGGTTATTTCATCCACCTCAGGGGAGAAAACGAATGGTTTTATTTGATGCTTGAACTTGGTCTGATTTGGGCCAAAAATGCTTCAGTTCATAGCTTAAATAGACCAGCTGGAATTCTGTGTTCTGTCCCCAGAGCTCTCCAATACCTGAAAGAGGAAATTCCTGTTTAGCTTTTCTTGGAAATGGGCACATTTTGAGAAGAGATACTGATTTTGTTGTTAAAAAATATTTTATTCTTTACAAATCTGTTAATAGCCTAATAATATAAAAGTTACTATGAATTTTTCTCAGTTTTGTCCTTGTTGTGATACTGACAATGCTAAATATTTCTGCGTATGAAGTAATGCGCTTGGATTGATGACACTGTGTGTGGTGAGCTTTGGTGACAGCAGCCTGCCGGTGCTTTTGGCAAGAAACACAGTCTGATCTCTTTGCTGTGAGACAGTGGGAAATGTGTGCTTGTCAGTTTGACTGGTTTGGAGTCATTCTGTTAGCCCTCCTATTTGTATGCAAAACCATTAGGCCAAAGAGCTCATTGACATACTTGATTAATGATGAGTGAACCCTCCTTAAACTGAACCTGAAATTACTTTAATGGAACCTTAATGGTGTTTGAAAAGTTTTGATTAACTCTTCTTTTGGGGCAAGTTGAAAAGTGCATGTCAGGATTTTTGACTAAAACAAAAAAAGAGAAGCTGGAAAACAGCACTTAAATATCTTCCAACAACTATTTTTCTTACTTGTCTTATTTTCACCGGAGTAGCTCTTAGCAGACTGACTTTTATTATGACTACCTATGATTTTGGGGCATAACAGAATTTTAGCTTCTTGTTTTCATAATGTTTTGTGCAGAATTTGTAGTGAAATACTGAACTTAAAATGAGGAACTGTGGGAAATAAAGTTGAAAGAGTCTCAGATGACTCTTGGCTGTTGCTGAAATGATCCTGATTATTTTGGCCACATGCTAACAGATGTTAATGACCCGCTGAGCATCTTCAGTTCCTGTGGCTGCACTTTCAGCTGAAGGTATTGGGGATGGCTTAGACCAGATTGGACCATCTGAGAAGTCATTATTCACCTTACCTGAAGCTCCTAATGTTGCTTTCTGCTGTTCTTCTAATCAGTGTGGCTGTGTCCCTTTCTGTGCAACCCCTTGGAACCCACACCTGACTCTAGGACTACAAGTTGTAAATTATAAACTGTTCCTGTAGCCCACAATTTTTTTATTCTTTTCTTTTTTTCATTCTCAGGCTGTAAGGTAAATACAGAGTGCGTGTCTAAGGCACAGGGAAGGTAAAACTAGTCCCACTGAAGTGAACAGCAGAGTTCCATGCTGCATGGTGGGACTCTGGTTCTCAGGGGAGTTCTGAAATGACCCCTGCACGTTGCCGTTGTGTTAGCGCTCCTGTGTGTGAGGATGTAATCCTTACAACACTACCAGCAATGAGGAAGGCATGCCAGCTGTGTTTTGTTTCCTATAATGCCAGGCAACCAGGATGCCATTAACAACTCACTACAGATCCTCTTAGTGTAGAAATTCACAGGAGATGGAGCCTGGCTGAGTGACCTAACTGTAGGAGAGGGTGAGCTGAAATGCCAGGGATCTCGCCTCCGTACCTCAAAGTCTTCTTTGCCTAAAACAAATTGTCCTCAGACAAGGTCTTGCAGCCCTAAACATGCTTGTCTTATTTGATACAATCTTACTTAAAGCTTTATTAATAGTTCTGAATGGCAGAGTCCAGTTACTTTGTTTGATCTCAGACTGATGGGGCAGAGGTTGCCTGAGTCATCTCACTTACTGGTTTTAAATACAGCCACAGCTTTTGGAGTCCCTCCAGGCTTACAGGAATTATTGAAAATCAATTCTGTATCTTGAGATGACTCTCTTAATTTGTACTCTAAAGATTTTGTTTCAATCAAGAGCTAAGTCATGATAGGAGAGGGAAAGAATTACATCAGTCTTGTGGTATGATTGGTCTTTTTTGTTGGTTTTTTTTTTGTTTCCCAAACAAAATGAGGAGTATTTGTGGCTGTTAGGTCCTCATAATAAGACTGTTGACACTTATTAATGTACGATTGCTAGTCGTCTTCTTCTTACTGTTGTTTGACAGACTCTTATACCAGAGATCAGTATGGGGTATCTCCTTGGATCTCATATTTCTGACTCTCACCTGTTAATCAGATTTTAATTTCTTCCCTTGTTTCATAAAAATCTGTGTTTAAGTGGAAGCCAAGCAAACTGGAAAACTTAAGCGCTTCCATTTTGCAAGTTCAAAATAACAAGTCCTTTTCATATAAGGAAACTTTTTTAACTACAAAAAAAAAAAATCATGTTCAAATTTGTTACCTTGCGATTTTAAACTGCTTCTGGAGAGTCCTGGAAGCTGTGGCTGAACTGGAGATGTCTGCGTGGTGAAGCTGCAGGCGGTAACCGCTGCAGAAAGGCCCTTCCTGTCCCATGGCCTGTGCATGTGCTGCTCTGACACAAGGGCACGTTTGAGAGTCAAATTCTAAAAATAGTTTCCAATTGATAGAAATAAGTGAGAAGATACTGTACTCCGTTAGGATACTTGAGTTTAATAAAGGTAGTTATTCTGGATGACAAGTATATTTCATTGCTAGAATAAAAAAAACTATCAGACAAAACAATTCTACATTTTTAAATTTTAATATTAGTGACATGACTTTGCAATCTCACAACTGCTTTTATTTTTAATAGAATTGCATTAATCTGGCAATGTACTATATAACACATAGTGATAGTGGCAAAGTGGGAATAGAATAACAACATTGGAGGCATTTTGATGGACAGTATATATATGAAATTATCTTTTTGTCCCTCATGTGTTGATTTAATTAGTTAAGAGCTCTTGCAAGAAGCGCTGTGCAACAGTGAATGAACTATTAAAAAAACCCTGACCCCCAAAAAACCCCTGTCAAAACCAACCAGTGAAACAGATCTGACTTTATGTTGCTCTGAGGACCGACTGACTTGTAAACTAGCTGGTAGGACATTTATGTTGTTTGTAGGGCACTAAAACCAAATCAAATTGCTTGATTTGTGTAGTTACTTTTTTTAACTCAAGAAGATATGTTTAAGATGGTTCTACTACAAAAAACCCAAACAAACCCGAAGTGCTTTGTTTGCCTTTTCCTGACAGAGTTAAGTGGGCTTTGTGTACCTCAAACTTTGAAGGATTCCCCCCCACCCCACCTCTGGGTCCATTTTTAAAATGAAGCATCACAAATTGTGGGACCACATTTTACTAGTTCAAATCTGTGTCATTCCTTGAGAGGCAGTGCAAAACTTGGTCCTTCACTGAAACAATACAGAATTTCAAATACTTGAAGTGAAATTTTAAAACTTCTATCAGAGCAGTCCAAGACTGGAATCTTTCAAACAGGAACGCTTGCTTTGGTATTCCTGTGTGCTGTAATGGTGTGTAATGGCCAGACTGCCCTGGAGATTTCTGTAGGACAGCTCAAAGAGTCTGTCATTGCTTTTTTTTTTTTCTTAGAGACACTAAAAAATTCTTCTCTCAATATGAGGGAACTGATGGAATTCACCTCGCCTACAAAACCATTTGAATTGATCTCAGAATATATTTCAGGTAACACACGATCTATAAAATAAAACATACATTGATTTTAATAACGTAGATTTTCTTTTGATAAGCAGGAGAAGAATATTAGTCTCTTCTGCAGTGCTTATGTTTACCAAGAACTCTAATGTATTTTCCAAAACTTCACTAAAATTGAAGCTTCTAGTAGTATAACTTAAGCCAATAGATATTGATTTATTTTTCTTTTTTAATGTGAAAAGCAGGGGATTTCAATGCATAGTAGATGGTTAGTATTTTCTTAGAATAGAGATGACTCATTGAAAAGGACCATATGAACAGACTGAAATGTGTATGAATGGGATACCGTGAAATGATTTAAAACAAAACAACAAACATTTAAACTGAACGCCACAAAGCAAAAAATATTAGAGATCAAACTTTTAAGTTTTATAATGTACTTGTTCTAGTTCTTTTATATTTAATTAGAAACAGACAATGAGTTGATTTGGTTTAAAGGAGACTGGGTAGGACTTGAAAACAGAATCTTTGCCTTTTTCTGTTGTCTCTAAACATAGTTGTTGCACAACTGAGACTGTAATGTGATATTTAATTTAATATTATGTGATATAAGTAATTAATGTTTAATAATTTAATTAAATGTGATATAATTAACTTTCTATAGATACGTTTGAATGTTCTGATTCTTTCTGCAGTTTGAAAAAAAGTGAATTAAATACTTTAATCACTAAGTAACTTAAAGACTTTATTTTAACTCCAATTAGATTCCTTTCTGTTGGGATTATAGCCTGTCTTTTTTTTTCAGCGTATCAGCAAAGGAACGTTTTTTAGGATTATTAATTTTCTCTTTAGGATAGGCATCTTCTTAAAGGCGCTTTCTTCTGTTCAGTGAAATTACTGGAGGGAGGTGAAAAAAAAGCATGTATTAGAATAAATTAGTGAGAAATGGAGCTTTTGTGGGGTTGCCAGTCACACAGTTGTCATCACCGCCGTCTTAAGGACCTCGTAGATGAATAGGAATTTAATCCACAAACTTATTTGCTTTGAAGACCAAGAATTAACTGCCAAAGGTAGCCTTTTAGGCAAGGGGTGAGGTGTCAGGAGTCAGACTAGGCTGATACCTTATCTTCTAGTGCCACCTTTCCTTCTTCCCCTGTGCGTGGGCGCTCGCTGCACAAGCAGGAAACTATTTACCTTTTTACCTTCTGGCTCATTGCAGTGAACTTAATACGGTCAGAAAACACCACGGAACAGCAGAGAAAACAGCAAGACTGTGAATGAAGTTGAAGTGGGAGGGACGGGCTTTTTTTAGTCGTTGCAAGTTGCCTAACTGCCTCTTTCCTAGAAGCGCTCTGTTTCTCCCTGGTGCTGTCCGTTTAGATGCCGTATCCACCTTGTTTATGACTGTACAGCCAATATGCTGCTGATCCTGCAGCGCTGTACTCTGCACAGCCTGCACCAAACGTGTGTAGCGGCCAGCCTCCAATTTGGTTTTGACTGCTCACCTAGAAGAGCTTTTAGGGCCTGCGAGTTCACATCATTTCTAACAGTGAGCGCATTATGCTGGCTGGTTTTAAGTGGAGTGCATCCTTGATTGTGGCCTTGGTAGAATAACCAGCAGCGTTTCAGTTTAATATGGTAATTTACTTGCTGTGAATCTTGGTTCACTGGTAATTCAGCAAGAAATATTATTGCATGGTTGCCTTTGCCTAAACTTTAAGCTAAATTTAGGTAAGTACGCAAGCAGTACTTTGAGACTTGTGAATTTGGGAGTTCAAAGAAAATGTAATTTTCTAGGGGTGCTGTGCTGTCTTGTATTGCTTAATCAGCTGTGATCACCAACTCGTGCTTTCTTAGCAGGACACGGGAAAATCTATTCTAATGGCTTTTGCTGCACTGATTGTGCTGACTCAGTGATTGAATCTGCAAAGTTAATTGGAGAGCGACATTAAATTGGGTGGAATTTGAAGGATTTTAGTCTTCTAAGCCTCAGCCCCTCAGGCTTCACACAGAACAAAACACATAATCAGCTTTCAGTAAGCACTGGTTTTCATTAATCATAAACTGTAGGCAAAGTTAGAGCTTTCAGATTTAGGTATTTTATTGTTGTTTCATGTTAATGACTATTATCTCTTTTTCCTATTGTGTGCAACTCTCTCAGCAACTGTGTTAGCACAGATGGCTAAAATCCCTAGCAGAAAAGTAATCAGCATTTGTGAACATGATGCATTCCAAATAAATGACAGAGGAGGAAAAAAAGCATTGCTTTAGAAATTAGGAAGCCGATTAAACTATAATAACGCATGTAAACACATCCAGGAAAGCAGGCTGCGGCTTTGTTTTCAGCACAGCTCCTAACTTCAGTATATGTAACCTTCTGCTGAATTTATTGATGGGACAGGAAGCGAGTGAAATTAAAATTGGAGAGCAACTGGCTTAATATCAGTAATTTGGAATATTGTCTTCTTAAAGCCTAACGAAATGTGATATAATTGGCATAGATAAGATAGTACAGTGAAGAGAAAGAAACGCTATCCTACAGATCCTCATTATTGCATTTTAACTGAAACATGACTAAAGGTTACAGCTGTTCACAAGTACTTCCCTTTGATCAATGTGTGTAATGTATTAACTAGAGTTACCAGCAGATGTAGATTTAAACTCACTAGGTACTTTTGACTTCTTAATCTGGAAGCAATAGCCTAAGAATTGTTCACAAACCCATAGCGGGGATTATGGGAGTACAGCACTTGAGTTTCTATGGCACATCAGCTGCACCCCTTCTCAGGACGAACTGACTTGCAGCTAATTTCTTCAAATTATATTTGCAATATAGGTCTTATAATTTCTGATTTAGAACTACAAATTTCTGCTTTATTTGTGTCAGGCTGTTGAACTGCTCTTCTGAATAGGCTAAAGGAGATGTGAAGTGCTTTTGAATTTAGTCTTGAGCGTCTCAAAGTTGCATATAAAAATTGTTTGGTAGTTGTGGCTTGTTGCTCTGCCTGTAAATGGGAGATGATACCATGTCTTTATAGGTGAAAGCTGTCTAGAAGGCGTTCTTTACTCCAGGAACACCGTTTTTTCTATTACATCCAGCGTTTTATGGTTTGGGGTTATTTTTTCCACCCTTAACTATTGGTGTCATATTTTAAATGCTCCTATTGTTTTGTACCATTTAGACTATTTTATGTCCAATAACATCTGGTCTAGAGGAGATAATTTGCCTGATGTTATTCTTGAAGGTTTCTGTAAGTTGCGGTTCAGGAGTCCTTGGTGGGTGACAAAGAAAATGACTAACTTTTTTAATGTCTTTGGAAAGTAAAAGTTTCTAAAGCATGGTTCCTATTAAGTAGTAGTCAACATAGCTTCCTGACCCCTTCCCCCTGCCACCCACAAAAATTACTCTGTATTAGATGCATTGTCATTTTACAGCTACTTCTGAGTTTTTTCACAGGACTGTATTTCCAGTCTCTTTGGAGCTTTCATACCTCTGAACTGCTTAAATGCCATATGTCACCATGACAGACTTAGTAAGTATACGAGTGGTAGAATTAGCATGTCTCTTGGGATTTTCGTAACATACAGACTTTGATAGGAAGCATTTTTCTAGCAGAGACCACTTCTTTGACCATTTTACTGTTATTTCAGCACTTAAATTCTTCTACTAGTTAGTATTGTTTTCCAAGAAACAAAAGAAGAAATTATTAATAAAATGTTCCCAAATATGTCACATATGGGTTCTAAATAGTCATCCTGTAAAATGGAAATGTAATGGATATTTGCCTTTTTGCTCTAATAGATGAAAAGCTATAGTCCTGCTCTCTTACTTTTAAATAATGGCATCGGATTTTTTTTTTAGTTCAGAGGTGGCACTCTCTTGGCAGCCCACCACCAGAAATTTTATTTCCAAAATGTGTGATGTGGCTTAGTCCTTTCTTCTGAGTACAGAGAGGAAATCTCCAGGATGTAGGACTGTTGCAGCAGTCCTATATATACACACGTGAAAAGCAGCTGTGCTTTTCTTGGGTGTTTTTTTTCTTTTTGTTTATTTCCAGGCAAGCTTTTTCTTGCTTCATGCCCACAGAGTGTCCTTTCCCTGTGGGGTCACTTTGCTCGAGCCGCTTCTACTGTGTGCAGAGAGGTTCTGCAAACAGGATATGTTTGCAAGTCTAAAGCAATTATTTGTTGGCTAAACATGCAGTGGATAGCTAGAACTAACTTGCTGCTGCGCTAACTATCCCACTGAGACTGTTGGTGAGCTTTTGCCAGACAACACGTCATCAGTCAGGTGGAGAAATCAGCCTCAGTGTTTCTAGAAGCAGTCTGAATCTTGTTCTTGAGGTCCCAATTTGATGTGGTTTTTTTCCTCTGTGTGGTTTTATACTTTCTCATGCTGGTGGTTTTCCTCTTGAATTCAGGAGGTGCTGTCACTGTCTCGACAGCATCACCTCTGTCTGATTTTTACCTTGTTAACTTGCCTAGTTCTGTCTAGTTTTTCACAGATCTTTCTCACAGTTTGGCAGTCTTCTCAGGCGTCTGAGAGAAGGTTGCACTGCAGAGCTGTATGAAAACTAATCCTTGGCTCACAGACACCTTTGCCCCAGGAGGAGATGTACAAAATGTTTCGATAGGTAGGGCGAGCTGACATGCTTGTATTCAAATATGGAAGAACTTAACTCCCTTACTGATGTAGCATTTCTCCATAGGCGAGTATTTCTCTAAGTCTCCTCTTTAAAACCAATAGCACTGACTAAAATATGCTGCCCAAGGCACTCGAGCTGTGTTAAGACAGCTAGTTTGGGTAGAAGTTTGACAGAGCTTTCTGTGAAGCTTTTGTGTGTTGCCTATCACGGAGGAGTTTTTAAGAGTCGGAATGGCTTATAAACTACAACTCATTTGGATCAGTCACGTTCTTTGATCAATCTTATTGTCAGTGGTTTGTTCTATGCCAGTATTTCTGACTCTTCGCGACCTCCTGCCCCTTAGAAATTGTTCCTTTAGAAGAGAAGGTTAAAAAAATCCGGTAGGTATCAAGGTATGTGAGCTGGGATTTGTATAAAGCTTCTTTAATCCATATTAAATTGAGGTTAAAAATGCCCTTCTCCATCTGAAGACTCCTAATTTCACATCCTATAAATGTATCTGTTTATTCCCTTTAAGAGAGATCATGAATTGACATATCATATGTGATAATTTTATACCTGTGAATAATGTATGGCTGCATGTGACATCAATGGTCCACTGCGTAGGTCATGATTTTTGTCTTCCGGTAAACTTCGTTGTCTATTACAATCTCTCTGGATTCAGTTACCAAGCAAATCTGTTTGATTTGTTCATGTTAACTGCATACAGCACATAGAGACACATAGCAAGCTGAGCTACTTGGAGCCATTTTTGTGCCCCAGTATCAAGCTGGATTAGAAACGACTTGAGGAGAAAACAACGTACTGATTTTTTTTTAATGTATATCTTATCAGCTTCCTTTGGTTGGTCTTTCAATTTCAAGCCCTATGTAATAAGATACCTCCTCTTTTCCATGCTAACAGAGAAATCTTGTATTGGCAGCCAACAGATGCTGTTATGACATAGTGAAGCGATGCTTAGTCAATGGAAATACAGTCTGATCTAGAGAGACCATATATAGAATAAATACATCTATTCAGCAAAATTTAAACGCAGGAGTGAAGGATGCAACCTTGACGTGTACTTGGGCGTTCTGCATTGGTCACAGTTATTGTAGCAGTGAAATTCTCCAGATGCTTTTAATGAGGGCTATTAATTCTGTGTTCTCTAATGACATTAATTGTCCAGTACAGAACACAAATAATTTGCCCTCTGAGAGAAGCTTCATGGCTTGTTACAATCCGTGTGAAATATCTGCTGTCACTTAGGCAACTGTGTTTTTATTTTTTGCCTTGTTTCTTACTGGTAACAGTGTGTAGCAACATGCAGACCCAACAGATCCTGTTAGTATCTTGACTGCTACATGCTATGGACATCAAGAAATTAAGCAAAGATTCACGCACATTAATACTACATTCTGTGTAGCAGTATTAACTTGCACGGATCTTTGATTAATGTTGCTATGGAATGTTTTTATTGTGTCACTTTACCTGTTCGTGGGATACAAGAAATAATATATAATATAGAAATAATTAATGAAATCTGTTAGAACATTCCCTCCTCATTAAAGGATTTGTCACCAAAAATTGTGGTGAAGGGCCAGTGATTCACCAACACATCTTTTGGCAGCGCTGCTTTGTTCACTTCTTGTGAAAGATACTGTGTGTGTTTGTTTTCTTTTTTTCCCTCTTTCATCTTGAAACAGTGTTTGGGTTTTTTCTGCAAGATAATGGAAGATTGAACTTTGTGAACATCCACAAGAGGATGTTTATGCTATGGTCCACTCTTTTCTACAATAACTAAGTAATTATGGTACTTTCATGGGATATGAATGAATGATTCAACTCCCACTGAAAAAAAGGAAACAGCCTATCTCTGTAGACATTTAATTCACCTTTTCAGAGTTGATCTACTTTAGAGCTAGAGATCTGCTTTAGACTAGGGAGAAAAGCAGTTGTTAATCTTTCCTAATGAAGCTTTGCTAACCCCATGGGTTTCCCTAAGAAATTTAAATATTCACTCAGTTGGACAGAATTATATTAATATGATGCACAGATTAGGGAAATGGAGCCCTAGGAGTGGGTGTCAGGGAAGTGGGACCTCAAGATCCAGTCTGTATTCCAGTAGGTGTTTAATATATATCCAGAAGGGGAAAACCTAAACAGATATAATGGAGAATACTTCTCACCAGAATATTGTAAGGTATGGAAATCAGAACATTACTCTTGCGGATGGAAACCCTCAGAGGATGCGGAAGTTTTGGGAATTGCATCTCAAGGCAAAGTACTTAACCACGGGTTTATTGATTTTTAAAAAGAAACACTATTGCTTTATCTGTCTCACTTCATGAGTTTCGCAGATTGTTCTCTTTTTTTTGTGGCTCGAGTCACATAAAGTTGCAAGTCAACAAAAATGTTTAATAGCAAGTATCTTAGCAAAGTCTTTTAAAATGAAGATGTTATAAACAAGGCACAGTTAGAATTTACCGTTTTAGTGAGCTGTATATTTGCACATGTATACACGTGAGTGAACTCTCTTGTAAATCTTGCAGTGAAGGCTGGAAGGATGAACTCCCATGTAATGTGAGTGAAAAAACTGTTTCCCATGCCTCTTAATTAACTATACATCACTAGGAATTTAATTTCAGATATCAGTGCTGCACATACCTATTGTTATATAGGTAAAACCAGAAAGCTTGGGGTTTACTTCATCCAGGATCCAGAAGTCTGCTTTGCACAGAAGATGGTTTTTTGCTTCTTGTTTAAACCATGAGTGGATCAGCCCATGGGAAGTGGGGTTAGTCTTTGTCCCAGAGCTCTTGGTTTGGTTCCAACTCTGACAAAAATACACAAGTGGTGACAAGCAGTAGTGAAGGGAATTCCTTGTCTACTCCTTCCAGATACAGTGAGATGGTGAATCTCGCTTGTAGGAGTCCCTAATGTTTAGGGATGATGGGGTGGGGATGCTACAGGGAGTAATGCAGCTGCACATTACGGTCATTTAATGGCTGCCTTCTCTAGAACAGAGTAATGCGCTTTTTTTTTTTAATAGTCAAAAAATACAAGACTTCTAGCATGTTTTTCATGAGTGGGGGATTTAAGCTTAAAAGTCTGCTAGACTGACATACTGCTGACAAATAATTTGAGGGTGAAATAGCCTAAAACTACAACATATGAAGAATAAAGTATTTTGAATTGGCAAGCTGCTCAGGAAACTTTAGTTCAGAGGAGACTAAACAGTCTATTAGCATACAATTGCCTAATTAAGACTGTCAAGTAGCAGATCTTTGAAATCGGCATCAGTACGAAGCCAACTGTTCAAGATGCTTTACAGTGCTTTGTAGGTAAAATACTGTTGTATCCCCGGTCTAGCTGTGTAATCTTAATAAGATCTTGTTTTAAACGTTTGGATGTAGTAGTGTCATACAGTGGATGTGAAAGCCCAGCTTCGAAACTTAGGTGACCTCTTCTAAAGGATATGACATAGGATATTGTTAAGCCTTTCCTGAAATGGTGTTAAATATGTATTGGTTCCTGTGGTGGGCTTAATCACATGAAGATGAGGTGGCGAATCAGCTGGGTAATTCCAAGTATGCATTAACCTTTACTCTGTGAAAAGCTGCCTGAGAAGCTGTTAACAAATTCGGAAGATATGCCTAAACACTATTTAATCACAAATGTATTAGAGCGGGAAAACACTCGTGTATATTATTTCAGATATTCAGCCAATGTATTTTAGCTGAGTTTCAGAATCCAGTCCTTTATTCACTGCCTGACATGTTCTATTTGATTAGTATTATGCAACTACCTGTAGGTGTGTGGGTGATTTGTTTTTTTTTGGTTTGCCTTTTGGTTTTGATTCCCCCCCTCCCCCAGCAGTGGAGTGTGTTGTGCTTGATGTGGTTAACGTGGCTTACTGGGTAGGTGGCACTTGGCTTAATATAGGTCCTTATGGATGTATATTTCTCTCGTGTGCAACGTAGCCAGTGGATTTACTTCTTCAAACACTTCACCAGAAGAGATCATATCCATAAAGAGGTTAAAAGAGTTGTTCTCCATCTGTGCTCATTTGTTGATCTCAGGGTGGCAGACTGTGGTTGGAATTTTATGAAGCCATAAAAGGTCCTGGGCTGCAAGGGCTGGTGTGGTCTGTACAGGTTACTGAGTGGCATTGGCTGGGTGACACCTCTCTTGGGAAAGATTGTTGTTGAGGAAAGTGACACATCCCTGGAAAAAAAGTTGCATTCCTTATTTTAAATTGTAGTTATGAAGGTCCCTTCTGTATGTCTGTCTTCTTGGCTCCCAAAGTGTCAGCTTCTGCTTCATGCAGCGCATCTGTATCTCTGGTGTTGCCTTGCATGTGAGTGCAGTACCCTCCACCTCCAGATGAGGTAGAACAATGAACAAGCTTGTCTCCCTGGTGATTTCCTTCCTTTGTAGTTAAGAGCCTGGATAATAATCCATTTTCTTCTATGTAAAGTTGTAAACTCTGCATTGAAAATGAAGTGTGTGATCATTAATGTAATGTGCACCAGCAAGTTGCTAAGAGCAAAACGAGAACTGCAGCAGGGGGAAGCGTGTGACAGTGGCTGCATAGCTGCGCAGGTAAATGGTCAGATTTACCGGGGAAAAAATTCAGGTTGTAGTGATGACAAAGAAGCTAACTGGTAGTAGAGACTGCTTGTCCTCTTTCACCAAGCTGCAGTCCCTAAGAGAAAGCACAGAGAAAGATCTCTAGTGAGGGTTCCATCAGCACTTCTGTGAAGTGCTTCAGCGTAAGTCAAGATTTCAGCTCAATCTCAAATCCTGTGAGCTAAAGGCGGGTGCAGAGTAGCATAGACATCCAGCAGATAAGGTACAATTTTTGCAATTTGCGACAGTTGCAGACAGCTCAGCTGGCAATTAGCTACCTTTGTATTAGACGTGAATCATGAAGAAGTCTCTCTACTGCAGTAAAGGTATAAGGTGTTCAACGGAAAGGGCAAAACAAAAGGAATCATCTGCTTTGCTTGGTAAAGTTTATTTAAATTTTGTAATGGGCTTTTTGTTATGTTTGGTTTTGGTTTTTTTTTAAGTCTAGCATGTTAATGTTGCCCCTCATGCTGACTGGTTAGAAATTCTTTTCTTCCATGTACACTTATCTGGTGTAAAGCGTGCTATCAGTTTTTCTGATCTGGACTTGACCTAGAGCAGTAGGAGTAGCAACTAGTGACACAGTTGGCAAGATGAAATATAAAAATCAAAGTGACAATGAAGAAAAAGTTCCAGTTTTCTGGAACTGTTGCATATGAAGCATCATGTAAAACAATACAGAAGAATACAACCGCTTTCAGTCAAAATGAATTGATCTACTTCGGGGAATGAATATGGTGAACAATGTTGGTGGGTTGGAGTGGTTTGTTTCCGTTTGTCTTTTTTTGTTGCTGAGCGAATGTCAAGTATGGTGATTTTCTTGAGCTACTGAAATACTACCTCTGCATAAAACTAATTTTGATTGCGTTAGTGATGGAGAATAATCTTTGCCAGAATCGGGATAGCGGTTTATTTATCAGATGATTTATTTTGCAGATTTCTATTGTTGTGTGGCAAATAATTCAGTCACACTGAATCTGCATGGGCATAATTCTCTGTGCCAAGACATCTTGTTTCCATACAAGCCAGCTGTTTGAAAATTGAAAACCATAAAGATCCCCTTAGCTTATTAGTTAGAGCTTCCAAATACAGACTCTGTGGCTACCCTTTAATTAAGAGAGGGAATTGGATCGGCCATATGCATTATGCAAAGTTCCACCGTAGCTAATAGTTCACAAATGTCTTCTATTCCAAGATTACATTTAAAGCCAGAATTCTTATTTAGAGTCTTAAGGACATTATGTACAGAATGAGAAAAGCAGGAAGAAGACCTCAAAACCTCCTAATGTTGAATTAGCCGTCCTCTGAACAAAATCTTTCTATTTGAAATAAACTGTATTTTGAACGAGTTAGTAATTAATAGTCACTCACCTGTCTGTTTCCTAAATACAACTGCTAGGATGTAGGTAAAGGGGACCAAGAGAGCTCTTCAGAGAGCTAATTTTCAGCAATCTAAATGAACTTGCACTCCAGAATTCCTCAGAAGAGGATTTTTGAATATATGTCATAGCTTGGAACTGGTGGCAGCACCAAAATTACTGTTGTGAGAGTGGGGAAAATGAGGGACTCTTTGTTTAGACCTTAAGGCATGGCTTCACAATCTCCTGTGAGTAGTTGTTATTAAACATGTATAGTAAATATTGAGAGAAAAGAATGCTTTTATCATTCCTAGCAGCTACCTATTTTTTTCCAAAGTGTGGTCAGCAGCCAGAGGTCACTATCTGATTGTTTGGGGTTTTTTTCCCCTATAATGGTATGAGAATGAACAGACCTAAAACATTCAGAGTTAGGGTTTAAAGGCAGCTGAGGCTCCAAATACAAATTGTACATAGCAGAGAATACATCATTTGGTTCGTAAGAATAGGAAAAAATAGTTTCCCTACTAGTGTGGTTGCACAGATTCCTTTAAAAGACATGGACGCACCAAAAAATTGTATAACTTTTGTGTAGAATGAGAATAAAACCACTTAACTCCCTTTCTCTTCTCCCGGATTATTGATGCATATTTTATAGAGAGCTCCTAAGCAATATCCAGTATCTCCTGGTGCTTTTGGCTTTTTGTTTGCAATTTATGCAGTCAACTGAAGTGTAACTTCTAAAAATCATGACAATCTGTGTCCAGCTCTATCCTCTGGGAGAGAAAATTAGTGATATATCTTATGGAATGGAAAAAGAAAATAAATTGTGATTAAGCAAGCATCCAACTTGAACTCTTCCCGAGAGGTATACAGCTGCTTGTGCAGTGGTTTGATCTGTCCTTTAATCCTTAACCTAGGGTAAATTTTACATCTGCATCATAATTCTTCAGGTTAGTTGCCATGGCAATTTCTGTCACTGTTTTAGGGGGCAAGATTTCTATGGAAACAATTTTTAGGTAGTCCTTTGCTGTGTGTGTTATTTGTCATCCCCTTTCTAAATAACATTTCCGTCCATTGGCTGGATTTGGCTAAGGTTATCTCGGAGGTAATTGGTTTCTCACAACTTGTTGGGTTGTGTCTTACACTTTGTTGTTGTTTGTTTTAAAGTCACAGCTTGTTTTAGGAGATGGTGAGAGTAAAGACTGTAGAGTATTCTGCCATAGTTTCACCCATTCCTTCACTTAAAGGCGGCATTCTGCCTGTATGGCTCTGTGGAAGAACACATGTAAATGGGCAAGGAGCAAGCTCACTGTTTGAGCTGCTGTGTTTGTGTGGAGAGTCATTTAGTGCCTAAAGGAGCACATGTATAATAGCCTCTGGAATACAATGTTAGTGCAGAAAACAGAGCAGCTCGTGATGCCATTTAAAGCCGTTTTGCCCCCACAAGTGGAATAGGTCTCATTGCAGAAATAAAGCGTGATTAAAAGAAGAGTGAAAGATGTGATGGCTGTGAGAAGGGTGGCGTGGGGTGGATAACCACATCAGTGAGAGTAGCATGTTGGTTAATCAAATTAAGTTCCAGTTCACACCAGTGAAGCCTACTCTGAATGATCAGCAGACTGAACAAGTGTGAGAAGAGCTCTAGAGCCTCTGCAGGAACAATTATTCAGATTTTTAGCTCGCTTTCTAACTTGATAACAAATCTGCTGGTAGGTCAGGATATAATTGGACTCTGTGTGAAAACAGTCTTGACAAAAGTAAATTCATAAGATTTGTATTCATAATGGCACTATAACACAATAATTTCTAGCAGTTCTAGTGGTTCGGTCAGCTGATACTGTCTTCTGATTGTGCAGCTCATGAGCCTTGTGATATTCAAGTACAAGTCGATCAAGAGTTGACCAAGAAACCATGTTTATTTTGCCATAGACCTTTTAAGAATTTTATTATTGCAGTATGTTTGGGGGACCACTGCAGAGCACAGTTCTAATGCCATGCTCACAGGGTGGATAAAGAGGTAGCATTTTAACGAACTGTGGAGTGAAATGGATTTAGACACCAAAGAAACTACTGCTGTAGTAAGCTCTTTGCAACTTATAGCCATCCTCTTGTAACTTGAAACAGTAGCTGCATATAGATAAAATCAGCAGCTCCCAAGAAAGTTGGAAACTGTCAATATAAAAAAAGTAATGTATGATTTACCCTTTTTTTGTGTTGTTTTGGAAACTGGAATTTCTATAACACTTTCTGGGACTGTTGTGAGCGTTCAGGGAGAAATACAATTGACTGCACACCCTAGGCAGCTTGGAATGTCCCAATACCCTTCTGGTGTTTTGTTCACCCCCACTGATAGAATCTCATTTGTGTTTGTTTTCCTTAAGTTCGTGTTTATTGTTATGGTTTTGATGATTATGTTTGTGTTGACCTTTTTTTGAACTGGCTCTGCTGTTCACTTCTATTTCCTGTCTAATTCCTATCTTCTGAGAGATTATATTCACAGGAATTCAGCATTGACCAGAGTTAATTTTACATGTATTTCATTACTCAATTTTGTTTTGAAATAATGCAATTCATTTACAGAAGTAATGTTGGAGTTCCAGATTGTCATCTTTGGCATATATGGTGGAACTGAGGAGAAGCTTCGGTTGCTGAGACATAAAGATGAAGCCCTGTCTTGAGCATCTTCATCTTCTCATGGTACCTGTGATTGGCACGGTGGAGAACAGTTTCATGTATTTGTGTTACTTCAGTGTGGCAGGGTATGGGATAAAGAGTTACTGAGCTTTGTCTGTCTAGAAGTGTAAGTGGTCTCGCAACCAGGAGTTTTTTCTGTTGTACTCTTCTCCCATTGCTTGCTTTCTGTCCATGTAGACATAAAGCGACAGTCTAGATGCTGAATATATTTGGAAAATAGAACAAAATACGCAGGCTTCCTTGTGAAAATAGCTTTTTGTACCTTTATGTTAACAGGCAGCATATTATTCATAACGAATAAATTCAGTGCAAAATGTCATCTTTTCAGAATGTAAAATGAGGAAACTGACTCTCGAGTTAGTGTAGCATTGTTCCTGTCAACAGACTCCACAGGGGTGCCAGCAGTGTCAGTATAGGTGGTTTGAGATGTAAGCAGTGTGAGGGAAAAATTTCATTGTCTTCTTTCTGCCTTGTAATTTGATCATAAATAGAAACAAAGGCTTCATATTGAGAATAAGTACCAGAAATGAAACTTACCTTACCCAAAACTAGGAGAAAGTAGAAAATAAGAGAATTCCTTCTTTATCTTAACACTTATCTGCAACGTCATTCATTTAAAAGAGCAATACCATTCATTTATATCCAGCCTCACTAAGACAGGGTGAAAAGTCTTTTCTGTTCTGACAGAGGTTCTCCTCTCCCCTTTCCCCTCCCCAAAAACCAAAACCAACCCATGGTCACCATGCTTTGATTCTTTAGTCTAAAACTGCATTAAATCAACCCTTATATGAAGTGATGCCTGAATTATCTTCCAGAAGCTGGAAAGTTTGTCTTCGGTCAGACAGACTGGTTGTGCTTCATAACTATTGGTTTGGTAATGAGGAAGATCAGATTGGCTTCTTCACAGGAACTGATCTATTAGCTGCCCAGAAAAATAATCTTACTATCTTGCATGGTGTTGATTTCCATGCTGGTTCTAAATGTTTGTTTTAAATTTGATCGCGTTTCTTGCAGAGAAATGGAAAGCAATTTGGAGTGGCAGAAGGAAATTTTATATATATATATAATAATAAAGTTACATAATTCAGTGTGTTTACTTATCTCATTGTTTATAATCTCAGAATCTATTTTTCTGTGATAACACAATTTGAAGACAGTTTTTAGTGAAGGTAATGTTCTGGCAAGCGAAGAAACATAGAAATGAATTCTAATTTTTTAATGGCACTGTGGCCTCTGCACATCTAGGATTGCATGGAGAAAGTTGAGAGTTGTTGGAGAGGTGAAAAAACATTAACTGTTTTGAACTGTCAGAAAAGTAAATTTAATGAAGGTATACTTCATTTCACTTTTAAGCATTTAGACGGAGAGTTTCAGCTAGAAAGTTGGCTTTGAAAAGCCTCAAGCGGGAAAAAACCCAAACCCAAAACTCTGTTCTTCAGAGGTAATTGAAACTTCTAAAACAGATCTCAAAGGCTTAGTGTTTAGGTCACAGCCAGAACTTCAGAGTAATGCGAAGTATCGTCTTTTTAAAAAGTTTGGAACCTCTACAGAGGCTTTCGTTTCGTTGGAATAGTAGGGACAGTATTGCCAAAAAGTAAAACACAAACCGTAATTGTTTTACTGTGCCTGAGTAGTCTGGATTTTTACCGCTATTGTACTTTCAAAATAGTTTCTTTCTGAAAATAGTTGTTGTGATTTAGACACCATTCTCCCAGTCAGGAGTTAAAAGGAGAGAGACTGTAAGGAATATAGTTAACTGCTGTATCATGATTCACGTATTTTTGATGAAAAATGAAAGACTTCATTTATTAATAGACTTTTCCTCTGGGGTATAATTATTTTTATAGAGTGATAATATTGGCAATAAGATAGCTTTTCATTCAGGCAACGCTGTATCATACCAGTTATGAAGTCTTAACTTAGATGAAATTCTGTATTTGGGTAGAGAGAGAGAGAGATATGCCTGATACTAATACTGCAAAACAGGCATTTCTGTGAGAAAGGACTTTTCAAGGTACATGAGTTGCATGAGGACTTTAAGAGCCCTAATGCTGATGTATTTGGTCCCTTCACTGGTTTTCAACATACATACTTGTAAAACATGTTAGTTCCTCTGACAGCAGGCAGAAAAAGTCCTGAGAGGGATGTTTGGTAAGGCAGAAATCTTCAGTGCTTTAGTAAAGACAGTGAATCGCTAAATCCTGTATCCAGTGTGTGGATTTTCTCCTGGAGTCCCCTCTTCTGTCCTTCTCTGGGCTGCTTCTGTTTTATTTTTTAATGTCACGCTTCAGGCCCAGCCATGCTGTTAAGAAGAAATGCCGATGGAGGTGTTGGGGTAACAGTGAGCTCTCTATATCTGCTACTTTCAGACCTGCTGAAGAAGTTGTTCAGCACTCAGCAGCTGTCTGGTGAACAGCCATCAGGGGCTGTGCAGGCTGGAGAGAAATAGAGCTCAGAGCTCATGGAAAACAATTACTAAATATAGCAAAGGGTTTATCAATCACTTTGATAGAAGCTGTTTGTCAGCCCGTTGTCACCAACCCTGTAAGGTTTTGGCTACATTCCCAACTGCTATTAGAGGATCAAATAACAGCAAGTGTCCAAAATAACCTTTTACCACCTTCCCTGGAATACGAGGTTCTGCCAGCGTGTGTACCTGGCCACTGTGGCTTGTGCTTTTGTCACCTGAGAGTTGAACTGTCACAAATTAAGCCACAGTATAATTTATATATGTTCACAAACAGAAGCTAGTTCAGAAAGAGTGACTGAAATATTAGCACAGAGATCTCACTGTAAAAGCAAGTCTTTAAAGGTCTGCTTATATTTTTCTCTGTATTTATGAGCTCAAAGTGGATACTTGTATATTTGTATGACCTACTCTGAATAGCCTGTGTTCTGGTATGACTGAGGCGTGGTAAAGTATGAGGCGCCCTTTGGAGGTTCTTTAAGTCCTAAGATTCTCCTAAGGTTGGTTTGTAACCTGTATTTTAAGTAACGCCAAACTACGGAGAATAGTTGGAGAAGGAAATTCACTTGGCAATGGGAAAAGGCTGTAAAAGATTCTTGCTGAAGTGCTTTGTGTGCCAGATGGGCTAAGCATCATCAGAGTGGGTTTCTGCTGACTCTGTCATGCAGCACATGGCTGCATTGCATAGGCCTTACCTCTTTAAAGCAGTTACAAGAGCTAACAGGACAGAGCTGCAAGTGCAGTTTCATATCGCTGTCTAGACATATTGAAGTCACCTAATTAGCAAGTACCCTTTGATTAATTAACCCTGTGGAAAGCATCTGGTACTTGAGCTTGAGGTAGAGCAGAAGAACCTTGCTCTTTGTGATACAGTCAGTGAAAAGACGTTCTGGAAAGGTTATGAATAAAGATTCACTGTAAGTGGACAGTTTATAGGTGATGGCTTGTAGCAAACCATAGCCTGTATCTTTAGCCTGTCAGGTGCTTCACAGTTCCTTGTGCTCAGCCGTCCATCCCACATGAAACAATTTGCTTGTCCAAATGAAAACGTCACCGTAAGATTTTATTTTTTTCACAAGCTGTCACCTTGGTCTAATTGCTAACAGGAAAAGAAGAAGTCAGTTTGCCATTGTTTTAGAGCATTTCAGAAAATCAAGTGAATAAGGTGATGGTTTTTTCTTTCCTTCTTGATCATCTCTCTTCTCCCACATTCCTTCTGAGAGGAGCAAACACATGAGGATGTCAGTATACATATACAAAAACATATACATTGATTTGACCCTGTGGTCATCAGTGTATGAAGACTTGTATGTGCTGTACTGTTTTTCTTTCTTTTCTCCATCCCTGAAACTGTTCTTGTACAGCATCTTTCATTAACACGTTTCCTCAGTGTTAGCAATAAATGAATATTCGTGCTAGTAAGCCCCTCCGCCAAGACTGTAGGTTCTTCTTATATGTCAGTGGTGTTTGCTGAGAGGTGGTGGGAGAACCAGGAGTAAAGTTCACCACTTTGGTCCATACTGCAGAGCCCTGTTCTTTACAGCTGAGTTGCATGCCCTCTTCATATTCTTCCCAGTAAACCTTCATGAATGTCTGCAGGAGTGCTCCCTGGAAATGTGTGGAAACGTGTCTCATTATCTGTGGTTATTCAATGAAAAATACTTGTTAATTGAATAGTAAGGATAATGGCACTAATTGCTTTGCACTTAAATGGTCTGCTGCGATAACTCTCTACATAAATCTTAGTAGTAGCTGAAATCCTTCACTTCCAGGAGGCAGAGACACGGAGGTGAAAGAGTCTGCTCCCGTGCCCTCTCTGGCTGTGTGCTGTTCTGACATCAGAAGTGGACTCTGGCCCAAATGACAGCAGCACCCACGTGATCTGATTGCAGAGCCCGTGGTCCACACCTGTAGCTGCCGTGTTCTGACATTTTGGCAGCATTTGAAGCAGAAGGGGCAGGAGGGAATTAGTGTCCTGCAGAAGGTAATTTTGCCTATTGGTGATGGAAGTTTTGGTCACAGAAGGAGATCTGGAGCAAAGTGGTGAACGTAAAGGCAGCACCTTCTTATATTGCAGTCCTGAGGAATCAAAATGTTATTTCTTTGCTGTACTTTACTTCCATTTAGTTATTTCATAGATTCATAGAATGGTTTGGGTTGAAAGGGCCTTAGAGAACATCTAGTTCCAAACCCCCTGCCATGGGCAGGGACACATCCCACTAGACCAGGCTGCACAAGGCCCCATCCAGCCTGGCCTTGAACACATGCAGTGATTAATGTATTTTAAAATTAGCATCTTTTAAGACTTATGCCAAGATATTTTGATGTACGTCGTGTCTGATCTACAAGTGCGTGAAAATCCATATAAATTTGATAGTAACTGCAACTAATTAACCTGCAATAAATCTCATTTTAAATAGGAAAGTATGCCACTATTTCTAGCAGTCTTTTCCAGCGCTTACAAGAAGCTAGAGAAGTACCATATTTCATATGGTGATGGCTAAATTTTGCTTGCTAAAGTGTAACCGTACCAACTGGAATAACTGTGATGCCAGGCACTGCAGGCGTTATTTGTTGTGTAAGTTCAGCCTGTAAGGGATGACTTTCTATGTCATCAGAGCCTCTAGAGAGGTTTCTTTCCTCAGATGGTGATACTGTATTTTTCTGGCAGGCTGTATTGGGAACATACTTCTTTGAGGAACTCTTGAGAAGCACTTCAGAAATGGTCTGCAGAAACTAGTTGATCTTTTCGCGGAAGTTTATAAAAAGTGGTGAAATTCGCTATACCAACATACTTTGTAAGAAAGTTTTGCAAGCTTATTTGTAATTAGTATTTGTAAAAGAGTTTGAAATTTGGAAGACAAATACTGACTGTGGTAAAAGTCCAGCATGAGGTAAATATGGACTTAGTATTTTGTTATGCACTAGTGTCAATTTTTCATCACTTAACATGTACTTTATTAGCTGAAGTAAAAGCAGAGGTGTGTGTGTGTAACCACGTGGAATTCTTTTCTTGGCATGTTCCTGGACACTTGCCACCCTCCCATGCATACATATCCCGAAAGGTTGGCCAGGGTCTTCCAATTGCTCGCTCAGTGTAAATGCTTATTAGTTATGGACTTTGTAAGAAAGCCTACTGAGGCCTATTGTCTTTTCAGGGAAAGACAGCTCTGCCTGCTCATCTGTTTTATTGGCCTGCGATTCTAACCTCATGCCAAAACTGTTATTACTGTATAAATTAATGAGAACATGTTGTTGCTTCAGCTTCTCCAAACTCCATAATTGCAAATGCTAGACACTTAATTGAAACAACACTTAAAATATTAGTCACCTTCCGCAAAGCTTTCTCATGACACTACCATTAAGAATAGAAATACTAGAGCTTGTATCAGGCTTAACTTTGTGCAGCTTTTCCTTAGTTGATAGAATTCACCTCGTTGTTTATTATAGGAAGAAAATACAATTTTTCCCCCAGCTATCCTGGTTAACAGGTTAGTAGAGACACTACCAAAGTTCTTTGAAAACATTGGAAGTACCTCTGTGATATGCAAGAAGAGTATCAAGAATGTCAGATGCCCTATAGTTTCGTGTGGGTGTGTGCAGGTTTTTGAATTCTTTTTTTTTCATAGAGCATACCGAAAGAATGGAGTTTCATGCTTTATAGCATACATCTTGCTTTCTCATGAAGTCCTCACACTTCTGTCCAGCCCAGCTGACTTCTAGTTTTGATGCCACCAGCTTTGTGATAGTAACCAGAACAGTTGAAATTTCTCTCCTGGGCTTTGCAGAAGAAAACCTTTAATAAAAGTTCTATTCTCTGCTCTGGCCTTGCAGAAGTTATTCATACAGTTGCGGTGTGCAAGTAGCCAAGTAGTCATTGAAGTCATAGGCCGGGTCAAATATCCTCAAATTTAAGTATCAGTGTGAAAGGCTTTTTATGGTACCAGGCACTTGATGGCCAGCGTTGAAGATCAGAATGGAGTCACTTCATATTTTTCCGTAGCTTGCAGTTTGTATCCCATTGAAGAAATCAATACTGGAGTCAGTTTGCTCTCCAGAAAAGGACAGGTCAAAAAATAAGGTCAGGTAACAGTCTGACCCAATTCAAAATGAGACCACTGGGTGTTTAACTGGTTTGCTCAACTGTAGCTAAGAAATAGGTCAGGAAAGAAAGCAGATACACAAAGCCCTGCTCAGCCTGGCTTGTGTTTGTTTTATTTTGGTTTTTGTGGCTTATTTATGCTTCAGTGTGGCAAAAGAAGTAACAAAGTTACAGTGTACAATACTACAGTCATGAAAACAGAGTAGCATTACAGGTACAAATATTTGAAACCGGTAGAGATAAGATCTAACTTTAATGTATGAATTAACAGTTGAAATTAAGGAATGTATTTTTTTGCATGGTTCTTCTGTTGCACAGTCTGTTTTTTTATCCAGAGATTAAAAGAAAAATCGAGAGCAAAATGAAATAAAAAAAAAAAATTAGGATGCCTAAACCATCATAGTGAAGTGTTTGAAGACATCTCCGCCTAGTAATGCTAGCATCTGTTAGTGATCCTACCACTCCTTTTCTCCACCAGGAAAAACAATTAAATCTGTGCTTTCCTTCTGAAACTAAAAACTCTTGTGCTTTTGCATAATATTAGATAATTCATGTAACCAATACAATCTTTTCCATGGCTCTATCTGGCTTTTTAATGTGTTGAAGTAATCGATAGGATGAGTGTGTTTCTGTATGAACGTGCTTTTAAAATCACAGTTTGAGAGCCAGATCTCAGCCATGGTTATAGAACTAATGGTGTGGAACTATGTTAGTCTGAGGAGCAGGATGAAACGGTTCATTTGAAATACTGCTTGAAAAATAATAATTCTTGGATAGTTAGATAAGATATTTAAATATAATATTCTGTCTGCAATTATGGAGAAGATTTGGAAGTGTTTATGCAAATACAGGCCATAATATGCTCTTATTGTGGAGGTCTCCACTGCTGGCCATGGAAGGGTTGCTAACCATTGCATTAGAATTTGGTGCATAGTTGGTTTTAGCAGTAATGAATGCCAGCTTTCTTTAATATTTTATGTTCATTTATGAGCTCTGTTAATATACTGAAGAGCTGACTGTTAGAACCAGCATTATACTGTCAATAAAATTTAGAGGAAGCATTTAAGCAAATTTGCCAAGGCAGCAAACTACATAGAGTATTCTAATTTGATTGAAGGAATTGTACTTACTCCCTGTGGTGGTGGTTCTCTTTTTTTAGTAATTAATGTAAGTCTATATGGATGTATTAGTACTCAAGTGTCACCATTTTAATAGCATTTTTAATAATATACGGTTAATACTGGAAGCAACATCAAATAACAAATCACTGGAAGAGAACAATGTTGTCAACACATTCCTATGTAATTTAAACAATGGCATAGGAAAAGTAATTAGCTTGACAATAAACCAAGATAACTCTTCTCAGTATTTGCTCTTAGGCTGGTAATGAAATAATTGGTAAATTAATGCTTGGGAATCAATGCTAACCATCTGTATTTTTATAATCGGAAATCATCAAAATGAGAAGGATGATTTGTGATTTGATAAACTGCTTTCCTCAAGAGACATATAATGAGAAATTGGTTATTGGTGAAAAAATGATAAGGTTGGATCCATGTTCAAAGTTGGGAGAAATATTTGAAGCTATATACACAGAAAAGGGCAGCATCGCTCTGAGGGTGAGAGGAACAACTTCAGCATTATCCTGGAACATAGAAGAGCATGACATTTAGGACAAACCCTAAAATGCTGTCGTGTGGGTCCTGGTGGCTGAATAAAATCGGATTAGGATTAAAATATCCCCTTCCTTGCCTTTCAACTCCTAGGTTTTCTGTAAGAAATGACTTCTACATGTGTGCAGTAAATTCTACACGTGCACAGGACATAAGAATATTCTGGTGGGGCTTTTGTAATGCAGGTAAAGAGACTTGTGTGATGACAGAAGCTAGAGGTTTTCTGATCCTATTGAATGGCAAGTATTGGTATGGGTGGGCAATGCCAAAATAGGAATGTTGCTCTGTGTTTTTTAGGAGGAATTTAGGGCTAGACTCCTTTTTGGTTTTTTTTCTTTCCCTGTCTCTCACTACAGGCTTTATGTAAATTTTAACAGATTTTTGTTCTACACTATTGAAAGTCACAGTCAATTTATAAATTTCTCACTGCGACATGAGCACGATGGACCTCAAATGCCGAGCGTCATTACTTACTCAGTACTATGGCTTTACACCTTGGATACTGTTTAGATGTTAAGACACAGCAGTTTAAAAAAATATGGTTATGCGAGGCTTATACAAATTATTATTACAGTAAGTCACGGTTGTGACATCTGACATAAATCCGTGTGACTTTTTCTCTTATAAGCACGTCTGATACTGCTCTCGTAGCTCATAACAACCGAGGAAGCTGTAAAGTTTTCAATCCACAATTTGCCTAATTTCTGGCAGACTTCTGACTTACTACTGAAAAAATCAAATCGGAAATCAAACCTGCTTTGTTGTTTTGGTCTTGTGGAAAGAGTGACTCTGAGTTTTTCCGTATTTTGAAAACCTTGTCCTTTTCCACAAGTCAGCCTTGATTTCTCATGGCCAATTGTATTTTGTAGAAACTGCAAATGAATAACTTCAGTTGTGAAAAAGCAACCTATTCCGTATCCCCTTGGAGCATTAAGTAAGCCTAGCTCAGGTCCCTCTGGTGCCTTTTTACTGTTTTTGCTGAACTCTGGCAAATTATCTATTCCTGCTGCTCTGAAAATCTCAAGTTGTATAACTCAAACAGTGTTCTGGCAGCTGTTTCTAGGTGATTTGGAGCCATCTAATTTCTTTGGAGGAAGCAGCTATATTTCTGCTCTGTTCCTAACTAGCATTTCATTACTGAGGCTGTCACATGCAGGCAATGTAAGCATTAAACACAAAGGCACCATACCTGATGCTGACAGCTGTGCATATCAAGGCAGCATTCGGTGACATCTGCACAATTGCTAGCTTGCCTAGTTCTCAATTAGTCTAATGAGGAAGAGGTACCAGTCCTAATGTACAAATCGTCTCGAAATGGTCCCATTGTTTCCCGATTGCACCAGAATGCCGAGCTTTTTTACATATTCAGATGTTTGCGTAGCCGATAGTGAGAGATGTTTTTATGCGTTGGGTGCCCTGAGAACTTACCTGCAGCACACCGCTGCATGTGTTTGATCATACTGTAACCGTCTCTATGTAATAGGAAGTGTCTCTCTTTTGTCCCTTATGTCTCCCCGTGCTCCCTTCCCCCAGGTACTGATCTGGATACATTTAGAAGATGCCTTTATTGCATAGTACAGCAGAGAAATAAGAATTCTGGTAAAGAGAATTTTTATACTCATATGGTGGCACCTGTTGGAAGATTTTTTACTGTCATTAGGTATCAAGATTTAAAAAAAAAACAAACCAGAACCAATGCATTAATTTTTATGTATGTTTAAAAATTCATGTCAGTTTTTTAGGAGAGCAAAGAAAACAATTGAGCTGTTTTACTTCTTTCAAAAGGCATTTGTCTGTTGCTAAAAGTGTTATATGCTTTAGAAAACTTATTTTAAAATCTTGCAAAACTTACTGGTATGAGGAAAAGTAATTTCATCTGACCTAATTACTTGCATTGTCCTATTATTCAGAGTAGTTAGTTTTATATGATACTTCTGTGGATAATTTTTCTTTTTAAAACCTTCACAAGAACCAGCAATAAGTAATTTAATCAGTGATTTTGTGAGCGGCTGAAGAAGAATAAAATATTCCAGTGAGGAAAAAAACTTACCGATTTATTTTGTAATTAAGTAGCTTGATATATTCTGTATCAGTGCTGCACCTATGCAGCAGGTGAGCCACATCCTTATTTTCATTGATATTTGTGTAGTATTTGAAGGTTTGAAATACAAACCCTTATAACCCATGTTTTGGGAAGTCTTGAATTGGAACTGTTTATATTGCATGTTTTTTGTATACTCAAAAGGAAGGATTAGATACTTTTAAAGGCATATTGAGAAGCTGGGCCTTGTGGCGCACAGCATTTCAACTTCTAGGTTGGTATTGAGTGGCTTGGTGCCAGGCTTGTGTAAATCTCCAAGTGAACTTCCAGTTGCTCCTCCCAGACTTGTTCTATATAGTCAAATATTTGAATTCTCTCTCCTTGTCTTTGTTACGTGACTTCACACTGTTCTTCAGTTGGCTGCCAGCACTGTTAGACCAGAACCAGTGATGTACAGGAGTGATTGGTGCGATCAGCAGAGGAGTGATGGGACCCAAGGTGCTTGGAAGGCAGAGGAAGCACAGTGTGCTCCAGAAGCCACTTGAGGTTTTTGTAAGGAGAGCCCAGGCTACAAGGCACACTGTGAAGCGCAACTGCCCTGTTAAATGGTTGTAATTATTACTTCAAAGTTTGGGCCAGACTTTTTGCTTTCTGAAGCCAGATAGCTTTCCTTTTGAAATATCTGTATGGTCTTCTTTAAAAATATGTGTCCATTTTGATTGCTGATTGTTCAAAAGTGATAATTTAGTTGGGATGGCACCGGTTACTGTGTGGAGCATGTCTGTTTTTACCCTGTGATTTTTAAGGAGATTTCTTCCATCAGTTTATATTGATGGATAAAAGCTTGTTTGGGGGATCTCTTGTTCTTGAGGGATGACGTTCTGTGTATCACCATTATAGAATAATTAATTCAGTGACACTGGGTTTAAGTCTTACCCATTTCAAATATCCCTGGGTTAATTTCTTCATATGGAGAAGTTGTCCGTACCGAGGCTTATGTACAATTTGTGCATCGTTTAGGAAGAAAGGAGGGTTTTTTGATAGTTGCATTTGTTTCCTGAAATATTATTATTGGATCTCATTAGGCTTTTTTCTCTTTATTATTCGATAGAAGGCCTGGTTGCAAGATCCAGTCCTACAAACCCTTTCAGCTCCTTTCCATTATTGGCCCATGTTTTTCAGGCAATTCTTTGGATATCCCTGGGACTTAACCTGCCATGTCTTCAGGTTGGTGCATTCGAGTACAGCTTTTGGATGTGTCAGGAACTGCATGTGTAACTTGCAGTAGGCTTGTATAGGAGCTTAGTCTTAATTAGAGACATTGTGGATGTTACAGCTCTCCCTTGTTCTGTGTTGTCCCTCAAATTACTTTGAGAATGGTACTCTTAAAATGAAGCTTTGTATGCCTGCACTGTCACCAAGGCTGCGAGCCAGCTTGTTTAATAACATTACTTAATGAAACATGGACAGTCCACCTCTTGCTGCATTATTACAACGTGTAAAAGCTTAGCTTCACAGAGCCACAAGGGACAACCACTTTTCCTTGCCTTCCTCAGTTGCAGTGCATCCATCGGTGTAGTATTAACAACTCTCTGAACATCGCCTGCATGCACTGGGAAGATGGGCATGAGCTCTGCAGAGGTCTCTGAGGGTCTTGGGGAATCCTCTCTGGGATCATGTACATTTTTCATGTCAGGAGATGTTGGGAGCTCCTAAACCATTTGCCCCCCTCCATCACCCTGGCCCAGGTGCTCTGGCACATCCTTTTGGATGCCTTGATGTGGAAGGCTTTTCTCTTTTTAACCTCTTGGCTAACAGCTCTAAATAGGATGCTTTTTAAAATTTTGGCCTGTTTGCAATCTGGATTAAAAAGGGGCAGATGCTTTTCCTGGGAACCAATGAGAAAAGAAATGAGTGAGAAGTTTAAAGGCTGTAAACACCTAGCTGTGATAATGACTGGCTTAATTAGTGCTGAGCCAGACTGTTGCTACTCAGCAGCAAAACAGACTACTAATGGTTGAATAGAAGAAGGATAAATGTGCCTGTCTAATATTAAGTGTTGCTTTTTTCATTAATTTTGTCTAATTTAGCCAACTGCTCCCTTTTCAGTAGAGTTCAGAGGAAAAAAATCTTTAACTGCGTAATTAGTGTACTTCTGTACTGGCATGTCTAATTGTGAAGTTTGGCATGCCTGCTGATACCTGGTTCTTTGTCAGCACCTCAGATGAAAATGATGAGTTTTAAATAAAAAGCTTGGCAATTTAGAATTTGCCAACATTGTCTCCTCCTGCATTTTAGCAACCTGTGGCAGTAGCTGAAAAGAAGAACACTAAAAGACAGCTTCCCAAGGGAAACCCCAACCCAGGCACCCAAACGGAAGGACATTATGTGCCTCTGTGCTAAATGAAATAGAGCTGAACTTGAGAAACTGGGGCTTGTTGACAGGACTATGCAACTGGTGATTCTCTGTCTCTTCCTGAAAATCCATTTCCCTGCTGCTTTCATAATTTGCTGCTAGTGAGGAGCTCAGATAGAGCAATTCACGATTTTTAGATATATATTTCAGATACATATTTCATATAAAAAGTAGTATCTTTAGCACAATGAAGTGTCATATGTTGGGAAATAAGTAGATGTCCTATATTTACGTAAGTGATTATATTTAAAAAAGCCTAGATTTTTAAAAAGAAGTTAGATATGATTCCTAAGCACATGGAGTGGCTTTTGGAATCACTCTGTGAGCCTTACAACATCAATTTAGCAAAAACCCCAAATGTTAAGGGAATTTACTAACCGTAGTTAATATTGTGACTAGCTATATAGAAACCATTTCTCTTATTTCCCTTTTGCTCGGTTTTGCAAATGTTAAATAAGCTGGGTACACAAAATATTGTTACTCTCTAAATGGAGATAAATGCTCTCTTCTTTCTATCAGTCTTGCTTTTTTGGTCATTTCACAAATCGTGCATTCACTGTAGGCTTTATAATGATGTGGCAGTGCCTGGTCTGAGACCACAAGAATTTTTCTGTGTGGCATCAGCTGTTCTTTGTCAAGTTTCTATGGACTATAGAGACGCTGATTTTTGCTGACTGGGTGAATGACTGGGGCATAGCTGAGGCTGACTCCCTGTGGGTTTTGAGCTGCTTTTTAAAGACATTAGTCTCTCCCGTTTCAGTCTGCACATCCCTAGTGAATCCCATCTGTGAAACCCTGGGGTATTTCAGGTGGAAAAACTTCTAATGTGTGTAAATGAGCATTCCCTGGAGGCAGGGCTTGAATTTTACTTGGCATAGTAAATGCCAGAAACTAGCATGAAAGCAAGGAGAAAGCTTGGGATGGGAAGGGACGGCATGGCTGGAGACAGGGAAAGGGAGGAAGAAGGGGGAATGATAAGGAAAATGCAGGCTGCTGTCAGCTCTCAACTCAGCAAGTGCAGGCTGGATTTTGTAGTATCTTGAGCAGCAGCAAACCCGGGTTCCCCCAGGGAAGGGCTGCTGGGTCTCCCTTGGTCTTCCAGGCTGTCAGACAGTACTGGGGGCCTGTTACTTGTACGTGTACAGATAGAGGCACGACTGGGTCTGCTTCTTCTGGGCTGTTTTTAGTCATGATAGTGCTCATCAGCTCACTGATATCACTGCTCTTTGGGACAAACAAAAGTATGATGCAACGTATCATGTATTGTTTGGCTGAACGCTGGGGTAGGAAGCACTGGGCTACGTGTGGTTTCGTAGTATTTTCAAGTAGTCTTGTGTAACACAAATCGGGGTACGATACTTTGATGTAAACTTCAAAGTCAGCTGTCTTTCCTGAATTTCCATTAAATACAACTGCCTTCCTGAAATTCCAAACAGAGGGGAAGACCTGCTGCTTCAATCATTATTTTGCTTCTTGCAGTGCAACAATGATTTCATTTCAAATCTCATTTGACAGCATACAAGAAATGTGCAAAACAAATTCGGTGGTGTTTTTGTTACTTTGTATACCTAATTTACAAGACAGGAAACTGATTTAAATAAACAGAAGTACCTAATTTAAAAAGCATTTGGCAAAAAACCTTGGCATCGGGTTTCAGCAAGATACAAATTTAAATGAACAAGTCTGTTAGCCTCCTCAAATGGACCTGTAACAGAAATCTGCAGACAGAATTGTAAATATAGAAGCAACATTAGTCACCTCTGTAATGGAAAATGTCTAATATCATGCATACATTTATCAGGATAATTACACTGCAAAAAGTTACCAGATGGCACAGAGGTTTATATAGTTTTGAAATGAATTACGGATGTGTGAGCCCAGAGAGAGGTTGTTAAAAGGCAATTCTGTACATAAACCGTGAAATCTAGAGAAGTAAGCAGAAATACTCTTTGTTAAGGGAATAGTTAAAATAATTACAAAATAAGTAATGAAACTCTGAGGATCTGATTTTTTCCAGATATGGACATTAGCATAGCCTTGTTAACATGCTGTTTTCATGATTATAGTAAAATAGCAGTTGGAAAAATACTGTCTCTTGCCTTAACACATGCACAACTAGAGAATATAAATCATCTGTCTGGTGATCAACTATGGCCGTTAAAACAGCTCTACTGATGTCTGAAATTCTTGGTATTATTTTCATTACTGGGAATAGTGACCAAATACTGGTATCATTTAACCTGTTTTACTGGTTGCTGAGAGTCCTGTGCTGCATCTTTTTGAATGTTAAATAAATCTTGCATTAGTGAAGTAGTGTAGGCAGTGGTAAATTTTGGCAGCTGATTAAGCAGTAAGGGAACATCAGAGTTGTGGTAACAGATGTGTATCTTGTGTACATACTACTGCCAAAACAGGAGATTATTTCATTTAGCTTAAGAGTTGGTTTGGACTTCAAGGCACAGACAATGGAAATAGCACAGGAGGATGAACATAACAATGCCTCTGAGTCTTTGAGGAAGGCTGAAATGGAAGAATTCTCAGTCCTGGCCACTTTTCAGAAGATACTGATGATAATTCTCTGTGTACAGTGGAGAAAGACATCTCAAGGCAAAGCGGATCACCAACTTTTGGACAGATTTAGGTTCTAATTCCCCAGAAAAAGCAATCCATGATTGCATCTGTTTACTGTGGAGGACTAGGTTTACTGCAGATCTGAATTACAGAATGTGTGAAGACCTAGTAGTTGTTACCCTCTTATTTTCAGAGCACCCTTTGATGGTTTACAATAGCTATATTGACAGAGTGCTGGGTTTGTTCTTTTAACAGTTGGGGTCATTGTATTGGGTGGCTGGAGAGGCTGTAAGTCTGAACTGAGACTCCGGTAACACAGGCTTTTCTCTGAACGTTTTTTTTCGTTGGCCTTTTATATGTCTGGAGATGAATCACGCATTTCTGTGTCCCAGCTCTTTCATCTGTTAAAATGAAGCTAATGATAGGGATTTCCTACATTAAACACCTTCAGATCACTAATCCAAGCTGCTACTTAAGAGTTAAGTATTACTTATTACTAAATTCTCCACTTCTACAATGATCCCTGTGCAGAACGCAAGCCTTGAGCACATGCTTCACTGACTTCCTAAATTGAAATAGACTGAAGCATATGCTTAACATCTGTCTTTAATTGGGGACCTATAGATGGAGAATAAGCCATGAAGCATTTTGAGGTCTCTGAATTCTAAATTTGCTTCTTTCCAGTGCACACCAAAACTGGTGTTTGCTCATCCTCAGGGGAATATTACAAAGCTCATCTTTCCAAGCAGTCTTTTCCAAGACGAGCCGTCTGCACTATCTGAAAGTTTTATTAGCAAAACCAGTTTGTGAATATATTTAACTGCTTATGGTTGCAGTTTCCTTACTTTGAACTGGGAAAACAGTCAGTTCTATACTGTTTATTATATTGTGGTTTGGTTTTTTTTTTAGATTGCCTCCATATTATTCCCCTCATTAATTCTATTTGCTAATTCTTTGTTGGTTTTCAGCTACTGATTGAGTTGATACTGATTTGTCACAAAGGTCACTGATTTGTCACTTTTAGATACATGGTCATGACAAGAACTGGCTCCATTTTGTCTGGACAGTCTCTTCTTACACTCAAACATTTTATACCGGATAATAGTTTCTAGCATTAAGTAGGTTGCCGTTTATAAAGTCCTGAATTACTCTCTTTATTATTACTGCAGTTTCAGATCATACATGAGGTTGTTTCTGCTCTGCTTAAATGAGAATGGAGAAATTTAGCAGTTCACTTTACCAAAAAATAAAAATAGCAGAAAAGTCAGTGTAACTTTGCACTCCTATACGAAAAGAAGGACGCTGCTTTGGCTTCATGATGCTGTCATGGTGGCTACTGTTGTGCTACTAATGCAGAAAGTATTCTTTAGCGGTTACTCGGTGTTGTAGTCTGCAGACTAAAAACGTGCTAAAAGAAAAAAATCAGAGTACTGATATTCCCTAGGCTTTAATGTATGTTGAGGGATCATTCTTTGGACTGTTGAAAGAGTCTTTTGTACTTTTAACAGTGAGATGTTTAGTGATACAAATCTGAATGCTTGTACGGGATAAACAGAGGCCGAATCCTCATGCAGGCTGTGCGGGATCAGCACTTCGATTTTGTTACAGCGTTGTACTCGTAACACATCTTGCTGTTCATGGCCCACATGTAGTAAACAGAGGCTGAGTGTGCAGTAGCCTCTTAAACATAAGAAAGTGACGTTCAGGGAGTTTTTGATTTACATGTTACAGCCAGATTTACACATGTAATTAATTTTTGGGCTCCAGATGCAAATTTTAAAGAGCTGTTTGAAAATTAGAACACATTTTATACATAGTCTGCATTTTTTATGGATTTTATGTTGGTAATAGACTGTTTCAACATGGGCATTAAAATAGATTAGGATGAAGTACCTGCATAATGGGTCTTGAGTAAAGCAAGGTTTACAATAGGAGGCTAGAAACCATACTTAATTTGAATCCAAACTCAAGTAAATCAGTAAAGATTCAAAAGTAACTGTCATTTTTGCTTTGAGGAATGACTGATGTGCTTGCTGTGTTTGCCAGCTTTTGTGAAAGGAATTTACTGCTGCTTTTGGCTATTTTGAAAGCACTAATCTAATTGTTAAGTGGGTAGAAGCGTACAGACCATCCTGCTGCTTACTTAGTAAATGAATTTTTTTGCAGGGTTGCTGTACAGAAATGCAGTACAATAAAGCTTATTAAAGTTGCTGTAATGTAACAAAGAGATTAATGGATTATCTTCAATGTGACAGCTTCATTTTGTTCTCAAGGGAATGTTTTGAAGCATTTCTTCCCTGCCGGAAAAAACCCACAACTTTGGGTCCAGCACATTGAAGTTTTGCATGAGAAATAATAGTGTGAAATTAGTGGACCTCATAATGAATAATTCAGGATTTCTAATTTTTTTTGAGGCCTGACTTTAAAAATTATGTTAACGGTAAACTTAATGGTAAATGCTGATTTGGATGAGATAATAGACTTTTTTGTCATGAAAATTTTAAATACTGGGACCAGTTGTAAATATTAGATGAGAGAGAGCTGAAGTTCTTAAGCTATTAATTTTATTCATAGTTCTATCCAAACCATCCAGTAATTGACCCATATGACCAAGAGTATTGATTGTAGAGAATGGTTTGTAAGAAGAGAAGAGTATCTAGTGACAGTAAGTAGTCCCTGTTTAATGTGATTATTGAACCCACTCAATAGCCTCATCTGGACTATAGTCCTCGTGCACTTAAAGATGCCGGCTACATTTTTAGAAGAAACTGGACTCTTTATGTTCTTCTGTCATATGAAATAAGATGTAGAGTGAAGGTACGCAGGTACTGATGGTACTTCTCCAAGCCAGACTAGCAACTCCATGTCACACAATGAGCTGGGAGTCGGTCAGAAGCCTAGTAAAACTGAGGATTGGTAGCTACAAGCTTTTAAGATCCCTAAAGACCTGGTTCTTGGCCTCTGTTGGGGGGATACAAGTGCCTTTCAGCATTCCAAAGAACTCCAGCTACTTGCAATTCCAGAATAAAGCATTCACGGCAAATCGAAGTTGGAATAAGCATGGACTTCTGTTTAATTAGTTGTTGTTTTATAGTGTTTAAAATATGACAGTTTTCTATGTGAAGAAAGAAAAAAGAATCGTCTCTGAATGTCTTTTTTTACAAGAAAAGGTTGCCATACTTGCTTACTTGTACATTGTGCAGCCCTTACTAGGAACTTCTTCAGGGCATACGCCTGCTGGAGACCAGAGGCCTGCTGAGTAAAGCTTATCTTGCAGATTGAAGGCCACAGGCAGTAAGCCCAGAGTCTCAAATATAAGAAGCTGAAGTTCTGTGCCTGATACCTCATTGGAAAGACATGAAAAGTTCTTCTCAGAATACTAAAATAACCTAAATAAAACCCTTTGCACTATTGCAGAAGCATGTGAGTTTTGTAATGTGAATCACAGGTAACGTAATGTCTTAGTTAAATCTGACGTGCAGATGAAATGAAAATCATATTGGTAAATTCCTGAACCTACTGGGAACCTATTGTTCAAATCTTGTGATGAATTCTTTTTTTAATGTGCTGTCCTGGGGCACGAGTTACAGCGTGTCAGCAGGTAGCAGGGCTGTGAAGGCTTCTGTGTTCCTACGACACAGGGAGTTCACTACTGCTCTTACTTGCTGGTGCACCACATGGTGTGTGAAAGTTTCAAGGAAGATAGTTACTTATTTTTCTTCTCTGTTTGCCTTTTTTTTTTTTTTCAGTGGCAGTAATATTAGTTATCTGCCTCATTCTCTGATCTGAGTTAATTTAGTCAGCAAAGTTAAGCACAGAGCTGAGCTCCCAAGGAGGTGAAAGAAGTCACTTGATTATCTCTGTCCCAGGACTGGTATTTCTTGTGCAAATAAGAACAAATTACATGTAGAATATTTCCATGCCCTTTCCTACTGATAACCCTTCCTGTAAGAAGCCTGAAAATCTGCTTGTACCACAATGTCAGGATACGTAGTAAAAGTATGTGATTTTACGTGTAGGAGTAGTCTGGTTGGAAGTCAGCGGTAAGATCACCTCTGCATTTAAGCCTGTAAATCTGTAGCAGAAAAGCCTTAATTATTGGGTAGGCGTGTTTATAAAGATTTATATACTCATATTAATGCACATACACATAAAAGCTTTTATGCAGATATTACTATAGAATATATTAATACTTAATAATGAATATTAAAAGGAGAGAGAGAGCAGAAAACATACTGTGTATATGTAGACTGTATAGCAAATGCACACGTGAAAAAAACAGGCTTGGGAAGCCTGGTTGCAAATATTTGAATTCTATTTTGGATCCTTTATATTCTGAGCTTGTAACTGTAGGTTTGTTTTTTATGTTCTCTGAGCCCTGCACATTTTAGTACCCAGAACAGCAGTAAATTGAGTATCTGACAGCTCTTGAAATCCATGTTCCTTTGCTTTCAGGTTGAATACATTCTGAAATCAATGAAAGAAAATGTACAATTTTTATATGTTTAATATATTTCTACAAGAAAAGGTCAAATGAAGCGGAACATTTCCTTTTCAGTGATCTCGCGTTTGTGGTGGCAGATGAGAATTTTGTTGCTCAGATCAAGCTGGCAGCCTGAGATGCTCTTGCAGTGGGTAGATGTGTTTGTGCCTCAGCTAGGCGGGGGGGAACATACGGAATTGTCATATAAATAACATGAATACATTAACCTATGCACTTAACCTACTGCTTGTAGATTCAGTATGCTCCGGTTAATTACTTTTATGTTGAACTAGAAGTTTTATTTTGCAACAACTGAAGTGTTATGGCCCTATTACCTATTACTTGGGAAGTACGTAAGGTTCCAATAGAGGGGTGTCTGTACATACACACACATTCTTAAGGTATCTTCCTCTGGGTGGCAATAACATCTAAACCATCTGCTTCTTAGCATGATGGTGAAAAATGTATTAAGTAATTAAAAAATTAAGTAACCTAGTCTATGCGTGGAATTAAATCTGCTTCAGCAGTACAAAAAATTAAAGTGAAGATAACTAAAAGCTACTCTGTAATATTTTATACAGATTTTAACCAGTAACAGAAGTTGTGCAACAGATTTCATTGATTTTTTTTTTTTTTTTAAATTAAACTAAAGCAAAAACATCCAGGTCCAGAAGATTAGAGCTGTCTGAAAGTGAAAAATTTTGATTGTGAGTTCTGCTTCCTTGGTTTTTAATGTCGTTCAAACAGTTGAACATCCTCAACTTTGCCTTTGGTTTTTGGATTCAGAGTAAGTCTATCTGGTAAGGCTTAAGATCCCTGCTAAGAAACCTCTCTTGAGCTGCAGTTTTGTCCCGCCTTGCTAATGTTATAGAGATAGGACCTCTATATAGGACCTCTTCTCAAATCTAGCAAATGCTGTAGTTTAGCAAATCAGGATGGACAGTTGGAAATTTTGCCAACCTATCAAATTTTGCACTTTGGAAGTTGCAGCATATCCCCTGGATAAGCAAAGACAGTTAGATAGGTTGCCCTTAGGTATTCAGGGAACCAGATCCTCTTCGGAGAGGAAATACGGTTTCTCTGGCAGATGTATTCCATCAAAGTACAAGTGTAAACTTCTTTTGTCTTCAAGTGACTGTTGTGGAGACCTCTGGTTGCCCCCTTTTCTACCTGCACCAGCAAATCACTTCATGCTGCTGAATAGATGTGACAGATGAAGTGAGAGGAATAGACGAAAGTCCTGAAATCTCAGGCTGAATCTTGACATTTGTAGCAAAGATAATCTGACTTGTGTGTATTGCAAAGAGAATGGTTTTGCTTCCTTTGATACTTCTGCGAAGTTTCAGCAGGTGCTTTTTTTTTTTCTTTTGTGGGAGAGATTAATCACCTATCTGTTTTGTTTCGGTGATAAAAGGCCAGAACCTTTCTGTTACCTGTCTGTGCAGAGTGCTGCAAAAAGAGTGGAAAAGCTGCCACATTTAGCTAATAGATTCTTGTTTTAGTCTTAACCGCTTTTTTTCTGCTGGACTAATTCAATACGTACCAGGAGATAGCTTTGCCTACTTCTTCACAAAGCAGTGTTCATGGTAGCTGTTCTGAGCTGTGATTTTAGGAAGTACTCGATCGTGAGAGGGGAATTCTACTTAAACCAGTAGGGACTAACTTTTGCATCATTACTGGCTGCTTTTTTTTCCTTTTTAGACATTAACTATGAAGGGGTCACCGAGTAGGTCCTAAACGTTACATCCAAATCCTTGTTTTCCAGGCTTGGTTTAGATAGCCTAGAAAAAATCCAGGGTGTAGGATACACTGGAGGGCTTGCCATGGAGGTATTATTCATAGAGAATCTGGCCAGGTGTGTTAGTACTTTCTGAGTACTGTTTCATTAATGCTCCATATTTCCAATTTTTGGAAGGATTATTAGGTTCCAGCAAGGGATAAGCTGCAGGGACCTGGGCCGAGTGTGGTTTTGCATCCTTGCCCTATCCCTTTCATCCAGACCATCTCGCAACATTGAGCACTAAAAAGTGCTGTGCAAAATCCAACTGAGTGGTTTTTCTCGAGTCAGTCAAAGCTCCTTAGTTACAATGCAGCCCAGAAGGGCTGATTCAGCCACGGAGCACCAGCGAGCTGCTCCTGGAAGCAGTACAGCTCAGTGTCTGTCCTGATAAATCCTGTGGACTTAGCATGCTTATCATCTACACCTTCAGGGTCTCTCCAGTTTTCTACAGTTGATCACTGTTTTCATGCCTGTGGAAGAACAGGGCTTTAAAATAAATAAATATGCTCTATAGAAGTTGGTGTATGAGCTAAATTCTACTTTGTAATCCACTGTTCAGTGCAGAATATGAACTACGGTCCAGCGGATATAACCTTATTGCAAGTGTTTGAGCAGCCTACAGAAGATCCGCTGTGTTTGTATACATATCTGGCTTTGTGTGGACAGGTGCTTGTGCAGTTGTGAATGGGAGTACAGGACTTTCCATATAGGTTTGTAACCATTGGTGGCTTTTAAACAAATTCTTGCCAAGCAACATAAAGATCTCATTATAGGATGTGAAAGCATGGGTTCATCCCATTGGGATATCAAACATCAACATCTCTTTGAGGTTTAATCAGTACCTTAACTGCAGCTTAACTGGTATGAAAGGCTTTGCACCAAAGCAAGTCAGAAATTCAATGTGTATATTTTTCTGTGCTTCCTTTACCTGTCTTAAAGCCCCTTAAAAATTCTGAAGGGAGTCGCTGTTTAAAACAACAACAAAGGCTTTCAGATTCCATTTTAGCTCAAAAGGTACAAAACATCGTGTGTAGTAGGATACTTGTGGAATCCTTGCCAGCCTGCGTGGCCAAAATGTGCAGCCCCAGTGTCTTCTCAGTAGATGCAGCTGTGCTGTGCTGGAGTACTCTGTGCGACTCATACTGTTATGGTTTGTTTTAATGACTGAATTTTAACTATAAAGGACTTGGGCTTGATCCATAACCTAACATAGTTGAAATGAGTTGTGCTGATGGCAGGTGCTCCTTTCACGTGCTGTGTGAGGCCTCTGCCTGAAGGGCTGGCATGGGTGAGGGGAAGATCCTGGGCATCTCACAGCTTAGATGGACTTGTAGGATGAGACTGAACTGCTGCTGCAATATTTAGGGAAAAATCTGAACTATTATGGCTCAATTTTTTTTTCATACTTCGTGTTAACAGTGAGTCTGACTTTAAGGTTGCCAAAGGCTAGAGTCTATTAACACTTTTTTTTTTTCTAGTAGTATATAGTTTGTGAACAGGAAGGTTCAAAACCGCTCAATATTATAGTAGTAGATTTTTGTAGGATATTATTAATGGTAGGTGATTTTCAGAAGGTATGGATTTCAGTTATTACTCTGTCAGACCTTAAATGGCTTAAATTTCTGGATCTCACAAATATGATACCTGAAAACTTAGTTTTCTTTTTTCCTTGAGACCCTGACCCTCACATTATGATGCATAATGCCTCATTTGGAACAAATTACTTTTAAAACCAAAGCTCATTTCAGCCGCAGGAGATGTACATGATTAGAGAGTTACTAAGCACTTTTAAAGCAATCACTCAGGCTGTAAGAAAGAAAGACATTAATGGAAGGAGATCAGCAAGAATCAATAATTTGCTGGAAGACCTCAGAGAGAGGGAAAAGAAGTCCCTCTGGCTTTTAATTTTGGAATTGGCATTAAGATGTGCAGAGTACTCGTGATCCTCACGAGATTTGCCTTTTGTTGTTATCAGAGGATAGGATGATTTTGTTTGTAAAAAGGTACAACTGACAAGGATGGAGGGAAAACTACAAAGATGTAATTCTTGAAATTATTTGAATAAAGCCCGACTTGATGATGTGTTTTAAAAAAGTTCAGTTTCGTAGATGAGGCTGCTTAAGGTAAGCAAAACATAGGGCTGCCTATTCTGTGGCTGTGAACTTTGAGTGACACACCAAAAATACTGTGATGTCTCCTCCTCCCAGTACAATTATCTGCATGATCTAATAATTACGTGTCTCATATAGTTTCATTTGGCTTTTTCTGAGCACATATATCCCAGTACTTCCGTAGCTGTAGAGATGATCTGAGAATAGAGAATTTGACCTGAATTTTCTAATAGGGCCACATTGCAAGGCCGGAGTCTGTCTCACTTGTGTTTTAGTGCAGGGGATCTATGCACATAAATTTAAGTGTTACTCACGTAGATATGGGATCACACACACACATATGTGGTTTTTTGTCCCCCCGCCCCCCCTTATTTTTTTAAGGTTGCAGTGGGCTGCATTTGACCTCAGAACAGCATTGTGGCACAAAGCGATTACAGAACCACCATACTAAGTTCCCCGTTCCTAGCTTTAATATTTTATGTTTACACTTCCATAGCGACTGCATATGTGACAAGCAATAATATACTGTATCGCCACATTGTGGCTGAAAAAAATAATTACTTCCATTTCACAGGTAAAGAAGTGAGAAACAGAAACATTAAGGGCTCTTGAAATCCTTTGGAAGTCTGTGACAGAGTCATAAACCAAAAAAATTGGAATTACCGAGCATCATTTCAGTATCTTAACTATATAATCCTTTCTATAGGTGAGAAGTTCCATATTCCCTTTCTCTGGAAATCCTCTACTAAGACATTAGAAGGATATTACAGACTCTTCACAACGTCAGAAGGAATGACAGAAAAAATTGTGGAGCTTGATCTAACCTCCCTTTAGTAAGAATTTCTTCAAATACACAGTCTGAGTTAGTTTTATGTCCTTTCTAATCTTTCTGTTGGATATGACTATAGGTTACGTATTCCGCTACAGAGGACTCTTTAATGGCATGTCTGTATTGAAGCAAGTGCTTCCATGAATGTACACACACTGGGTTGTTCATTATTTTTTTTCTTCTTTTGACGAGTGTCGTAGTTTTTATCTAGCTTGGCATGATCTCATTGTTCCTCTGACAGTAGTTAGTGTAAGTACGCATGTATGTTCTGTATGCAGAACTCATCTAAAGGTATTAAAATGTGTAGGAGATGATGCAGAATGACTGCCAAGCATGCCTGTAGGGTGGCTTAGCTCGGTAACACAGCGCAGTCGGCTGTGATGCGGGAGGCGACTGCCCCCGACCTGGTGTAGTAGCATGCTCAAAACAGAGCCTTTTATGTCTAAAAGGACAAGAAGGTTTTAGGTAGAAAGAGCAGGTAGTTAGCTGGGCTTTGACCAGGAGAATGGTATGAAACTCACTATTTACTGAAATTTGTTGCACAACCTCTGGCTAAAATAGCGGATTAGGATAATAGAAAATTCCTTGTCTAAACAGATACTTGTTTTTGCAATGCTCAAACACTTCAAGGCAGTAACAGACTAGATTGGTAAATGTAAGAGTGCAGAGATCCAGATTCATATGAATATGCTTATTTAACACTCTAGCTGCCGAATGGGGTCAGTAGTGAGTAAAAACGGAGGTCACATTGACGAATGGCTTCAGCATCCCCTTTGGGCTAAACCTTCTTCCTCTCAGTCTTGAGAAGTAGATTTCCTGTGCATTCACCCAAAACCACTGCTCTCAACTATAACCTCTGTTTTATTTCTTCATTGCTCTGTGGAGAGGTTTATTTTTGGAAAGCAGAGTGTAACTAGTGTTGCATTCTTTGTGCCCTGCTGTTATTTTCTCTCTTAGAAGAATATTCAGCTCTATTTTTTTTTACTTTCTCTACCATCCCCTATGTTCCAGCTGTGTTTTTTTAACACCTAATATCACTTTGCATTACATTCACTTAAAAATCAGCGTGCATCCTGATGACCTGCATTAAACCTAATGACCCTTCTTGTAGCCAGAGAAAATCAAATCAATACGAGGACGTGAAGGAAGCACAAATTCCATTTTAGACTTGAATATAACAAATAGAAACAGATGTATCACAGAGGTTGCTCAGTCGAAGTTAAACCTACTGAGCAAAAACCTGGGAGCTCCAAACTCAGTCTTACAACAATTTGATTCCTAAGGAAGTGGAAAGAAATCAATAGAAAGTTAGTCATCCATTTTCACCGAGGCCCTACTTCGTTTCAGTTTCTATCTTCCTGGCCAAGTTTGTGTCACTGTTAGGTGGATCAGACTGGTGTTTGTCTCTAAACATAAATAAGAGTTGTTCTTGCCCTTGTGTCTCTGAAAGCTGTTTCTTATGTTATATGTGATGGTGTGTTCAGACTAATAGTCTGCCTTCTAATTTAACAGATGCTTTAGCAGCAGTGGGTTTGGTATAATATAGTTAATAGTTACTTCATTTCTCTATTTTTTCTCATTTTGTGTATATGTGTTCCCTATCTTCCTCTGCTTCTTACAATGTACACAGACACGTACATGCGTAAAATCCTTTGTGCATTACAATAAGCCATGATACACGGTGATGTCAAGACCTTAGAAGTTCTATCACTGCATTTCTTGTGACTGGCAAATGTGGGCTTTATGTCCATGAGCAAGGCAGAGATACAGTAACCAGAAAGAAATCCTCTCTACAGACTACAAGAGCACTTTTGGTAGCAGAAAGAATGAAATTATGTGCACATCAACTAAGCTGTGGTGATGAGGACGCTGGTGGAACATATCATGGTGCAAAAACAAGCTCCTTCGTGTGCTGGGGTGCTGGATCAAGGGAAGGGTAAAGAGCAACTGGACGTGTTTCTCTTTTCTGACCCAGCTCACCCCACTTCACATCCATGGCTGGTTTCAGTTGCATAAGAATATGCAAAAAGACACGTGTACTAGAGATAATACAGGGTTTGCAGCTAGCTATATGCAGGCTCTTTTTTGTTTGTTTTTCTGGAGGTAATGAGGCCATCTTGAAAGTTGCTGTGATCTTCTTTTCTCTCTGGGGCTGGTAGTCCTCAGAGTCCTCATGCGCTGGCAGCCTTGTGCAGCCTCAGCATCTCTGCGTGTAGAGTTGAGCTTCTCTGAGTTAACGTTCTCTTCTCAGTTAGTTTTATCATTTACACTGTCAAGTTTGGAATAATTCATAAAAAAATCCCCAAAATTCAGCAGTTAAAAATTTGCTTTTCAGTTTCCCTGCTCTTCTTAACCAGAGATTTAATTACTTTCTGTGATGTTTTTAGTGTAAACATTGAAGCATTTGTGTATGTAAAGAAGCAGCTTTGAGCACAAACATGATAAACCAGCAAGGCAAATAGCACCTCAAGCCAGAGTAAAGGATGAATTTCATGCTGTTGTTGCTGTTATGTGCTTTCCAGGCTTCGGTAGCTGAGGTAAATTTTCCATTGCAGATCCAGTCTTCAAAATCTCTGAAGAATAGCGTAGTCCATTCCAGGAGAAGGAAAGCACTGATGGTAGAGGTTTTTGCCCCTTTGTTTATTTGCTTTGGTTTGATTGGTTTTGCTGCTTGGTTTAATGAAAACATGGGGAGATTTACTATTACACTCTTTCACAGGTTGTTTTATTTTTTATTGGAACTTCTGAGTTTCAGGATTAAGCCCTGACCTTCTGAAGTTAATGTAAAATGTGATATTTAGAAAACCGTTTACTTCCTTTTGAAAAAGCCTTGTTTTTCATAGATGTAAAATAGCACAGCCTAATGATGCCATGATTATTTTATTTGCTGAGACTATGATCTTGTTGTTGTTCACTGTTTGGAGTGTTTGGTTACAGCCTAGCTGCATTTTTCTGAAATAAGAGACATGCTGTTTTTGAGTTTAAAAAAGGGAAGAGTTTAAGCTGAAACTACAAATATTGAATACGTGAAAACTTAAATGGTAGCAACAATTGGAAAATGTGGGTGTGAGACTTTGCTGTACTGCACCTATCTGGAACTGTTGCTTTATGTTGTACTGTAACAGTATTTTGTACTGTTCAAGCCTGTGCTTTGCTTAATACATCAGGAAATCTTAATTAATACTAAGATAGATACTTCCCAGGGCTCTGAAATTTTGTATTTAATAGACTATAGTGCTCATTCAAGTCTTTTAATGCTTTATGTTCTGTGCTTCTTCCCAGCGCTGGCACATCAGTTTCTGCTGAAAAGTAACTGTCAGCAGTAATTACCTATTTATTTTTCTTTTTTAAATTACAAAACAAAACCCAGAAAACAACTCTGGGAGGCTGGAGGAGACATTTGCCCCGTCTGCAGAGGGGCTTATGAATTCTGTAGTCTCTTAAACACTATCTTGTGTATACTTTTCTTGGACTTATCTTTTAAGTTTTTGTGGTGATCTGTCAAAATATCATACTTGGAAGGTTGCTGAAGAATGATGGATTTTTGCCAATGCCTTGCTTTTAAGCAGTATAAAAAGCTGTAGCTCCATTTAAACATCAGGCCAATTGACCTTGACTTAAGCAGTTGAGCAAGTGCTTTTAGAAAATGTAAAAAGGTGGCCCTCAAGATCTTCCACGTGCAAAAGAAAATTGTTGATAAGCTGTGGACTTTGAAATATGTTTGTATTTCACCTAAGATAAAAATAGGTATCCATGGTAGTTTTCCAGAGAAAATAGGTATTTTTGATGGAGAAGCGTAAAAACTATGTTGATAGAATTCTAGTCTCTGAATTTCAAGCTACTCCTTATGTTTATAGTATGTCATTCTGAGCTAATTTCACTGGGAAAAGCACAGATTTTTGTGCTGCAGAAAAGTACAGACCCTTTGAACTGTGGAGAGAAACATGAAGAGCTGGATATAGCATAGTGTGATACCTTCTAATAACTTATTCAGACTGGGAAGTCCCAGTACTAGAGGTCTTCAAACATATGGATTATGTAAATTTGAATAGGTTTTTTTTTCTGGATCAAACTAAAGCTTTTGGGAATTCATTAAGATTGTGGTTTTCGGTGTGTTTCTGGAGACATGAAATTCTGAAAAGCCACTTTTTTTTCCAAAAAAGGGAAACTCTACCCCTTGTTTTTTCTTAATTATTTGAAAATGTCAACAAGGTCAACCAGTAAGAAAGTTCTTGATATGAGAACAAATTTTCTTTTGATCTAGCTCACCAACAAACATACAGGAATGGATGTGGTTTTTCCTTAAAGCTGTCCTAATGCATTTTGTGAGGAAAGGATCTTAATACCAACGTAATCAGAAGTCGACAAATTGCTGAATTTATTGCACATAATTGCGTCCAGAGCTGGTATTTCTCACAGACTGAAATACCCCAGGGAAGTTCTGGAAAGCTTGGCAGCTGGAAGGGAGGGGAGAACAGGCAGAGGAGCTGGCCAGTGAAAAGTCATTGCTCAGAGTGCCCGAGTGAGGAATGGGGAGAACCTGGGCTGAAGGGCTCAGATTGAGTGTCTGGACAAAGATCTGGGGTTCTGGTCAGTGTTGCATCTTTACAGGATGCCTGTCTTTGAATTACAGCGGCTAAAAAAAAGTTCTTCAAATTGATGTGGTTGTCAAGTAATATTGTAGTCTGCTGAAATCTGTGGGTGAACGTGGAGAGTCCACGCTAACAGACGTGAGGCAACGATGGGATCCACCACACAAAAACCACTAGTTTCATTTGAAATCTGAGGAGAGGAGAAACCTGCGGGTGAAGTAGAAGTGTGCTAACTTAATGAAATAGCATTTAATTAACCAACATTATAGTGCATGTTTTCTCACTTGGCTAGCATACATTAAAACTGTTTACCATAAGTTCAAATTTCTCCAGATCCAGAAACTTCTAAACAGTTTCTGATGTGAAAAACCATCCACAGAATGAAATCCTGCTTCACCTTGTACTTGATGGCATTTTATGCCATTGACTTCAGTGGAGCAGGTTTTTTTCCCCTGGATACATTTGTTAGTCTGTGCCAATGTAGGAGTGAGTAGTAGACCTAAATCATAAATCTTCCTCCTTAACATTTGACAAATACTAAAGAACGGCTCATGTTTTTAGTTAATCTTTTTCCCACTGCTGCTCTCTTCTCTAATTTTCTTTTCCTTTTTTCATTTCAAACTTTCAAGCATATAGGTTGGGTTACTTAGTGGGCAGAATATCTTTCCATAATTGTATCTTGAAAAGCCAATTTCTCAGCAAAAGCACGTTTTATATTTCAGGGTACCTTCCTGACTCCATTGCACAATGTAATGTAGTGTAGCTGACAGACTTTGCTTAAAACTTTGGAACACACTCACCATAGTTTGGTTGCTCTCTCCTGTTAGGTGGGAGACTAGAGATGAAACTGGGCAGGATAGTTATGATGTTTATTAAGCAACACATTTGAAAGAAATGAATAGTTTATTTGACTGATAAACCACTATTAGTAATAGTATTGATACAGAACTGTTTTATTAAAGACATGATAAAAATGACCTATACGAGCACATCAAGTTGCCGTTCTATTTCCTTTCTTCCTGCACTGACTGTTAAGGTATGAGTCTAATCCTCCTGACAGATCTCGTCCTCTTACTTCATGTGTCCACACAGTGTCTTTTAGACGTGAACTGATAGAGGTTTGCCTAGCTTTTCCTCATGGACCACAGTTGTGTTATATTGATACCCAAACTGGGTATTTCTGATGCTAACATAGGCAGCCAAGCCGAGCAGCAGCTACAGCTATCCAGATGAAGGCAGCTTTGTGTCCCAAGACTCCTTCCTCACCCTGTGGTTCACAATAGCTGTATTTAATCTGTTACTTGCTCTTTGGACATAGTTATCTTGCTTCAGCCTCAACTCCCCTGCCTAGTTTTAATTAAGCACTTGGAATTTCTTGTGCACAGACAGCTTGTAAACCAGAGCATCGGTATAAGCCATTTTGTGTCTCCATGCACTGGGATAGTTTTTGTCAGTGTTCCTGGTCCCATCATGGGCCTTCATTACCTTGGAGGTCTGTGGTTTCTGCAGTACTTTTCTCACAAGTTTCTAAGTTTGATATCTTTTAAGAACAGTAGTTAATAATGGCTTTCAAATTGATTAACCTTTTAATTCATGTCAGGGGCTAATAAGAACTGCTGTCATCATCATCATTTGTGCCCTTTCAAAAGAACTGAAAACTTGTATGTTTTTAGTATCCTTGTCATATAGCACTAGCTAAAAATAAAGTTGAAAATCAATATAGTTAAACAAGACAGGGCGTATTAAGATCTCTGGGTAACTTTTCTGATCTCTGTGGATCTAAATGCATAATTGTCATTAATATTGATAGAAGTTAGGGGCTTTAGCTCAAGGACATTAGACCCAACAGAAAATTAAATATTCATAAAAGGGACATGGTAATTAGCATTTCAGGCAGCATGTTATTAAAAATTTGTGACTGTTTAATCCCTCCTTTGGATGTAATGGAAATCTTTGCATTATGTTTTGGGCTGGATTCACTGGGAGAAATGATTATTTAGAGGGAATTCTTAAAAAGCTCCGTTTACCTTCAGTCTGTAGCTCTCATAGCTGTATCCTCGATCAGTCTGTCGGGTTTGCAGGACGTCTATGAAGTGGGATTGCTGCAAAGATTACTTTGCCCATAATCCGCTTGCTTCGTTTTTACTAAAGGAGAAGGTCTATTGCTTGTGATTTAAAAGAATGTTTTTTGAGGTTGACAGTGTATACCGAGGTGTTGAGTGTTTTGAAGGTAATGTGGAGGTATTAGATTGTCTGTGATTGATGTGTAGCATAGATCATATCCATGGTATTTTCACATTTTAGTCTGAGGGTTTTTTCCAGCAGGCTGTAATGCTGCTAAAGCATATTTTGTATTTTTATGTAAGTTTTATTATTTTAAGTACAGTTGTAATAGCTGGAGCTTGCACGAATTATTTTCAGTCAACTCATCTCTGTGTACAAGATCATCTAATACTTGATCTTTTCCCTTTTGATCAGTATCAACATGTCAGCTTAGATCTGCTTCTTCCACGCTTGCTGTCAGGGCACTGCACAGGCACTGTGTGTGATATCCATGGAATTTCCTCGCTGGTCTTTTTAAAATCAATCTACGCCTGAGCTGTATGAGGTCAGGTGTTTGGAAAATGGAGGCAAGTGCATTAAGAGTCCCCACTAATTGTGCTTGCATGAGGTGGTGAAACAACAGCATGTGATCTCCTCAGGTTCCTACTTGTTCTCTTCCACCTAACTGACATTAGTGGTAAGCATGTCGTTTGTATGTATTTAAACTTTGCCAACCTTTAAATTATTCAGCAGATAAAATGCCAGTTTTACATGAATATCCCTAAAGATAATTATACCATCACAGAACAGGAGGATACCCAAATGCTAGAACAAATTGAGTTCTCATTTGTGTGGGATTGAACTCCGTTACACCTGCACCTTTTTTTTCACTGTTGCTCTGCCATGTGAACTTTTAAGAAAAACCCTGTGAAGTACTCTGTAACTTGTCTTATAAAAAGCATGTAGGTGATTTTGTAGGCTGACAGTATAGGTGGTAACAGACCAGTGTGGTTGTTTCTGTGCTTGCAAATGTGTAGGTGTGAGAAAAATGAGTGCACGGGATTTTATTTAATTTTTATGTCATTCATTGTCAAGTATAATCGTTCCCCTGTCTTACAGAGGCTTTGCTGCATTCATATAGCTTTATTGTTACTGCTATAATATTCCAAGCAATGAAATGGCCCTGGTTGATTTGTAAATAATTACAAATTCTGCTTTGGTGTTGGGGAATCAGTGTAGTGTAGACAGCTGAATGCATCTGAGGCAGATTTATGAGTGACTTCTCTGTAATAGCTGTAATGCATTTTGTGTAGTTATATCACAATTACAGTTAAAAGGTGTAAAAATGTCAAAAGCTTGAGAATTCTCCGAATACCAGCAAAACTGTTGGATTGTTTTTCTTTTTCCCCGCTCTTTCTACTTTTTAATCAGTTGTGCTGTTTGTTGAGTATCTCTAATTACAATGACTTTTAAAAGTGTAGTTGTTACAGAGCTAATCTGGCTTACAGAGTTTTCTCCTATTTACATGCATAACCACAGAGCTTTTGCTGCAAAATGTATTGAATACGGCACCGGGCTTTGATCCTTTATTATAGTTCTCCAGTTACATGATGATTACAGGTTATGATTACAGGTATCAGAATTAATTATACCATTTCAGTTACAGTGTTTTATACAATGGTACTGTTACTTACATGACATTGTAAAAATGCTTGGAAATCTATTGATAGAAAATACAAGAGAATTTCCCTTCTCCTGGAGCCTTTGCTTGGGATTCAGTCAGCATTGGAAGACTGAGGAAGACGTTGAGGAAACAAGACTAAGACCACAGAAGACAAAACATGATTCAGTCCGGCTCCTGACCCAGAGCAGTAGCGTTGTTGTATGTATAGATCAGTGCTTTTGATGATGACATTGATGAATGAAGAATTGGGCGAGATAAAAAAACTTGTTTCAGAACCTCCAGTTGTTCAGAAGTAGCTACTTGAGCAAAAATTGTAGAGAGGCTGGGCTTGCTTTGGGTACTGGAAGTTTGGCTGGGCTTGCTTTGGTTACTGGAAATTTGGCTGGGCTTGCTTTGGTTACTGGAAGTTTGCCACTTTCCCATCTTCAGCTGCTTGCAGCATTAGGTGCTCTTTGATGGAACTACAAATAGTTGTGTGTAAATACAACACAGACAGGTGTGTATGTTGTCTGTGTTCCTCTTCTGACTGTTTAGTCATTATCTATTCTTTGATGTTGAAGTGTGGTGGTGACTGTAGCATCCCTCTAGTTAGCATTTTATTTATGTTTCATGATTTGATTTTTTTCCTTTATGTAATACTGTCGTATCTGTGCATAGTATTTTTAAGTCAGCTGTCATTAAAATAAGTGAGGGTACTTTTACTCATTTGAATGGCAGTTAGTGTCAAAACACAATTTGTTAGAATCTATTTTACTTCACGGTGAAACTTGCAATGCTGTATTTGCTGCATAACCAAGAACATAATGAAAATGAACTACTGCACCTGCTCAGTACTTAATATTCATTCTTGCACAAAAATATCTGGCTTATTTCAGATATTTTCCCCACGATGCCCAAAGACCTGTTCTGAGAGTGCTTGGTAGACAAATTCTAGTCATTTTAATTTAAGGCCTCTCTTTTATTTACGGGGCAGAAAGAGCTTGAAGTCAGGTTATGGTCACGTGGTGTGAGGTTCCAGTATGCAAACCCGTTTAGTGGATTTCACTGTTTTTCTCGTACCTTGTTGTACTGAATTTTAGGCTGCTGAGATCTGAATCCATTCAGACGATGACTCTGAAAGTGTGTTTATAAAGCAAGCACCAACTGAACCCGACGTGTCATACTGCTGCTACAAGAAAACAATAGCATTTTGAGGTTAATGAATCTTTTCTCTAAATGAGATGTCACTAAGCAGATATAAGTATACCAGAGTCTTGACAAGTTTTTATAATTTTTAATCCCGAACCACGGTTACTTGCAGAACATTGACGATTACAGAGCATTTCTAAATACATCTAATCCCCAGAGTCACTGAAGCCTGTGACACATTACAAGCATTCTTATTAAATCTGCAGAACTTCTGTCTGATTTTGCTTTGCCAGACTGTGCGAGCAGATAACAGTCTGGAAGGGCAATGATACATCTGCAAAGAGTGAGTAATGGGGAGAATGGAAGGAATACGTGATGAAACAGAGCTGCGTTTGAACCATATCTCTGTGTTTTCTTGAGGTCAGATTATGCACATACATCTGTGTAGTATAAAACCCCTGGACTGTGTTACTGTGCCTGACTTGGTGTATTTGAGATGAACAGACTGCAAACAGATTTTTTGCCCCTCAGCAGCCTCCAGCGCGGTTTGGGGACAGACCAAGATGTATGGTGTTACAAACCCATTCAGCAGGCATGCTGCCAGGCGCAGGGTCTTGCTTCATGATAGAAGACGTCTCCTCAGAATGATTTCTGGAAGACTGTGGGACTAACAGAGCTTTCTTTTAAATGATGCCTTCACAGCTCTGCGGACACCGACTTTGGGTTTAGAATGCAGTTTCCCCTTGACTGCATTTTTTTTATCATGACAACATGACTGTTTTCTTGTTGAGGTGAAATACGCATCCTTATCTTGCGTTGCGGATGACTACTCGTTTGTTTATGGATTTGTGTGTGCTGTGCTGTAGGAGGGATGATTTCTTGTAATTCTTCCACATGAAAAACAGTTCTTAAACTACCCCTTTGGCCTCAAGAATGCTGCTTCCACCGTTCATTCTTCGAAGTGCCCTTTGGTCTCCTGGGTGATTTTTTAATTTGTTTTATTGTTAAACTCTGCTAGCTCTAGGAAGCGTCTTGCATCTCTGCTACCTCCCTGCAGTCTGGCCAGTGATTAGTTCTCTTTTCTGTTGTTATGTGGGACGGTTTCTGTACGCTGTCTTGATCCATGGCTACATGCAGTTGCTACTTTCAGTCATCTTCTGGAGAGAGCTGCATTTGCTTTCCACTAAGGTTTGGGTATACTCTGTACCAGGCTTGGACTCCAGTGCGTTTACTACATTAGCCAAAGAGATCCCTGGGTATATTAATGTTAATTCATACCTCCCAACACTACAGTTGAGTGTAGTAGTAATAGAAATGCAAAGAAAGAAGTCAGTATCAAGGAACTAGTCCCTTCACTTCATAGTCTAAGTCACACTTAGAGCATCTTCGCTGGTTTTGCTTAATATATTCAGATTTCATTCCAGAATCTTTTGTTCTAATAAAACTTTAAAGCCTTTTTAAATCTTATTCCTAATATTAGTAAGAACTTGGTAGCCCATAGCATAGAAATTAACTTTTAACTAGCCTGTGTTGGGTTTTTTTGCAATGCCATATTAGTCTGCTTTTCACATACATGGTTAGCAAGCAAATATGGAACCTGCAGCATTTGTCGTACATGGGGATGGTCTAACACCATACGCAGCAAAAAATGAACCCCATTTGAACAGACCAAACAAGCACATTTTCTTATGTACTCAGTTTTGAGAATGAGAAGGGAATGAGGAGCAAAGGTCAGGTTTGGGGGGTTCGAGTGATAGTGCTTGAGGGGCTTTGTGAGAGCTGGCAGGAGGCACTAACTTTTTTCACGTGTGGTTCATAACCAAAAGACCGTAATTATCCTAATGAGAACAGGAAAGGAGTATTGCCCTCCATTATCACCTGTAGTATATGTGTTTTAGGGAGCTGGAAAATTAGCATATGCTAGAGAATGTCTCAACTTCCACTGGTGACGTTCTCTAATTAACTGGACAAAATGACTTGGCAAAAGAAAGAAGGAACCACTTTCTGGAATGTGTTCTTAGTCCTGTGTGAGGATCTGAATTAGTTTTAGGAGCTGAAAAATGAACTTTTTTTCCATAACTGGAAAATATCTTCACTACATGTGATGTTTTTTTTTGTTTTGAAATTAATGAGGCAAATAGAATTTCTGTTGAATTTCGTTTCTTATTTCCCTATTTCCCCCTTTTTTAGCTGCCATTCTTCCATGAAATTTGGGGATATTTTAATGCATTTTTTCTGTGAGGAACATCTGTTTCTTAAACTTAGAAAAGCTTTATAATGAAATCTCTGTTGCATTATATGGTGACACAGAGACACGTGCATGTGCACACAGAGCATAAAATACCAGATAATGTGTTTCATGCTATGGATGCTATTTGATTCAATAACAAAGCATTTATTTATTTTTTTTTAAATTGTGCAATAGCCCCTGGAAAATAAGATAGTTAAGTAGAACAGTAAGGAGTCTAGTAAGACTGAGACAGCAAAGTAATTATCATGATAACTTTTAGAAGTCACAAGATTTTCTATGAAATTCTCCTCAGTTTTGTTTTATCTGTTTAGTATACCAAGGAAACTGTTTTAATGGTCCCAGTAAAACTTTCTTCTTTTTTTTTTTGTCAGTAAAACAAAGCACGGAAGAAAGCTGAGCATGGCACAGGAGTGGACTCTATACCATCTGCTGAACCGTAAGTAGATTAGGAAAAGTACCCTCACAATTGGAGGGTTGTTGTAAGACGTGTCCTTTGAATAGAATTAGGCTTTGCCTGAATTAAATTATGCACATGAAGAACGATTATAGGCAAGCCTCAAGACTAAAAAAGATTAATTACAGGCCTATTATTAGAAGACTGTTTTGCATAATCCTATTAGTTTGATCATATGTTCATTTTTCTGCATATGTGTGGGAGCATATTTACTAATTTTATGTAATTGACTGCACTGCTGTTTATTTGGAGTTTTTCTGCTGGTTTATTTTAGCTTTATTTACCAACGTAATTTCAGTATCTTCTCCCTCTCCAGAGATGGATTTACTTTAGATACTACACAGAAGAGTTTATTATGAGGAGCAATTGACTATATAGAGAGTTAGGCCTCTTCCCCCGATACTGACTCTCTCTATCGATACAGTGGGGTTATCAAAAAGCAAAGAAGTGTAAAAGGTTCAGTTTGGTACTTTAAGATTTATCACTTATGAGAAATGAACAGTTATCCCAGTGTCGCTAATACGATTGGCTCTGGCTTCTGCCATCAAGTGAAAAAGTTTGACTGACACAGTATGTTTAGAAATTCTACAGAGAGTTTCTCTTTAAATTAAGAATTGTATTCATATTTCAAGCATTTTGTTTACTCCAGGCAAGAGTATGAATCTGTTGGCCTTACTCTGTTCCTACCATGGTTGGCATCCTCCAGCTGTCAGACTGTAGGTAGATATCATGCAAAACTCTCATTTAAGGTGCTGCCGCTCCTGGCATGCTAATATACCAGAGACAGATATTTTTTTATAAAAAGAATACTAATGGCAGCATTGGGGAAAAAATTAGGGAAGTAATTGTTGTATGTATTCAGTGCAGGATGTGGATGGGGACATAATGAACCGGACTAATAATTAACTTCTTAGTGTGTGGAAATCATCTGTTGTGGGCACTTAGACCCAAGCTTTCAGAGAGGAAGGAAATCCAATATTTTCATAATTATATCATAATTGTAGAAGCAAGGAGGTGCTTCTACACACAACTGGACAGTTGGAGAAGCAAGAATTCAAGTTGCACAAATCCAGATATTTTCTTAGCTTTTGATGGCACTTTCAACCTTAATCTGGACTTCACTTCCTGGAAGTAAATATTGGATCATATGAACTGGAAGCAAGGGCGAGGGCTCCTGAGTGGCTGTCAGGGTTTGAGAACACTCTATGTGACAGCTGAGGTCACATGGAAAAGGAGAGGACATGCACAGGTTGGGCTGGAGCAATAAGCAGCTGAAGAGTTGCTACCTTTTTTGTGCTTCCCATCAAAAGTAAAACCATGAGTGGACCATCAGAGGCAATTGCAGGTATTGCTCTGAAGACCTGTCTGTGCAACAGCTGTTTCATACTTAATATCTTGAGCTTTCCAGATCCTAATCTGCATATTATTCTTTTTACTTTAAACAGTCATTCCTGGGTTTGTCGCAGAATTGAGCATAGTCATGGTCCCTGGTCTGTAGGACTACGTTATTCTAGTGCTATTTCTTCTCTGGGGCTGAAATAGATAATACAATGCAGAAAATAGCTCTGTGAAACACCTTTATTTTGCCCTTTATCCTTTCCTTCCTCACACAAATTGTTGGCCTTCCTGTTTTGACTTAATAGAATATGCCTACTTGCAGATGGAAATAGCAAAAGATACAGCAGGATTAATCAAAATGTAATATGGCTGTTTCCAAATGATTGTGTGTTTGCCAGATTTTTATGTCGTGCAGAATAAAAGCCATAGGTCTCTAGCTCTTGAAATTTCAATGATTTCTTAGCTAGTAAAGTAATAACTGAACGTTGTTAGCTTTGGGGCAGTTTGTTTCCCAACTGCATTCTAATATTAAAAAAGAGCAAACAAAGTCCACCTTGCTTATTATAATCTAAAAAATGTTTACAAAACTTACCTGGCTATTCATCAAACCCAAGAAGCTTTTCTATTGTGGTGTTGGTGAGTAGAAACTGTTGGCTCATGTAAACCCGAGAACAACATCTATTCCTGGTCCCCGGCAGTAAAATCAAACAATTCCCCGTATAACCTCGCTCTTGCAATCTTATCAGTCTTCTCAGCATATAGAAATACGCTGAGCATATATTCTTTCACTGCTGGAAGAATACAGAGCTTCTCACCTTTTTCAGGGTATGATTACAGGTATGTACTATATAGGTTAGGTATATACTGTGGTTATAGGTTGGTGCTGTTACAAGACACGTTATTCTTCAGTCAAAGTGTAAATTTTTTAATGTACCAATAGGAAAGAGGTGATACAAAATGAGAAGTAAAAGGAATTGTACTTTTTGTGCTTGAATTTTTTTTAATCTTCCAGAAAGGACTTTGGATTTGGCTTTGTTTTCTTTTTAGAAATCTTTTTTTGTATTTGGTCTGATTCAGTGCAATGCCAGCTCAACATGGTTTGTGTTGATAATGGCATAAGCAGTTCCAAGTTGTGGTCACCTGGTTGGTGCATTTACTCCTCCAAAACACTGTCAATTAAAAAAGATTACCAAATAAAACAACATGGTATTGATGGAGAGACTGTACCCTGCCTGGTTTTGGTGATGCAGCAGTAGCTGTCACAGAACCAGTAAACAGAAAGCTGTTTGGTAGCCGTCTGATTTTCAAATACCATCTACAGTGCAAATCCTATTGAAGAGGTTAAATTTCCCCAAGCTGTTGGAGTTAATGGGAAGAAATCTTCTGTCATTTCCATCTTGCTCTTTGTGGCAGGGGTTCCTGCTGCCTAAAGAAGGAACGTTGCTTCTGGTGTGAATGAATGACTTGTGGAATGAAAGGCTGCAGTGTAAAACACCCACGTGTCAACTTTTTTGTCATCTCTTCTTGTCTGTCTGTAGTCTTTTTTTCTGGTTGAGTCTGGGGTTGATTCCCCCCCACGTTTGTCTTGGAAACAAAGAACTGGCCTGAACTCTGCTCAGGGCACTTCAGGAGGACAGAGGCCAGTTGTCCCCGTAACTCCTTGCGGACCAGCTGAGGGAACTCAGTGCTGGAAGCTGAGTGACAGATTCCTCTTGAAGTTTAGGTAAAAGGTGCTGTGTGTAGTGCTGTTCCTCTTAATTTTTGTATGCTGCTGGGTTCGTTGGTTGGTTTGTTTTGCTTTGAAGCTGTGTATGAAAACTGAGACTGTTGTTTCAGGTGGTCCTTTAGCATAGGGTACTTACCTCACTGGATAAAACCTACTCATGAGGTTTGATGAGACAAAGTATATAGAGCACCTCCCTAAGAGAAAGGACTCATTGCTTTCTTAATTTCTCTGGGTTTACTGTCCTGAAGGAGGCATTGCTGCCTATCCTGCAGTGTCTCTGGCTGAAGCTTCTTGAGACTTCAAAAGGATTTTCCTCTTCTCGAGTCCTGTGACATTATTTCATTGTAGTGGGTGCCTTGATTTCTTTCCTGTCAGCCTAGTAGAAACTCTGAATTGAGAATGATCTATCCTCAGTTTGCTGTTCTGTCTCATTAAAGCAAAGCAATTACTTTTGTGTGCTGACTTTTCAACATAGGCACGTACCTGAATGTATTCCCTACTGTATCTGGAAATGAAATTTTAATACATGGAGCCATACTGAATTAGTATTAACTTCGGCTGAGCAAAGAGGTGAAGCAATAACATCAGCTTTAGCAGTCAGGAGGGCACATACTTACCTGTGCTGTAGTTCTCTGCACCACCCTGGAATGCATACCTGGGGTTTCACTGGTAGCCCAGATCAGTCATCTCTAGCAGTTCTTGCCTGGATGTCAGTCCAGAGCTCAGTGATTTTGGAGATAGACCTCTATGTGAACTTAATAAGACAAAAACTAGTGGGAGGGGAGCTAAAAAACCAAAGATGAAACCAGTAATTGCTGTGCTTGTCAGATCACAGCCTTGATCTTGGGAAGGGGGATGTGTGTGTGTGGCTACAGAATGGAAGTCTTAGGATCCTGCATATCTGTGCTAAATGTTCTGATAAATAAGTATGGGATTATTGAACAATATATTGTATTGTGTGCCTCTTGTTTTTTCAGAGAAAGCCTGGCCTCAAAATCAATATTGCTGTAGGTGCTGTGCTGTACCTTTAAAAGACAGGGTGGAATAGAGATATTTGTAAAAACAGTTTTGCGCTTGCTTATTCCTGGTGGGACTGGAGAGCTCCCAGGCATAATTTAGGGATTTCTGGGAGTCTTGTTTTAATTTAATTTCATTATGACTGTCTAGTTAGTTTCTGCAGCAGAATAAGAAATCTTTGCCGTATTGCACATGGTGCATGTGCCCAAGTCTAATGTATCCCTGAAGGTTGCAATTCTACTTGAAAGTTTTCTTACTGCAATAAAACACCTTACCAGTGTATGAAATGACCATTTTGCAAATTGCCTATTTTAAATACTGAAATTCAGAGGGTTTCCTTCCTCAGCTGTGACTATGTAACTCAAGCTGAAATGACTAGATGACTGAGGTGTTCTTAATTTGTGAGTTGTATTTGTTCAATACCTAAAGTGAAGATACTGTGTAGAGTAATGATAATTCAATTTCCCCAAGAGGCTAACTAACTCTGGCAGTATGAGGGCAAAGCTTATCACCAGAGAGGAGCTGAATCTTCAAACTCAGGGCATCAGGAAGCAAATCTGATTGTGTGAAGCATTTACACTAGAGGGAAGCCCCACCACAACTGTAAATGAGTTTTCTAGAGCTGTTTTACACAGTCATGTTAAAGATGCACATCACAGAGAAATGTGTGTGGCATAAAATAATGTGACATTAGGAGAGGTGCTCAGTTCTCTAGTGACTATCATCATTAGAAAATTCCCAGAATCGGTAGACATCTCGTGGCACTGCCTGATGTGTTTCAAACTTTGGTGAGAGAGGTAGAGCAAACCTTAATTAGAGACATCCTCAGTTGAATTACCTCGTTGTTATTATTTTAATAACTTGAGGTAATTCTATATATACTGTAAAAAAATACCAGAGAGAACTTAATTTATCTTAACACTGACTGCTTTGTGCATGTTTGGTTTGGGTTTTTTGTGGAGATTTGTTTGTTTGGCTGGTTGGGTTTTTTTAGTTAGTTTGGGGGGGTTTGCGATGTACTTCAGGATTTTTATAGGTGCTTAGTGGTGCTCACGGTAGCACGTTTCAGTAGGAATAGCAATAGAGTGACATGAAGACCTTCTAAAAATCTCATTTTCTGTCTAGCATAAAGTTTACTGGGCTCTATACTGCGGTCAGTGCTATACAAGGAGGTTCTTTCTCACATCCATGTCACAAAGATTCCCTTACATAGAGGCTTGGCCAGTTTGCTCTGCTTGTTGGGGTCTCTTCCACAGCAAGGGGAAAGAAAAATGAGTGGCAGAGGAATTGTTTCATGAAGTACAATTGTGAAACCTCAGGATTTAGCAGCATGATCTGTAGGTAGTGAAATACTACTTCTGTTCTATGGAGTTAAAATTTAGTTTGCTGTATTTAAAGGATGTAATGTTTTTTCCCTGTTGATGTCACAAGAAGATATAGTCGACTTTATGATGTTAAAGGATGAGTAGAAGCTTGTGTTGGAGGTGCAAATGTATCCACTTTTTTCTTTTTTTTTTAAGAAAACTTCATGCTGTTAAAAAACCAAGCTAACAGAATTTGTAAAGACTCAACTTGCTTTGAAAGTCCAACTGTAGAAATGTAGCAACTTAGCGGGCCCTTGGAGATCTTCCAGCTCACCCATCAAATAAACCTGTTATTCCTCTTAAACCAGCTGTTATGATGCAGAGATAAACACGATGTTTTATGATGCTGATTAAAGCAGTAATCTAGTGTCTGCTTTATTCAGCATATAAAGATGTGCTGATGAAACGGTGATAAGCAGTCAAATTACTGCCTCAGGTTAACAAACTTGCAATCAGTTCTATTTTTTTTTTCCACCCCTCTAGTGACTGTTTTTTCCTTAGACTCTTTGAACAACTGTATTCGAGTCTAACCAGATGTTTAATCATTTTAGTTTAATCATTGCTAGACATGCACTGACAAGAGATGTAAGTGTTTGAAGGCATGACCTTGAATTCTTAAAATCACTGATTTTGGTACCGACTTGGTGTGTACAGAATGAGAACTCAGTTGTTAATTACGATTGCTTTAGCATCTGTAAACCACAGTGAAGTCTTTAAAAGCTGATTGCATTTCACACAAGTACAGTAATCTATCCAAATGTATGAAATTTCAGGCTCATGGCCACAGATGTTTTAATTTAGTATAATAGGTTGAACAGTTTTGAGGTCTTCCTTTATGTAGATTTCAATGCTGTAGTCGCTTTGGGGTTTGTGCTAATTTCTCAGTAAAAAACTGTCCTTGATTTGCTGTTCTCTAACAGAATTTGTGTTTTGATGTAGCTACTATTTTAAATCCACATCAACATAATAGATGTAATCTTCTGTTCTCTTTTCTTTTAAAAGTCTCATAAAAAACAATTGATTCTCTCTTTCCATTCTAGTAACTTGTGGTTGCTGTTTTGTCTGTGTGTATAGATTAGGTACTAATAATAGTTACAAGAATTCTGTGTATTCAAGTGGAGATACTTCTTGATACTTTTCAGCTTGCCTTTTGAAAAGGCAAGCTGACATCTAAAGACCTGGACAGCAGAATGCATAGCTACTGTTGAGTTAGGCATAGACTTCCACCACCCTAATGCTTATTTTATGCTTAATGAGCTAGAACATACCTTAGTAGGCTTGGCTGTCTTTACTTTTCCTGCTACCAGAGGTAGGGCTGATTGCAGATATCCCTTCAACACAGAATAGCTGTTGTTGGCACCTGAAAGTTTTAGAAGAGAGGAAAAAAAAGAAAAATAAGCTTGAAGTCTGACTAACTAGACTCTATAGGAGATCTGATTATTGTACTTGTGGGTTCTTTTTTCTTTGTGTTTTATTTTTGCATTCTTTCAAGAATTGACCAAGGGGTGTGATTTGTCTCTATGGTATTTTTACTTTAATCTGCACTATATAGAGCTGGATTTGCAAAAAGCCTCACTGGTCTGCTGCAAGTTAGTGGACACAGACCTTCACTTATAATTCAGAGGTTTTTTTCCAGAACATAATAATTAATTTCTGTTAATAAAATAACTTCTGTGATATCAAATTCTTAAATGTGACTTAGATAACACAGAAGATTGTTCCACAGCCAAGCTGTTTTCTATATTTGAAATTTCCATTGGCATGGTGGAAATGGCTAAGGAAAAACCTAATTCAGTCTGTAGCTCTCCTGCCACAGAGGGATCTGATTTAAAGCTTTTGGAATTAATTGGAAGACTCTGCCATACTTGATTCAGTGGAGTTACCTCATTATGTGAACTTGCCTGAGACTATGAAGTATTTTTTGTGGATAATTGATTATTGCAGTCTTCTATACCCTAGCAATATAAAAGATCAAGACTAAAAAATGGATTCAGGTAAGGTTTAGGACAGTTGTCAGAATTCAGACACAAGGGCTATTTTTTACATCACCTGAATTATAATAGTTCTCAAAATCTTCAAACTCTTTTGCACAGAAGTCAGCTCTTGACTGCTGGCATCTGTGGTCTAGGGCTGCTCTGAAGGCAGCTCTAGTACAAAAACGTCCTGAAAACCCTTTGGTAGGGAAGGCAGAGCTCATCATTTTATGCTTCTTCATAGCAAACAGATTAGTCTTAGTAATGACTACCCGTTTGCACAGGTATATTTTACTTCTAACTACTCCTTAACTTCTAATCAAACATCATTTCAGTTGTGGCAGAGGTAGATGGAAATCCACCAGAAATCTCTTTGACTAAGATTAAGTTGTTCTGTGGTGTGTTTTCTGTGTGTTTGTGGTGTCAGACGGGTCAGCTCTGTGGAAATGTGGGGTATGTCAAACTATTTACTGGATGGGAGATGGAGAGAAGATTAAAAGCTGCAGCCCCCCTCCCACTTTAAACAGAAAGAAACTGAGACAATATGTTGCAGTTGGAAAGGTAAGCAAGAGCTGAGTGGTGTGGTTTTCACACAAGGCTTAGCCATGCCATCAGAAATAAAGATTTAGGGTCTGGTGTTACACTGCAGGTCCTGTGGGCTGTGCCAGCAGCAGAGAGGGACTGTCAGGCAACAAACCCAGTGACCACCAAGGATTCTTCGTGGGACTATGAACTTCCTTGGCGTCTCCACCACTTCCCAGGCTCGTATGGTTTCTCCATTAATATGTGTAGGGCGGGAAGGTAAACGACCACAGCTAGCTTGTTCTTGGCTGCATTCCTTGTGATCTGTCTTATTTTGGGCATGAATTTCAACAGTCCTTGGCACCAGAAAGCACAGGACGAGTGCTATTTATGAATTGATAAATCCATCCATTTCCTATTGCCTTGTTCAGTACTACGTAGCTGCATAAACATAATGCGTTACTACACGATGTATAGTCCGCTGTGGCCCACAGATGGATGTGTATGTGTCTGTGTGGATAGGTAGCTGCAGTGCACGGATGCAGTTTGTCAGTGGTCGTTTAAGATCTTACCTAAGCAGGCTTAAGACAGGACACTTGTGGTAATTGATTTCGAAGCAATAAGATCAAGAAAGCCATGCCAGTTCTCTAATATCATCCTGTTGATGCCTTACATAATGATTTATTTTTTAACAGAAATGAAAGAATATATATTTTTTGGACCCTGAAAGGGTATAGCTCAGGCAAACTCTGGTACTTGGTTCTGGTTTTGTTGGAGGCCAGAAGTTTGGAAATATGGTAGTGAAGATTGTTTAATGTAGTAGAAACCAATGTGCAGATTTTCTAAGCCGTTGAAGAATTGTATGCAGCTAAGTGAGCAGTGCAGTTCTTGTTTTCAAGGATGCTGGCAGCAAAAGCAGGCCAGCGTAGGAAGTCAGGCAAGTACTTATTTATTATCACTCAATCCAGACTGTGCTGGAACTTATATAGATAGAACATATTTTCCCTGCAGTGATATATTTTTATATGAAATGCTGTTCAAACTTGTGGCAAACAATTTAAAATGCAGTCCTTTTTCATGTAGACTAGCGGAAAAAGTTTAAGAGGTGGAAAAGTTGACTGAGGCCAGCTGAAACTTTTTTGGTGTAGGCGTTTACATTTTATTTTTCTTTAAATCATTGTGTTTATTTTGAAGATTAATTTACCTTAATTACTTCTGGAATAAAATCAGCGCTTTATTATCTAACGCTAATCAAGTCTGCGTTGACACTCAGGTCTTTAAATCTGGGTAATAATTTTAAGTTGCAAAGATACAACTGCTTGTAGCAATTCCAGATGAAGTACATGGACAATAATAGCTAAAACACTGTCAGTTCTTTTTTACCTTTCTAATTTCATATGGGAATGGAAAAAGAGGAGGACATGAGGGATACCTGGAGGTATAGTTCACCAATTCCAGTTAATTTTATGTCGTTAATGAATCAATAGATATCCCCAGCCTGGACTGGACATTCAACCCTGAGCACTGAGCAGTTTTTCCCTGCAGCACTAAGGAATCTTTCATTAAGTTTAGTAAATGTGCACATAATAATGTTTCTGGTTTTAAAAAACTGCTTAACCCAAGTGTTTATGCTTCAGCTTTTATAGCTTTGCAGTGGGTTTGAAAAGAAACCAACAAGTTCTAAGCATCGTCTACTTTAATGCTGCATCTTGTAAGCTTCAGGAGCCCAGGGACAGTCTTCAGTCAGTCTTTTCACATGCGGTACCCTGTGTGACTAAGAAAAAATAGGAAAAGTCAATCACTTGAACGGACTGTTCAATATGGTCATTTGTTCAGAGGATCCTGGAGCCCATTGCTCCAGCTATATTAAAGTGTGCAGTGTGTGTTAAATTGCGGTGAGCAGTGATGGTCACACTAGGAATTAATGGTAACAAAAATAAATGAATTTAAATTCCAAATTTTATGGGTCACTAAAGTCTTTCTTCATATCAGGGGAAAGTTACCCAGCAGTCATAAATTTTGGACGTATTGAAAAGAGGTGAGAATAAGAGCAAACAACAAAACACCAAAGAAAAAGGAAGAGCAATTGCCTTTTTTGTCTGGCAGCTGCTATAATAGGGGAAAGAAAAAAATCCTAAACAAAACTGAGCTGGAGACCTTCTTAACAAACAAAATGTTGATAAAAAGTCATATATTCTGTGTAGGAACATTCAGTTCTGATCTTAAAAAACTGTGGGTAATGAAGGGTAACCAGAAGTATCCACTGATTCATGCTGCACCCACCCCTTTGTGATTATTTCCAGCCTACTACAATAACCTTAAATGCCTGGTGGAAACCCAGCAGTCAGAATACTTTTTTTGTCAAGGCTCAAAAATCAACAAATCAAATTATCTGTCATGGGCATTAGTGGTTATAGGTGGTAGAGATCTAATACTTCATGGGTCCTGCACCCATCCAGTGGAAGCCCTTGGTGATTTGGTTTAAAGTACTATACATGTGGTGCAAAGACAGCATTACTTACTTTCTTCTCAAAAGACTTTGGAGGAGCACAGATTACTGATAAATTGATGATTGCACACTTTATTTTTCTGTGTAGGAATTCATACACACAGAGTCTCTTTCATAATTTTAATTTTAGCTTGAAAGGCTGCTTCAGAAGTCCACTTCTCATATGACTAGAAACTTAATTTCTTATTTAAATTATTAGTGAGCAATTTGTATTGAGTTTGTCTTGTGCCAATATTCGTATTTCAAAAAAAAATTCTGATTATTATTCTTTTAGTGGAATATAATATATTCCTTTTTAGAGATGCAATCTGAAGTACTTACACAAGCCGAGGAATAATCTTCACCACAAACGAGTCTCATGCCAATATTTGTTCTGAGAACATGTCTGCCACAGCAGAACTACATTTAATTTAGTTTAGTGAGTTGATTTAAGAATTACAGTTGCATGATTTTTTTTGACAAAAAAGATACTTTCCCCATGAAAATAGATGTTTTCTTGACTATATCTTAATTAAAATTTAACAGAAGTGATGTATGGAACAACAATTCATGTTATCTTTAAAAAATACTGTGAAAGTGGAATTGAAGCCCCCTTTTTTTAAGAATATGGCATACTGTTTTCTTTGACAGTTTAGTTGTACTCCTCCCTGTACAACTAATGATAAAAATATTAAATCATTAACGGTTGGCTTCTCTCATAGTGATTAACAGCTCATGCCAGAGAGGTTGGGTTAGTGTCCTCCCCTTTAAAATAGAGAAGCAGAATATGCTCATCCACTGCAGATGCCTTAGTTGCATCTTCAGTATTGTCCTCTGCTGCTTTGGACTTGCTGCAGTTCCCTGTGGTATGCAGCGGAGAAACAAGTACTGGAAGGTGTCACCCATTGTTTAAATCCCAGGATGCGATAGGGTGGAGGTGGAGAAGTGAACAAACTGAACAGAGATCTGCAGAAATGATTCTTGCAGCAAAAATTGTTTGGCTACATGACATTTGATGACCACAGGGCTTCCTGGAAATTCAGTATCATTAGCAACTGTGTTAACAGTGGCCAGGCCTGGAGCACCAAACCCACTTCAGCCTGGAGGTGTCTGTGACTTGTGCACAACTTTTGGGAGATGACTGTGTTGATTAGCTGTCTTCTAGATCCCAGTTGTCCTCCCGCCTGCCCTGATGCTGGGCTGTCATTAACATCTTTTTAACTGGTCTGACAGTGCCATGAGCAGAAACATGTCTAATGTAGCCCAGGTACCCCCCTGTTCTCTTGTACCATAAGGGCCTGGGTTTGCTTTTACTTCTGCACAGATCATTTAAAGCATAAAGAAGGTTTGGATCCCCCCCTGCATTCCCTCAACCTCTTTTTATTTTAAAGACACAAGAAAGTAAAAATAGGTATTATAATAGAAGAATCCATTATAACTCAAATGGTGAACATTCAAGAGTTAAGTTTGTGTTTACGTGTTGTACTTACAAAGTGGAATTATTTTTTTAAAAAGTGGTTAGTGGATTTTCTCCGATGGCTGGCTGTTTAGTGTTCCTTAAAGAGAAATGAGTTTCCTCTCATCCCATTAGGTAGTTTAACTTCCTAATTCCCAAAGCGCACGTTTTAGGTGATAATCTCAAATTGCATCAAGTATAGGAAGTAGCTGAATATTGAAAACATAGAGTCTAAGAGTAGGTCATTTTAATTATCTTTATTCCTCACTATTAATATTTGATTAATATAAATATTTGATTGATATAAATTAATGGATGAGAGCTACGTTCAGTGGCATTTTTGTGATTTTGATATACGGGGTCATTTTTTCTAAGGCAGAAGTGTTACCTTCCATTCGAAACAACAACAGCAAAAAGCAAGATTTTTCTGTATTTTTCACTTAATCTTAGGAAAAAGCAGATGGGTCTAGAACCCCTCCAGTAATTACAGATTGCTGCATATTGTCGGTTTTTCATATGTATGTACAAAATCTTTCTGGCTTTTATAAATTAAATTTTCTTAAGATTTTGTTGGTTTTGCTGTTGCAGTACCTTATAAAACCAAAATCTGTCTCTTTAAATGACTTTACTCTTTCTAATAATCCAGTTGATGAGGCACACGTATAAAAATCCTGTTAATATAGGCTGAGACATGTCCCAAAGTAGCTTGCTTCTCAAGTCGGAAAATCATAGAGCACTTAATAATCCTTCAGCCTTCTTGAGAAACGTATAATGATATTATGTTTGCTCAGATAGATTTTATTTAATCCTTTCAGAATATTGCATTAAGCTTGGAGGCTGTATTTACCCTTGTGTGTTTCCAGTTAGCAAAAAAATAGGAAAAAGGAATTTAGCTTAAATTGACTTCTAATAGGAAACTATTCTATTGAAACTCAGAAGTGCATCTGTGTTTGATAAAGGACTACGTCACTTTGACTTCCAGTCATGTAAGTGACTAAATTCTTGAAGATATAATTAGGGATGTGCTACCCTCACACTATTAGCATATCAGTTTGTTTTCTCCCCTCCCACATGTGAACTGTCCTCCAGGAAGATGCATTAGTTCTTCAAACTATGTACGTGACTTGATGAGCTGCTTCTGCAGCGTTGAAGTGGAGCTCATCCTGTATCAGCCACATACACAAAACTCAAGGAGGAGCAGGCAAACGTGAAGCAGTCCAGAGCAATCTTGTCAGTTTAGCAGGTTTGAAAGATGCTTATCAAAACTACAGTCAGACCTTTGAAGTCTCTCAGTGCTGCAAAAATGAACCACATATCCTAACAAGGCAGCGCATGAAGTAGTTTCAGAGTGCACTGTTAACTCTCTGTTGACCTGAACACCATCTAAAAACGGTACTTTTTCAAGGTCAACCTTGTCTGGAAATCATCATTCTCTGGTAATATCAAAGGGGGAGAAAGGAGCCATGAACAAGAGTAGGAAACTCTGCACAAGATTCTAATGCAATGTACATCATAAGGGAGTACTGTTAAGTTGGTTCCTGTATGTTGTACTGTGGACATCTGAAATCAGTTGGTTCCTGAGCTCTTGGGAAGTTCAGACCAGCCTCCCTCTGCCCCAGGGTGGCCAAGTTGCTGTTACGTGCTTTAAAGTCATTTTCTAGGAGACTCTACGAGTTTATTCTGCTCATAGCACATGCACAACTTGTGTTTTCAGTTGTCATGATGTAAAAAAAATTCTTACTTTTGTTTGTTTGGTTAGGCATTGGAACAGGCTGCCCAGGGAAGTGGTGGAGTCACCATCCCTGGAGGTGTTCAAAAAACGAGTAGTTGTGGCACTTCGGTACATGGCCTAGGGATCAAGGAGATGTTAGACGAAGGTTGGACTTTATGATCCTAGAGGTCTTTTCCAACCTAAATGATTCTGTGGTTCTATGATTTGTTTTCTCTAGTGGATAAGTGAACGATAGCTTCATACAGTTGCTTTGCTGAAAAGGGCTTGGTACAGGATTTGGGGAGGTATCATAAGTACTTGTTGTATGTTTATAGCTTTCCTAGACATCATCAGAAGATGATGCTAGTAACAGGAACAGGGCACAGAATTAAATAGTCCCTTGTGCGGGCTCAGGACAGGTGTTTTTTTCTGGTGTTGACAGAATAGCGTAAACCTCATCTGGAGACAAATCACCCCATCTACAGCATCTCTGACAACTGTTAGTCACCTCGGGTTTTTTATTATGACTTTGGTAATGAACTTTGCCTGGGTATGCTTAGCAGACCATCTATGTTATATTCCTCGTACTGTTCTTCAAGTAATGAATAATAGGCAATGATATGCTAAAAACATGCATTTTGCGTATTAGGGCATTTGGTAATGTTTAAATTCCGTATTCCTTTCTGCTTTGTGACTTGGAGTGGAAGATGGATGAATAGACAGAGCAAGAAATTAATTCTGGATAGAATAAACTTGAAGAAAATCTGCTAGGCAAAATTCAGCACCGGAGAGGGAGACTAAGAAAAATAGTAAACGCCTCTTGTTAACATTGCTATCATGAAATCTTGTCTCAAAAAAAAAAAAAGAAAAAATGAAGAGCTATTCCCAAATGACTTTTTTCTAAAGCAGCATAGACTCTGTTAACCTTTGTGGTTTAAATAGCTATTGGAGACGCTGGCAGCAAAATTATTTCTCTTCAGAGAGTCTTCAGTTCATCATTAGATCAGGGACCAGCTTCAAGGATTCATTGGCAGTGTTTGCTTCTCCTGTCTCGTTTCACCAGCTTTTAGGTGAACAGTCAGTGATACATACAGGAATAGTCACTTCGTGGTTCTCCCGCAGGCTTCTTAGAAAACTGACCTGTCCATTAGTGAACAGTGGCACTTATTTGTATGGTCTTGCAGTACTGTACTTCCTTCTTATAACGAGAGAACGTTATTAGGCGTATGAAAGCCGAGCAAACGTTCCTTGCTATAAATGTTGGTAAATGAGCAGTGAAAGACTGGATGAGATTGGATGTGTCTTTGAGTTTGTAGCGTTTCTAATAAGCTGGAAGATTCTTGGGAAAATTTAATGTACTGTAAAAATTTAAGAAGACTTTACATATAGTGGTATTTTTCTTCTTTTTTTGAGAAAAAATATGTATTCTAATGAAAAAGTGAAACAAGGATCTTTGAATGTGATACTTCTTGTTAACCGTCTTTCAGAACACATTGAATCAATAGGCTGTTGTTTGCTCTGCTTTTTTAGTCAGAGCATGATATTCACTTAAAATCTGTTTGGGAAACCTCCCGGGACAGCATTACTCCGAATCAAACTGATAATGGAAATTGATGAGGGGAAAAACAGTACAATGTTGATGTAACAACCTTTAAAAGTATCAAAGGAAATTTCAAACACAAATGGGTTTTCTAATCATGTTTTCTTTAGGATTGCATCATATACAAAAGGAAATAGCACATTATTGAAGTGTATTGCGTGTCTAACTCGAACCAACAGCACAATTTACCTTATGTCATTAAGCCTTACACAAATAGACAGTATTTTCCCACAAGGGGAATATTTACTTCTGCTTGAAATATGAAGTAATAAGTCTCACAGAAGTAGGAAGATGTACTATATTGTAAAGCTATTTTGTGTGCCAACAGATTTTCCAGTAAGCCGAATTTTTGCATTCTGCAGCTCTGCTGTAAATAATTTACAATGGTTATGGATATTGCAAGGTTTATGTTGGACAGAAGGTTAAAAAAAAATGCTGTGGGTCATAATTAGCAGTAGGCTTGATACATGATTTTTCTTTTTTAAGGTATGTGAATTGTAAAATAGGTGGTAAGAACTCTTTAATTGCAGTTCGAGCAGTGTGCTTGCTTTTGATGTAGGGATACTTGGAGAATAAAGGGCACAGTTTTGTTTAGTTTTTTATGAGAAGGTCTAACTTTGAAATTAAGCAAATGGTTGCAGCAGATATTTTTGCAATGAGCAGTGGGAGTTGGTGGTGTGTGGTGCCTAATCGGAAGGAATGAAGATGAGACTTTTGTACTTAATGAAAATAAGGCAAAGTTTTTACCGTTTAGGGACTGATTCATTTTCATGTCCGTTAAAACACTTTGAAGAGTGGACAAACTGGAGATTAAATTAATAAGAATTTGTTTGGCTTGTCCTCAATCAAATTCTCTAGTGTTGTACTGATTCTTCTTGGCACAAGCTTTTATTTCAAATTCATTTTTCTTTCCTTGAAGTTAAATGTCTGGAATTGCATAGAGAATTCTGAGTGAGGTTTTAAGAATAAAGGAAAACATTAAAACAACTGAAAATATCTGCTGCTTCCCAGTGTTTATTGGAAATGCATTAATCGAGGAATCCAGGGCAGCATTTATAACTACTACATATGACACCATGGAGTCATATTTTATGACACCTCTGGGTCATGGTTTGCCGTCAGTTAATCTGTGTAGCTGAGATCTTGCCCTCTTCAAGGGCATCCAACTGCCAAAAAAAGAAAAAGTGATGGTATCAAACCACAGGTAAATCTGCCTTCTGTTCTTTCATTGGGGAAATTTTGCTTTGAGAGATGCTTAGTCAGAACTGCTGCAGTTTATTTTATAAAACATTCCTTTTCTATGACTATCTTTAATAATTTTATAATCCAAAATTTCTACTGTAGTCTTCTATACATTTGAGATTAATTACCCAACCCCTTTTCCGGTCTTTTTAATTGGCTACTTAAAACAATCCTCCTTTTTGAAAGATTTATTACAGCACTTATTGCTGGATTTGCAAAAGCATGTATCAATTCTTCCAGGTGCATGGGCTCGGATTATTTTACCTGGAAGGGCTACATAAGTTCTGCACGTTCTGGTTGTAGTAACTTCCTTGCCTGGTCTCCCACTCCTGTCTACCTTTGCATTTCTATTCCACCTCATTGTTATTTGAATTTAATTTCAGCTCTGCTTAGGTTATCTTTAATCCTTATTTCTAGCTGTGGATGTTCTTCATCTTTTACTGCTTATAGCATTAAAGCATTTTCCTGGTTTCATGAATTTCTTCCACACGTTCACCCTGTGGCAATTTTGATTTTTCTTTTCATTGCTATGGCAGTAGTAGTGTCAGTCCTGTTCTGCTAATAAGAATGCTAATTATATCTCTGCCTATGCCGGCTTTATTTCTCCACAATACTGTGATAGCATCAAGATCATAAAAATGTATTTTAATGCAGAATTGATAGATCTGTAGTGTCTCCGTGGTTTGGGGGATTGTTGTTGTGGTGGTTCTTTTGCTGGGGGATTTTTTGTTTGTTTTTAACCTTTTTAGATGTAGCAAAGACTGTTCTGCTGAGTTCCAAGCTCAGCAAAGAAATCTGGCAGAAAATTGTCTTCTAAATGTTTGGGAAGGAATCATCAGGATTCCAAACCTCAAAACTAGTACACAGGCTTTTCAGCTCCTACGAAGAACAGCAAAACAAGCCACATGGGGACAGAATTTGTTTGTTTATTGTTTCATTGTATAGACTCACCACTTCCAACTGAAACGTGGGACAAACGTACATTTTATTTACATGCAAATAATTTAAAACCGACTGGAGTTCCATGAAACTTTAAAGAGAAATATGTACTTTTTGAGGCGAGTTCAATTGTGAGCTTAATTATCAACACTGTCTCAATGTGTTGATTTCCATGTAGATTCTTCTGTCCTTATGGTTGGAGAAAGGACAAAGGCAATTTGCTGCTTCTGTAACATTGTCCCCTGTGAACCTCTCGTTTCCTTGGGAACCTGGTGAGGAGAGCTGGGGCAGCGAGGAGATGAAATGTACTGGCAGATGGGTATTCGACATCTCCCAGTCCCTGTGCTATTGCTGTTACAGGGACCTTAGTTTTGGACAGATGGGTGGATTGTCACATGAGCAGGCTAAAAATAGGGACTTTGTTGGTGTTTCTCTGATAACCTGCTGAAGTTAGGGATAGCTGCATTGAAAGGTGACACGTGTTCTTCCATGAAGAAGTAACAGGTAGGAAAACTAGTGAGAAGGGCTTACAGAATAATGTCACTAGCTGGAGTCGGTGAAGATCTGACTATAAAAGACACATTTCTGTATCAGAAGTATGATGGGCTCTTTCATGGATATTTGTACAGCTTTGTTTGAGGGAAAGTATAGGATGAGAATGAAGTGTACATGAAACTGCCATTTCTCTAAAAAAATCAGGGTTGTTCATTTAAGGTGAAATCTCAAGAACATGGTGAATTTGGCAGAAACTCAGGAATAGCAATAATGGAGAAGTTCAACTTTTAATTTACTGTAACTTCACTGACAATCTGTACTTCTTTAACCTTGTTAGCTGGAAGAGACAAAACCACTATCCAAGAGATAGCAGGGAGAAATTGATGGCACTTTAACTCCCCGCTAATATCTTTGTGAATGAAAGAGCTCTTTTGAAGACAGAGTGCAGTAATCGGATGACAGATCCTGTGATAGCCGGGCACTTTTTAATGGCTTGGATCCTGAGGGGTCACGGCTCCACAGCTGGAGGAAAGGTAGCATTTCTGGGGGGACACGAGTTCTCCTGCCTCAGAAGTCATCTTCTATTCCTGGATGACTGGTCTGTAATTGAGTTAAAAGAGCAGCTGTGTTGGTTCAATAGAGACGTTTTTATACAGAGTAGTGCCATTAATTCCTTAGAGGAACAAATATTCTGCTGGCAGAATGATGTTACATGGTACTATCTCCCCAAGTCAAGGATAGGGAACCAATTATAGAAGAAAAAGGTGAGAAGCGTAAGGAAATGCTAACAGCTCAGTGAGCTGCAGTCTCAGTGTAGTAGAGTTATGAAAATATTGGCTTTGCCAGGTCCAGATAAAAACAGGTCTGTAGTTAACAGCCTGTGGCTATACTCTCGTGGTGCCTCTCTGCATCTATCAAAGGTGTTCATGATGTGCTTATTTAAAGTACAATTTTCTTTTCTCCTTACATTAGGCTTTATCAGACTGATACTTCATGCCAAACGCTTCTGTAGATGTTGGAGGTTTATCTTTTAATCCTGCTTGTTTGCTTTGCTATTCTCTGTCTCAAGCTTTGCTATTAATAATAATGCCAACAGTCACAGCAGAGACTTCACTGCAGGTAAGCTCACTAGAAAGTTCTCCTGGATAAGTAAGGAACAATTGTAGCAAGGTTTGTAGAGGTTTTCTCAGTCATAACTGACTTAAAGAAGGAAATGACTGAATGGGGACCTAGGCTCCTAAGACTGCTAGCTGCCAATAAATTGTGCACCTTTCAGTATGTCCTATTTTTTTCCCTTTTCTGGAGTTCTGCTCAGTATTTCTATCCTAGACTTCTTTCCTAACAGCAGGAAAAGATTCTGTGGTCACGGCCAGTCTCTGCAGATGGCAGGAGAAGCTCCCTGCTGAAGGGTGCAAACATTTGATGAGTGTCTGACTGCTCCCAGGCACTGAACAAGAAAAAACTTGTTGGCTTCAATACTGGTGACTGCTCCCCTGTTCCTCTCGAACGTGTCTGAGTTGTGGATGGATAGTGCTCGATCTTTTGGAGGTCCCAGTGGAATAGGAAGCACATGAGGCTACAGCTGCTGATCTGCAGCCCATACAAAGGACAATTGCAGGGAAACTTTGCCAACCCGTTTGTAAAAAGTTTAGCCCTGTACTTATGACTTCAAAAGTAAATGTTTTTTTAACAGATTGCAATCTGTCTCCTGTACCTGCATAAAACTCCTGTTCACATCACTGGGAGATTTTATTGCAGAAAGTTGAAGTCATAGCAGGAAAAAGCTGGTCTTAAATGATTTTGAAAGCACTGTCGCTCTTTTCAGAGATAAATGTAATACACTCCAGAGGGTACGGTTTCCCTTTATGAAACATGCATGACTGGTATTAGCTGCTGTTTATTGTGCCTGTGGTTAGTACTCAAGTGGTAACTGAATAATTTAAAATTGCAGATGTGAGTCATTAACTCTCCTATCTTCTAAGGTTTTATCAGAAACTGACCTCTACAGAGTCTGTCTGCAAAACAAACAAGAGGGAAAAAAACCAGTGAAGCTTTGGTTGGTGCTTCTAGCTATTCTGGAACCAACTTCACTTCTTTGAGAAATATAGGTGGCTTGGGAAGACAAAGTAACAATTCCTATAGGATTTCTAGAACCTTTTATCAAATCTTTGGTCAGAGCACAAGACATATAAGAGAGATTGATTAGTCTTTTTAAAAAAGATTAGAAAATATTAGCTGCATTTTTTTGGGAAAAACATGTTTTCTCTTGTGTCTGTCAGTAGGTCCTGGTATGCACCATAGTAGAAGGGAGCACCAGAAATTTGGGACAGAGTATTTTTTCCACTTGCTAAATAATTTTCTTTTGTGTACTTATTCTTCTGCTAGTGGAACATGTTTTAGAGGCTTGAAATAAGGCTCGATTGTTATAATTGACACTTCAAAGTACTTTTGGAAGTTTCTACTCCATAGTGTGTGCAAGAGCATAACTGAAAACTCGCTCACAGGGAAAAAGAGTCGTGACCACCCTGTGCCACCCTTGTGTTCACCTTGGCTGCAGAATGATCACTGGCCCAGCTGGCCTTAAGGCTGTTGGGTGCTTCTTGGCTTGCTTGCCTCCTGAGACATCCAGCATTATTCCGTGATCTCATAGAGACTACCTAATACAGTTATTCAGCATTATGACAGGGATTTTAGAAAACTGGAAGGCAAAGGACAGATTACGGTTTTCTGGGTGACTTTTTAAAAATAGGAGTCCTGAATATGTGTAAGCTTGACAGCTCCGTGCTTTATTCCTGCCTACAATTAGAGTAGTGCCCGGCTGTGAAGTAACAGAACGGGCTGTTAAAAATAATGCTCGGTGCTTTATCTTCTGAGGAGGGGTTAATGGGCAAAAAGACTTGCCATCCCCTTGTTTTTCTTTCCAAAGCCGTGTTGAAAGTAGAAATTGCTTTAAGGTGATGTGGCAAATAAAATGATGGCTTTCAAAAGTTATATTCCTGTAGGTAGTTTACTTTGTAAAAGATGTAAAATATACACATGTTCTGCATGTAAAATATACACACACATTTGTAGCTCATCTGCCTTTAACCAGCAGATTTTTTTAAGATTTTTTTTTTTACCTGTTAAAAGGTTGTCATCTATTAACATCGACAGGATTTTCCCATAAAGGTGTCTAATCACAGAACAGAAAGAAGGTTGTATTAGCATTTCTGTTGCTTGTTGGTCTTACAAGTCATTGTGCTGGCTGTCAGCATCTTCTGATCTGGACACAGATCCCAGCCTCATCAACCTCCTGGCCCATCTGGTGTGAGACTAGCTATTGAATGTGACTTTCTGTATCAGGTTCTTAGTTCATGCTAAGAACTTTGGTGCCTGCTGGAGGACAAGTCCTATCTTGTTGGCCACGTATTCATGATTTTTGGAATATGAGTAATTATGTAGTGAAAAGTGCACTGGAAGGAAAAATGAGCATGCTATTTGTAGAGCAGAGGCTCCTGTGGGACGTGCACAATGTGCAAAGTCATCTTGATGTATGTGGCCCAACCATTCAGATAGGTCATGGAAAGGCCCTCAGGCAAGAGCAGCTGAAGGGTACTGCAAAATCTGCAGCTTTTAATAGCTGAAGTTCTGGATCAAACTTGATTCCTTACTTCTGAGTTCCTATCTTCCCATCCTGGAAATCACATACTTGGAAAGCTAAGTTACTGTTTTAAGGCCATGGTTACAAAATAATAAGAGAGAGAAGTGGTTCTATGAATGGGTCCAGATGAAAATAGGCTTTGTTACACGTTCCACAAATCTTCTGTTTGTGCAACTTCCCTCATGAAACCCTCATTCAGTAGCTTTAGATTTGGAAAGCTGGGAAGTACAGTGTTACAGTAATGGATTTGTCTGAACTTTGAGTGAGATAGAGAGTACTTGAATTACTGTCTGCTTGTTTAGATAGAGAAAGGAAAACTGAGCAGGAAAACAGTCAATACACTCTCATGCCACCCCTTTTTGCACCTGCTTTCCAGGTGTACAAATCCACATTTGGAAGTCAACTCCAAGAAGTTTGGCTATGTTACTACAAGTAGTAGAACACCAAAAGTTTGGCAACTCAGATCCATTCCCAGCATTTTTTGGTAAGAGTATAAAATATTTGTTTAAAGAATAATTTTTATCTTTCTTCCCTTTTCTTCAGGGAAAGCAGGTCTTCTGACAGGGCAAGAGAAATATGACCTACTAGTACCTAAGGTATTCAGGGGATGATAATGGGAAAGAACCGTAGGAGCAGAGAAATTACCCAGGCAAATACATAGAGATTTTGTAGTCCTTCCTCTAAAGCAATGTCTAAGAAACAAGTGGATCTTAGTGAGGGGGAAGGAGTCCAGCTGATTTGGAACGAGTAGCAGGGTGGATATGTCAGACACAAAAATGATTGGAGAAGTAAAATGGAGGCTTTTGGCTCTGGTCAGAAGCTGCTGTGTGTCATGCCATCATATTTGGTGTGAGAAAACAGAACGAAGAGATGTGAAAGTGAAAATAGCTTGCTGAGCAAGATATGAAAATAAAGCAGATGGGCATAGAAAGGAAGACTTTTGGAGCTTTCTGCTAGCTGTGACCTTCCCCACGTGAAAGATAACTGTTTACTCGGCAACTGAGGTGATTTCCTGGTGCTTTTGAATTGCCAAATGTATCAGTAATGGAAGGTTGTTTCCTGTCTTTCTTGGTGATGGAACCCCTACTACTGTAAAAGCTGATTTCTGAATTGCGCAGAGTTTTTCTTTTTTTGATGACACATACAGATACACCAAAAAAACTCAGGAGTTACAGCAGCTTTGGAAATCTCCCCTGCCTCCTGGCAGTTTAAATGACCTAAGGATAGTAAGTGATACCATTTAAACATAGCAAGTGATGCTTTTTGGCTGAAACCCAGTGAACTCAGGAAGAAAAATCACACCAGGAATTTCTCCAAAGCTTGATGTGAATCAAAAATGACTTCTTGGTAGACGGGTGTAACAGACAATACACGGTGAAAATCACCATGCAATGGAAAGATAGCTGTATATTCCCAGAACAGGAAAACAAGCGAAATTACTTGGAAAATTTATAGTACTTCAAATCAAAGTAGCATATATTGTCTAGGGGAATTTTCTTTTACGTACTATGTAAAGAGCTTAACTTGAAGTAGAATTTTGTACATGAGTGGACAGAAGATACCTCTAAATACCTGGGAGAAAACGTGTTCTCCACACGCATTTCAGCATCACAGGTAGTGTGTGTAATGTTAACTTAACGATGATGACACTTGGTATGTTGTAGTATTCCATTTTATTTCCTCTCCATTGGTTTTGAGTAGATGAGTATGCTTTTATCTTCACTTAGAAAATGTGGCTTCTATTATACCTCATTGGCTTTCCCAACAGCTTGCTATTAGTTGTGAAAGTAACTTAAAACCCAGCTAATTATTTATAGAATTGATTGATAAACATCAACAATTAGGTAAAATGAATTTCTAGGAGAAGGAGGTTTCTAAATGAATACGTCTGTCTTACACCACTTCAAAAGGAAAATACAGAATGAATAAAAGGATCAGCTGAGATAAATTAGCACTTCCCTTTGAGTGCGGCTCCAGCCACCGACATCGGTTGGTTTTGTCCCTAGGTCCTTTTTCTTTCAGACTAATTGCTTAGTTAAAGATGTCACTACAGCAAACACCTGGTGGCAATATGAATGATGCTTCAGAAAATTCCTTCCAAGAGTACCAGGGCTCCGCCTTCCAAATATCCTACATAAGTTAAAAACATAGAAAAATAAATGTAATCTAAATTGCTGAACAAAAAGTTGAGAAGAGGCTTGGGTGGGACTTAGTTGCCCCACTGCTGCCTTTTGTGTTTAAGACTAAAGTAGGACTCAGAAGGTCAAGTAATTTTCTAGTTAAGGAAGGGTCTGGATCATGTGTCACTGTATTTCTTGCCACAAGTACTGTAAGTCATGAAAATATTAGAAATATTTTGCATTTTCAAAGGCACAAGACCAAAAAATTCGGTAGGGAAGTAGTTTTATAGGGTGTGCTATTTGTTTTCAGAAAACCACAAAGGAAAATTCTTATCCTAAAATAAAGTTCAACATAGAGCATTTTATGGAGACGTTTGTGCTTTGGTATGTTATTGCATGTAAAATGGGGAGTGAATTTGCAAAACGCGTGCACCTGCCTCATGTTCATACCAGCAATAGTTCAGCACCTGGTAGATGCCAGCAAGGCCACGCTTGAGTATTCATCAAGTAGCATGTTCATAAGCTCAACCATTAACTATCCAGGTATTTATGGATTTTGGGAAAGATTTTGTTCTGTTACTCATCTAATTCCTTACATACATGTTCCTAATGCATAGTAGATTTTGATTCTTAATTTCAGGACAGTGGAGTTTTGATTCAACGTGACACTACTCTGGGCTAATGGATTTTACGGAAGCAGACTATAGTTTGTTTTAAAGAAAAGTCACATACCGTACTAACACATAAAGCATGCATTAAACAATGAAAATAATACTTTGGTTTAATCAGAGATCCTTAGATGGCTGTAGTTCCAGTAAGATGGTAAGAGTAGATTGCCCATAAAGGATCAAATTAAGCTAGTGGTTTAAAAAAAGGACAAGATCTGAATTAGTTGATTTGGTGATTACCTGTAGTTTTCCAAAAGCATTAATCCACCAGGTACTCTGTAAGAAAGGAAATGTTCAATTTATTTCTAATGTAAGAGTGTCAAAGAATGGGAATAAATACATGAGGAAAAAAATCCCTTCCATTTTGATTTTGAGCACATATCTTTAAGGTTTTCCAGTCTCATTTGTCCAGTCCCTTTCATAAAAAGATGATGGGGGACTGAGCTTTATCAGCACTTTAACTGTCAGTCAGACTTCAAATGGATCATTTTAAATTAGAGCTGCAGTGGTAACAGTATCTTTTAAACACAGAAGTGCTATGGAAACCTGCTTCAGTGGGACAGAGGGGTGGCCATCTTCTTGGTTCAGCTGATGACAGATAAAACAGCCAGTAAGTTGTTTGTATCGGGGTGGTTTTAGATGAGAGGAGGAATTGAAGAATGTGATTTGCTTGTCTGTGTCATTTTGGGTCAGCTTCCATTGAAAGTCAACATCCTTGGTGGGACTGTCATCATCTTCAGTAGAGCCAGGATTTTTCTCTTCCAAGTGTGTTAGATGTAGTCTTGCCCATTAAAGGCTGGGATATAAGCCACTTCTGTGAAACACCTGAACATACATAGATGACATTCCATAACTCAGTTTGAATGCAATAATTATTACCTTTTTTTATTGAATGGACTCCATACCAAATAGGAAGTATTCCAGCATACTGCAGTAGTGTTAGTGATGTGAAATGTGGGTGTTTTCTGTATGACTTTGAAAACATACTCGCATGATATATATAGTAGATAACTTCTTACTCCATTACTCAGCTGAGAAAACCTAATGCTTTGCAGAGACTGAAAATATATTTGCTTATTTGCAGCTGTCATCATGTATACTTTTGGGCTTTGTCTTTTAATCTATGGAACAATCTGTTCTTCTTTGCACTCTGTAGCACTCTCTTTCCCTGAAATCAGGCTGGAATATTACGATGTTTGGTTGTAAAATTCACCTCATAGCATCGGCTCAGAAAATTCTATGTTGATTTTTTGAGACAAGCAAAAATTAACTGGTACTAATAAACATACTAAAGTGGGGAGAAAATAATAAGGGAAGGTGGAAAATTTAAATACTACATTAATTGCTGAAACTTTAATTTAGATTCACTTAGTCTTGAAAGGTCAAGTAACTGTTTTTGAAACTTCTTCTGTCAGTCAGTTACTTAGTAAAATAATAACTTGGGAATTTAGTCAATAAGGTCAAAATAGCAGGTGAACCAAAGAAAGGATTGGACACTGAGAGAAGTTCAGGATAAAATCCTGTTTTCTAGAACTCATTTTGGGCCAGGAATGCTTCTGCCGCCATGTATTCATGAATGTAATACATGCTGAGAAATTAATAACAGCAGAAGCAATTAATATATAATTTCTCAGGCTGTGCTCACAGTAGAGAGAGAGGGAGAGAAATGTTTTGCTTGGGATGTTGTCTAGTTTAGCTAGACTTGTGCTAGAATTTTGTTTTGGTCTCATTCACATGAAAGTAGGTATTTCCTATCAGGCAGAGTTGACATGTTCCACATAACTAGGACCTAAGATGGAAATGATTATGATTTTGTGAGAACAATGGGATGATTTTAAATAGTCACAAGTTTTCTAAAGATAGTAAAAAAACCTCTAAACTCTCCTTGATATTCTAGGGTGGTTTTGGGTATACTTAGACAAAACAAAGAAAACAAACCAGACTTCTCTGAGAAGAAAGCTAATAACTTTCAGAGGTAAGAGATAAGGCATAAACCACATAGGATTACAGTCTTTACTATCTAAGAAAGAAGAACTTAAAGATTAAAAGTACTGATTAAGATCTTATTATAATTTTAAAATATATACAGGCAATAACCACTTCATGATTTAGCAGATCAATTAATATGAAGGCAAGATCTCTCCAGGATTATTCAGAGCTATTTTTCTTTACTCCAGAGATTTTAGAATTAGATTTTACAAAGAAAACTGTGCGAAGTATGCATTACTCAATTAAAATAATGACCCCAAACTATTTTTTCATGCAAGTCAGTGACCCCTCCCAAACACCCATAATGAGCAGAGACAAAGGCTTATGTCTGTAAAATACTGAGATGCTTGTTCTTCCCAGAGTATACTTGTAACACCTTGCTCTAAAATTCCCATGAGATGCTTAGTGGAGAAATAGCCACTGTGCCCTTGTATTTTCTTTCTTGCATTTTTTTAGCCCTTTCCTGTTGTTTCAAATTTCTTTTCATCCCTTGAGGAAAGAGGGGGAAAAAAATCAAAAGCAGTGCAGATTTTGTAGGGAAGACTAGCAAAATTGTGTTTCACTGTTCTTTATGTTGATTATTTATTTGGTGTGAGAGCGGTACTTTTTTTCCCACCTCCTAAATCGTTGGAATCGGGAGGCAGACTGGAATCTGTGCCAAAACTTTAACAGTAATGGATCTACCTTGTTTGCTTTCTTTTCCAAGAGGTGGGTACACCACAGAATCCTTGAGTGAGATGTGTGTGTATATAATATGTGTATATAATGCACGGGGAGTGACGGGAATATAAAGCAGTACATAAGATGCCCTGACATCTTCAGCACGCTGTTAATGTGAAAGGGTTTTTGAAGTGTAGCAACATCCATTTTAATGTGGTATGAGCTCGTGTGCTACTTGGACCAGAAACAGCTTTCTAACATACAGGAATGATCAGGTATTTGTAAATACTGGTCTTAATCTGTAGCTAAATACATGTTAACCAAAACACAAAACATAAATACATTATGGAGTATGAGGAAAGAGAAATAAACATGGTTTATTGATGGTTTAACATGGGTAGTGAAAATAGAGAGAGACACAATGTATGTCCCAAGCTGCTTGGCTGAAAATTAAGAACATAGACCCACTAAGGTCATTAACCAGTTAGCTATTGCCTTACATCTAATGCATAATGTTTGAGATGATAAATGTCGAGTGGTGCAGGGATATAGATACAGAGCTGTGGCCTTTTTCTGTTTACCTGATTATCCTGCTAAGCCTTTACACTGTGTTCTTAGCCTTTTTCTGCTCTTGTTTTTATTTATTCCCAGTTATACTTCAGTGGCCTACCAAATGTGTTATTTTCAACAATATTTATTTTTCCTTGCTGTTAATTCTTCTAAATATTTATAGATGGCTGTGTTCTCACTCAGGAGGCACTTGGCTAATCTATACAAATTTATCTCCTTTATAAATGATTCCTTCTAGCCCCTTGCCAGATTACACATGGCTGAATGCAAATTAAACCTGCTTCAAACCTTATCAATCAGCAAACCAAGAACAACACCTCGTTTTATTAAAGTGCAGCGGCATAAGCCAAAAGGATGGAAACTTTAGGGTTTTGAGAGAAATCAGGAGAGGATTTGGCAAAGCCAACCAAGTGCCCGTTGCTGAGCGAATCAGCCACCCGGTGAAGTGCTGGAGGTCACTGCTGCTTGTTTGGGCACAGTTCAGTTCTTTGAGACCTGACTGCTCCTGTGAACATTCTGACTGGGTGTGTTTTAAGCAGAACAGTAGATCGAGGGCCCCAGAACCCCTGTTTAGTAGCAAATGTGTACTACAGAGATGCATCAAGTGTTCATCGGTTCTTTGAGGGATATTAGAGTGTCAGTGGTACTCTTCTGCCTGAGGGCAACCTGGAAGCTTTCTAATGAATGAGAGCCTTTGGATTTAAATAAAACAGAACCCATTGCAACATGAACACAGTTACAGAATTCAAAGCTTTTCAGAATATTTTATTTTTACTCTTAGTTATTTTGATCCTCTTGTCAGCAGCAGCAGCAACCTGTGAAAGGTATTTGAGCTTTATGAAGGGTTTGGCTTGGTTTTTGTTTGGTTTTGTTTGTTTGCTGTTCTTTTTAGTGGAAAGCTTTAACATAGACACATGGATTTTAAAAGTTTGGAGGTTTTTCTCACTAAACAGATTTCCTGGAAGGGGGGAAGTTGGAGGGGAGAAATCCCTGATTTTTGCTTGCAGATATCCACTGCAGGAGACGATATGTAACGGTATGATGCATGCCTAATTATGTAGTGACTACCAAGCTTCATTCTTGAGATTATCCCTTCTTAGAGTGTTTGGGCTTGATTTGACTCAGTATCAGTTCAACTGTGCTTTAAGTAAAAGAAAAGTTAAGCTGCTTCTTGATATTTAGGAGCAACGGAATAATGTCAATGGCATGGAAATAACATCTGCGGGCAAAATCCCTGAAATCAACAGGAATATTCCAAAAAGCTTTTGTAGCTTTGGAACAAACCTGTCTATGAGTTTGGGAGGACATCTGCATGCACATCCGTTTCCCATGCAGATGTCTGCTCTTGTATTCAGAATAGACAATTGCACACATCAGCAACTGTTTTTCACTTGCAAATACGGGTTACTGTGCATATGGATTTTATAGGAGCTTTATGGGAACGTTCCCTGTAGTAACACAGCCGATAGCACCTCCTGTTTCAGTGGTGTCATTCTGGAATGATCACTGCTGCCACAGTGGCCTAACAGTTGTGAGATTTTATTTCTGCAATTGCATGTTTGTGGATTACCTAAAGTCAGCTTTGGAACAGAGTAGGACAAACATATAATGGTTCAACGATTAACATGGTGCATGAGTTTAAAAAACTTCATGTTTTGTTATGTTTAATAACTCTTAAGTTCAGGCGAAGGTGAAACCTCTAACCTACCTTAATCACGGAGACTCTTGAGTCAACCAGGTACGTAAGGTATCACCAGAAGGGCTTTATGGCCACTGCTGTAGGATAGGTCTGTAAGATACCTAGTGGGTCATGATTTCCTTTAGGAGCTGCTTATCTTCCTCTGATTATCTAGAGGACGCTAGGGACGGGAATTCTATCAATAATATTCAGTTCCCCTGATGTATTTATTTGTGTAAAATGTTTTTCTAACATCAGCATATGTTTCTATAGAAGCCTGGAATTTTTCTCTGCTGGAATGTGGGAAGTAGAAGGGAATAGATAAAGAAAGAAGGAACACAAGAGAGCCCTTACTTTGGCGTGGCCTTTTGTTTTCCTTTATTGCTATATGGGAAGCTGAGCCTTGCAAAAATGATAATTGTACGGTTTTTTGGCATTGTCACTTGGAAGATAACTTTTGCCTTTTAGACATAGCAATAGGGAAGTCCTACACCACCGGAAAAATCACTAGAAAGAACGAGCAATCCCCTTGAACCAACATCCTCTCAGTTTCCACCCATTGCTCCAGGGAATTTGCAGTTTGCTGCTGACCTATGACAGCAAATGGTTCGGATGCATTCGTCCACCCTCAGTCACTCACTGAGCTACAGCAAGGAGGGGAATCGCTGCTACCACAAGGCTTGAGAGCTTCCAGCACTGGCATGGCCACACCGAGCAGCCGATTGCGCGCGTTAGCGGATGGAGGCCAAGTGACAACTGAGCCCCAGTCATTTACAAATGCGTTTCGCTTGGATTCAGATCTATAAATATAAAATAAAATAAATCAGCTCACAGCTGCAGCAGTTGAATATCCCCTATCAGCATGCAGACATTACATTTTTCTTTGTCTGCATGACGCCTTCTATCCATGAATCAGAACAAAGAGGGGCTTTATATATCATTTACTGCCTCTGTTTGCTGGAAGCACCAAGACCGGGCAGCATTTGTCATACATGTTGACAGGCAGCATATGGATACAGGTATTCCTTGTTGCGGGCAGACGTACGCTGCTGACAGAACCCGCAAAAAATCTCCTGGCTGCTCCAGTTGTTCGTACTAACGGCGTTTGATGTTTAATGACACAATTGTTGCCATTTGGTTTTATTATGCAGGATAGAGGAGGGCGTTTAATGTCATAATGTTTGGAATGGCAGCCTATTCATATTTAACATCTTGGGGACAGACTGGAAAGCCTTTCACTCATCAGGTCTAGTCTAAAATTTGCGGAAAATTACACTGCAAAAGCAGTGCAAGCAAGGGCTCTAAAATGACAAGCCTCGTCCTAAAAAGGTCTTGATGTTTGCTGCTGGGAGTTAGCTGAAAATATGCACATGAAGTAGTAGCTCAGTCCTCCTCTGAGGAGGCAGGTAAGACAGATAGCGAGGTAACCTCAAATAAAATTACAACTGCCACAAGGTAAATGCTTGTCCAGCAAGAAGAGAGCTTTAGATGCTCCCAAGGGAAAGAAAAGATCTTAGCTCGCAGCTTCCGTCTCTGCTCCCTAAAGGCTGCAGGGGAGGGCACAGCATGGGCCCCTGATTTGAGGGATGTGGTGTGTTGCAGGAACATGGGAAGCCTGTTTGGTTGGAAGGCAGCCTGGTCCGCTCTGCTAATAGAGCATGGAATGGGGAGAAGTTGGGGAATCTCTGCTGCCCTCCGTTGTCCGTTCCCGGAATGGGTCCTGCCCTTATTTTTAGTTTTAAAAAAATGGGCAGCTGATGGTAGAAAGGCGTTGGGTGTTTTTCTTCTATTATCTGACTACATGTATAACTTCATGAAAAATTGTAAGTTGATGGGAGACTGGATGTAGAAATTGCCGCAAACAGCAACGCTGAGCGTCAGATGGGTTTGCACTGGGGGTTTGGGGTGATGCTGGCTGGGAATGACCTGGCATCTCTAGGCTGCTGCTCTTCCTATATTTAGTAAGTGCTGTGTTAATCTTCTGGTCTTTGGGTAATTTTTATACTTTTGCTGATGATAGTAATCATAAGAAAACCGTAAGTGTTTAGATCAGATAACATCCTTTAATTCTAAGCGCACTTATAACCCAGATAAAGTTGCCGCAGTCAAATTGCATACTCAGTTCAAATGAATGGATTATTCCCTTATCAGTGTCTTCTGTAATACTTTTTCATTCTCAACTGCATCAGTAATTAAGGGTGAAATATGTGTTGTTATTGTCTTACTCTGAAATTACAAGACCGCCTGTACCTATAGCTCTCATCTCTTCGCTCTAGATGTTGATAGTGGAAGCACTAAGGGGTAAAATATTTCAAGAATGCAAAAACACCTCAACAATTGCGTTTTGACACAAATTCAAAATTGTCAGTAGCTTGATGCATACAGAAACCTGGATGTTCAAGACACAGCCTTGTGTAAGACAGACACTGAGCTATTCTAGGCTGATCTTAGTTACACTCTGAACCCTTTCTGATAGGAATTTGACCAAACTCTTATTCTCCCCACTAGAAAATACTGTCTGATGCTACCTGCAGACGTCCTGTACCAGATGGGAAGCCAACAACAAGAAGTGAGGAGCAGTTTTCCTGCACACCCTGTCCATCATCTGTCCCTTTAGGAGAACTGGAAAAAACAGGTAAGAAACTCTAGCAATGAACTGCAAAACAAACCCTGGGAATGCTTGCTTGTGTTAGTGGTTCCTATTCGTGTAGGAAATGACGTTAAGGACTGTCAGAAACATCAGTATCAAGAACAAAACCCTGCCATTCTTCTAAATCTTCTACATTTCAGTCCATCCTGTAGTGTTTTGGTGGGGCTTTTTTCCCCCTCCAGTTTTCTATACTTCTCCATTGTGGAAACTTTATGCAGTCTTGCTAAAGAAATAAATTAAATTATAGGAAGCTGCTGAGGTAATGTTGAGTCCCTTGTAACGTGGCAATTTCTAACACAAGATTGAAGTCTCTAATATGATACAAAAGCCCCAAGAATGTTCAGCCATCTGCATCGTACTTGCAGACACGTATGTTATTTGACCTTGACTTTCAAAAGCATCCTAAGCATTTTATACTCAGCTGCTTATTAATATTTTGAGTGTAATTGGGAAGATCTCACCAAGAGATACTATGAGAAATAAAAATGTTGGCAGCATCCAAGCCTGTATATTTTCATTTGCATGATAATGGTTTTCTAGAATATAGTGAGGAGCCCACACAACTTTAGCATTCCAGCTTGTGATAATGTTTTCCTCTTGCATTTTCTTCTGTTTATGCTTTAAAAAAAAAAAAAAGCAACACTAAATTAAAAGCATAAGCGTGCTATTAATTGCAGTGCCGTACATACTCTGGGATTGTTTCAGGATTCTTCCCTCTTCAGTTTGAGAATGTTGATGATTTTCATGATTTTAACAGATTAATTCAAATAGTGCTCAGGATTGCCATATCTATTCGGTTTATTTCCAGTATAAATTGCTGCTTATTTTAAGGTAAAGTTTTTGGACTGGTTTCATTGGCTCAAGTAGTAGATGACAGCAATATCTAAAGATGGTGCCTATATATATATTGACATAAAATTTGCAGGTGTGTCACTCCAGCCTTTTCTGACTTTATGAAATATTGCAGCATCTGCTTCTAATGTTTTTATGTGATACATGCTTTAAATTTGGCAAAAGAAATAGTCTCAAACCATTGCTTTTCTCGTGTATGTGCTAGTGTTTAAAACTGTAAGCTTTTAAAAAGTCTGCTTTACCAGAAATGAAGTAGAAAAAACTTGGAAGTAGCTGTGCTTTTGGAGGTGATGTTTTAATGTAACTGCAGCATAAATTCTGTCATTCAGTTTTGTGTCCAAAACCAGTTGAGAAGCGGGAATTAGATACTGCTATATGAGAAATTGCTTTACCTACACTTGTTGTCGTTGTTGACAGCTCAAATTGGTATTTTTAATTTAGATGCTATTTCTCAGTCTTTGAAAAATGTTGAAAACACAGAGCCAGCCAACACTTGTAATTCTATTTCTTTAGCTTTTAGAGATTGGAAACAACTTAGAACATGAAGGAAAACAGCTTAGTGAAACTCAAGTGTCTAATATCACACAGTAATGTAGCAATACACAGTTACAAAAATTTTTGCAGTCTTTGTCTTGCAGTCTATCTGTTGTCAGGCAGCCACACAGGACAGCATTCTCTGCTTTTGAAGTTACTGATTTTTCCTTAAAAATATTAAGAAGCACTTATTTTGAAGGTATAGTAGGTTCATGTTAGGTTAGAAGCTCAAGTACTCATAAGTAAGGTGAAGTGTTTTGTGAGAACTTCAGACTAATGGCCTGATGCTGTGGAGTCCTGGTTATTGAGTGTGGATGAGCGGTGTTTAACAGTATCACTGAGGGTAGATCTACACAGTCATTTAGAGGATGACCACTAAAGAAAATTCTGATGCAAACAGGTAATTGCTAGATATTTAAGGGTAAGAGGCACATTTACCTTTCTTATTTGGTGCTTGTACCAAGTCCAGGTCATTGTCCTCTTGGGGCTAAAACCATGCAGCAAAAGGATAATGCTTGAGCCAAAGATCTTACAGTTTAGCTGAACAGAAACAGAATATATTTGCTATTGTATAAACACAACATAAGCAGTAGCTTATAGCACTATACACTTTAATAGTTCTCAACATGTATATAATGAAATCACAAAGGTTTCCTTTCAAGACAAATCTCTGCAGTGTAAACTTGAAGTCCGTCTACTCTTTGACTTTGTCCCATTACAAGTCTTGTATAAAATTCAAAGGCAGCAGTACAGTAGGTGATATTAAAAGCAGATTTAGAGTTTTAATACTGATTAAAATATTCATTAATGTTTGGGGCAAACCCTCTGTGTTTGTAGTTTTCAACCGATGCTGTAAAACAGAAGTCAGGGCTGCGTCTTTATAAACAGGGAACTAAGTGCCTTTCAATTGGTGTACAAAAATAAGATTAACTTAATTACACGAGGAAATGTACTTTGGATTCTAATATCACAAGACGTACTGCATAAATTCATGTCCTGGGGGACTGCTAAGGAGAACTTCTATGGTTCATCATTTGGAAGTTACGCAAGAGCAAAAAAGGCCTGGGTGTATTTGTAGGTCACTGTGGCTGTGACCGACCTATCTGCCACTGCCAGGAGAAAACTTGTGCATCTACCAGGCATGATGTTTTCTGGCATAATCAAAGAAATACTGTAGAAGCCATTGGTATGCTTTCATTTAGATTACTGTAAGGAGTCACCTCAAAAATGTATATCCCTTTATTGGACTGGCTGAACAAAAGAGCTACTGTTCTGTTTACAGAAGGGACAGTGTATCTGTTGGAAAGATCTTCAAATAACTATTCTAGGCTTCTTTAGATTAACAAAATGAAGTTGAGGAATTACAGCAATATATTGTGATTACATTAGTGGAGAAAATACTAAAATTAGGCAATAATTATTTGTTTAAAATACTGATACAGAATTAGATGGTTATAGAATGGCTAAGAATAAATGTAAACATGATATTGGTAGAAAGCTTCTGACTGCCCAAAGAGAAAATTTATTTTAAAAAAGAATAAAAAGTAATCACGAGTCCTGCACAGACCTGTGACGTTGGTAATGCCTTTAGAGGGTACTGCGTGGGTTTTTGTTGCGTGCCGTGGCTTCATTTGCAGTGCTTTGCTATATCGCATCTCAAGCCTGCTCTAGATGGTGCTTTTGAGGGTGTTTTACCACAGATACTTGGAAAAACCACACGTTGTTGCTTTGTACCTGTGTTGCTGGTACCATGTCTGTTGCTTTTGTAGCATCTTTGGGCATGAAGCATAACCTGTACATCTGTATGCGGCATCTTATGGACTCTGGGACAAGGACATGTGCAAAAGGTCATTGACAGCAGCTTGAGGAGATGGGCTAGATTACTCCACTGAGAAGACTGAAGGTAAGGAAGGCCAGTACAGGTTTGGGGCAGAAGGGGATTACACATCTGTATGTAAACCTCACAGTCAGTAAAAGAACCCTGGAAAACCTGCTCATAGCAAAAGAGTACAAAGCAGGTTGTGTGAACCTTCCTGGCAGTGGGCTGAAGTGGAGATGAGATGGGGAAGGCACGGGTGGCATTACAGCTCAGGATCATAGACAGACAGGCCTTGCTGAAGGGTGGAGTGTTGGTCCAAGAGACCACACAGCACCATCCACACTTGATATCTTACATGGTGATTACATTTTTTGAGCATTTTTCTACTGAGGTTGTTTGTCATCACCCTCTAGATGTGGGTGTTTTGAGGGCCTTCCATGGATGGTGTGACTCCCAGGCTGACTACTGCTGCTTGGTGTCAGGGAGTGATGATGCCAAACAGCACTGGACTTACTGGTCCTGTAGCTGTGTTGCAGTAAGATGGTTTTCCTCACGCAAAATGCAGAGCTATGATATTTCAATACCTTAGTGCCAAAATTCCTGTAACTGCTGTGTGTGATGACAAATCTTTTTGCTGGCCCGAGTTTGCATTTTTCTTACACCCTTTCTCTTTGCCTTCAGAAGAACTAATAGCCCGGAGGCACGCAGTCTCACGGCAGGCTTTCGTTGTATTTGAAAATTGTGTGCCAAGTTCCATACAACTGAAATGAAAGAATTAAAGATTACTTTCAGTTGCGTGTAATTACTTGTGTTTTGTTTGTCTCTGGAGACAAACCAATGTGCAAACGCCCCATTGGTTCAAATCCAGCTGTTCCTGTGTATTTACTGACGTATTTATTCGGTAGCATCGAAAAGCTTTTTCCTTAGCATCTCCTAGTGTTGTCGTTAGCTCTGATAGACGTTTCCACCAATGTAACTGTAATTACTTCTGTCGTACACATATTTATTAGGTGGTTTTAGCGAAATAGGAAGATGTAAAAGAGCAGTGAGAATCACCCGCTAACTCAAAATGCTTTGGGTATATTGTTTTCGTGACTCCAGCTAATCTGTTCGTCATGGATCTATCTCCCTTTGAAAGGGACTGCACTGCTTGCCGGACAAAATGCAGCAGCAGTGCGGCTAGTGCTGCTGAGCTACCTTCAAAGGAGCTTGCTATAAAGAGAAATCAGAAGCACCTGACGGGCCTGTGAAATCACCTCAGGGATCTTGTGCTTCTGAGGAGGTATGTGATTTATGTACTTCTTAGAATGAAAAGTCTACTGGCCATGTGTAGTCCTATTTGCTAGCAGATCTTCAATTCAAACATCGTTGACCCGCTTTAGGGCCAAGCCCTGCTCCATAGTTACATCAAAGAACAGAGTTGTCATGGATGCTTTCAGGCGATTTTATTTTCACAGAACCATTAGAAATTATACTCCCTGATTCATCACAGGGAATACAAATACCACAATTACACAATTATCCAGTGATTTAAAAATTAAGCTTTTTAAATTTGAAGGCATTATACCAATAAGATGCATTTAATCAGGCGTGGAAATAGGCACCCCCGTCGGGTTCTGCCCACGTTAGCACCGCTCGCCGTAGTGCGTGCTTTGTTTTGTGATAGGGTCACATTTCTCCTGCCCTTCCAGTCAGAGCAAGACTATGATTGCCCATGAATGGTTTTAATCAGTATCATTCTGAAATAAAATGATGTGCTTAAATGGTGCATAAAGACTGATCATCCACCAAAGTTGAACTTTATACTTATTTTCTGCAAACATGTTTGAATAACCAATCAGTGACCATGCAGAACACAGTTTGATGATGAACTGTGCACAGACTTACCTCTTTCATGTTCTACAATGATAGCTGTCTCATTATTCACACCCAGAGACGGGCTTAATTTAAACGTTGAACCTGAAAAAAATGCACTAAGTGAAAATACTAACTGGAATTTGTTTTCCAATTCTTAGAAATGCCACAGGTCTTGGCTACTCAGCAGTAGACTACCACCTTATTGGATTTTTTTTTTTTTTTCCTCCCATCATTTTTACTTGTGTTCATATTACAGGTTTTATGAAGTGCCCCCGCACCAGTTTCCTCTGATAAATCAAATGGTACCTTATAAAAAGTAACCTCATGTCTTTTTCAGAAATTAAAGCCATTATTTCTGTGTTGCTTTTCTTTTACAGACACGATTGTTTTACGGGTCGGATTGAAGAAAGGGAACTGCTCCCATTACCCAGCTGCTGTAGCACCTTCTGGACCCAAAACTGGATATTCAAAAGCGTGTTTGTCCTCAGGTACGCTCCAGATGGCACACCAGTTAGTTACATACACAGCGATGCGAGGAGATACGGTGAGCCCAAATTAGGCTTCTCTCCATGCTTGTCACCCGCTTGCCATTTGGCCTAAGCAGTGAATGTGTGAATTGAGTATGGAACCTAATTACATACATATATGATCCCCAATCCAAGATACTTCTTTGGTCCCAAAACCAGAAATGTCAGTCACAATTTGAGCATGGAGATTGATGCCTCTGATCCTAGCATGAGAGTAAGGACAGGGTACAAGGACTGGAATCTGAAGGGTGGTGAATTTGAACTGGTTGTAAGGTCTTTCTCTGATGCTGTTCTTACCATTTTAAAAATATGGAGGGAAATCTTAATCACTGTAAGTATTTAAATCAGTTTAGAATATCTTGCTGTAGCTCTGTCAGATGTGATCCCAAAATCTCCTGAGTTTAAAATGTGTAAATTTATGTTACAAACCAGAAAAATCGTCGTGCTCCCAGTTTGATGCTTTGATGGGCTTGGATTCAAAGTCACAGTGGAGTTTTCAAAGTATCTTCCATTTTATGTGCAATGCATATGTCTGTTGGCAGATGAGAGAGAGGAATGCCTTGTAGGGCCACAGCTTGCTAACTTCTATAAAAATGAGTTGCTGGTACGTACAATTTACTGCTTCACTCTAGGCAGAGAGGTTTTGTTGGAGCAGCTCCAACAGACAAAGATAAATGAGCAATTTTCTTTGGGGCAAGCTCGTGCACTTGTGTTAGACGTTTTTAAGGTATCGAAGTTCTACTATTAAAACGGAATATTTTTCTAAACTGGTCAATAGGTGGTACTGAAGCAAAGTGTAAGTTGATGCTATGCTTACAGCAACTTGTGTTGAAAGATCATCAGCGCACAGGAAAATAGGTTTTGAGTCCTCTGAGAGCCCCTGGTGCACACTGTTAAAGGACAGTGGCGCAGGAAAGGTATAAATTTCCTAGGGTGGATTTAGACGGTAATGAAACCGAACAAGAGCTCTGCAAGCTAGTGAGAGCAAACTGTCTCCTAATCTTTTTCCCATTAGGTCTCTGAGGACTACTTTTGCTCAATCCTGCTAAGCTTCTAATTGAGTGGAGCAGGTAAAAAAGCTTACTGGGCCACGAGAGAGCTTTCTGCTGTTGTGGGTCCACTCCAGCTGTACTTCAGGCCCCTCTCTAGCCGTCGTCATGGAGGGATCACACATCACTCCTTTACAATAGGGCTTCTCTCCTTATAGGCAAACAAGACCTGTCCTAAGGATATTTAGGGTGGAGCATCATCTCCTGGGACCAAGCGTTCTTTTTTAGTGCATATTTGGGAAAAAAAAGGAACTTGAAATAGGCGCAGTGTGTATTATAGTCAAAGGATGCCATCTTCGTGATCAGAGGTGTGTGTGGTCCCGTAGGAAACCATCTTTGCTTGACTCTGTCCTCAGTGTGTTGGCTTAAGCTATTTCACACAGAAACCAAGAGAAGGTGTTTGATTGCTCTGGCTTCCATCTCTTCTACTTGTATCTGAACCGCCCGTCAGGAGTTTGGACACAAACCAAATTAACAGTCTGTAATTTCCCTGGAATTAGATGAATTTGCGTTTTGGCAGATTTTCTTCTAAAACATGAGCCCCTGTAGATGAACCATTTAATTCACAGATTGCCAAGCGAGAAGCTTGTCTGTATGCTCATCACTAGTTGTGCCTCTGGAGGAGAACAGTCCAGTTCTCTCTGTATCTGCCCTCTTCTCTGATCTGCTCAGCTGGGGGACCTGGAGAGAAAAATATTGGTATCACAGAAGGGTTCGTGGCCCTTATGTCAACTTACTTACTTTTTTCCTGTGAACAGGCTCTCTGAAACAAGCGTTGTGATGGTGTGGTAGTTGGATAATGAGGTGTGGGGGTCCTGTGTGCTCAAAGAGATCTTGCTCTCTCCAGTGCAACCCAGGGGAATCTGTCACTGCCTCATTACCTGTGAAATGCATATTAAAGTTGACTCCTCTACATACGCTAATGAAGATAGAGATCATGCTAAACATGTATGACTGTAACACTTGTCTTTCCACCCAGGTCATGCTACATGTCTCTTGAGAGGAGGGGGAAACCTTGTAATTTTGGGCATAAGAAGATGGAGAAAATTATCGTTAAGCTGGGAGAGAAGAACCTCAACACCTGATGGCCCAGTTGACGGGCTGCATTCACTTCCTCCACCACCAGGCAGGAACCTCTCTGGGTAAGTGCCGAAGCTTTCACCCTCTGTTGAATGGTAAGCCCGGGTTGTTGTGTTACTACTATTTCTGCCAGCGATATTAACCTTAATTAGTAGTGCTCTTGTAGGTAGTGATTTATCAACATGGTGGGGAATGGTGAAGAATGGGAGAGAAGGGTGGGTAATGCTGAGGAAAAAAGCAGCTTCCTAGGTGCCTATTGGATAGGAAGCATGGAGCTCCTGCTGGCCTGTTACTTTGTGGAGAGCCAGCAGCAAACCCATCTGACAAACCAGGTGGGCACGGAGCGGGGCAGGCTCTAAAGGCTGTCCCTCAGTCATATCTCTGCCAGCCTGACCACCCATGAAGCCCACCCGTGGGCTTCTCTTGGTGTGCATCCCAGGTGGAGTCAAAGCGACCGTTCATAGGGTGAGATGTGACTTGACTGTATGCTCTTAATCTGTATTGGGCTTGCTTGCTCTATTGGAAATACAGATGTAAAAGGAAAGCATGGGATAACTGTAGGAATTCACACATAAAGACATTACAGTGTTCGTTTTTAATCAGAACTCTTGAAAGTTTACTTTTTTTTTTCCTAAACATCTGTGTGCTCCCATCAACAAATGACAGAATAATCTGTCACATTGAAATACTTCATTGGAAGCCCATTTTTTTTCTGTAGGAAAAAAATCCTTATAAAATCTCAGAAACAATTGTTTCTAGCCTACTGTAAAAGATTGTTGTAATCATTACAACAGAGGATTTATTATGCCCCCAGTTTCTCAAGCTATGAATAAGCAAACTAATGTAGTTGAACTTTCACTGACATCTTGCCCGTGCCTGTGCTCATTAATGTGATTTCTCTGTTATGCTTGTACTTTACTGGTTAATTTAATACTTAAATGTTAATAAAAATTAGCTATGGGTAATCCTTAGAGTTAAGTTGCTATGGAGAGAGCATCTCTCATATATTGATGTTGTGCCTCAACGTTACATAATCGCTACATAAAATGGACAAAAGAAATACCTTCAATCAAAGGGTATCAGTCAGTAGATACGATGATGATGTATTTCCAGAAAAGGCAGAGACGGCTGTAGTTAAATCCATGCAGGAGTAGCGAAGACAGTAGATGGGATTTACATGGCAAGGACCACATATTTATCCACGCATCTCAGTGTGGGGCTAGAATAAATAGACTGACCACATGTTAAACAAGGAAGCTACTTAACTGCTCAAATAAGCGCATGTTCCTCCGTTACCCCCAGCTGCACAACAAATACCTGCTGTAAGTTCTGGCTAAATAGTTCTGAAAGTCATTATATAAATTCGTGTCTGTACCTTAAATGGCTCCGGCATGCAGACGTTGAGGCTGTAGAGAATTAGAGGTGGCTTTGGTCACTGTAAGCAATGTAACAATTTAATAGGAAATCGTAGCATCTCAATAAATAGCTCACACATGCAGTGGAACAGTCAGAGTATTTGGGAGAGAATGTTTGGTAGAAATTTTTACTTTAAGACAAAGTTTTACCATGTATGTTAAAATCCTGAAGTTCTCCCATTTCAGGAGCACCAGGCATTCTGAAGGGGACCCATGCAAAGTGCAACCTTAGCCATGTCTTGAGAGGTTCTTCACAATGCACATAAAATCGTAAACACTCCTCTGCCTTGCAAAGGCCATTTTTTTAAACACCAACGTGGTAGAGGAAAATGAGATTAAATTACATTAAGCACAATGAAATCAGCGACATCTCTGCTTCATAACTACAATACCCCAGGTAACACTAAGTAGCTTCTTTGCCAGTTAATTACTTCAAGACAAGATGAACTTTGGTGAAAACTGAAAACGCTTGTCACCATAGTATGCTAATGTGAACCTCAGACAGCTCAGGAGGGAACATTAAAAAAAGCCAGACTTACCCTGTTGTACTAAGACCTTTTTCTCTCTCTTTTTTTTTTCACCTTCCCTCTATGCCAAATGACAGCTCCATAAAATAAATAAATACAAGTAATAATACTTGAACATCAGTGCTTGAGTCTGACATGCAATGCAATCCATTTTATTAAGGAAAACAGACTAAAACACTGATCACTTCTGAGTACCTTCATTTTCTTTAATGAACGAAGGGAAGAAAATACGAATGGCTTGCAAAATAGAAATTCAAACCCAAACATATAAAAGTAATCCGTGAGTATGGTGGATCTCATAAGAGCCCAGGAATTTTGATGGAGGATTTAAGGACTGGGCAGACGAACAGCAGAAATAGGGAAAATACAGTATTAACCTTAAATTAAAATTTCCGAGTGCAGTTTCAAAATGTGGGCCAACAGACCAGCTTCTTCAGATGGACAGTGTAGAATCAGAAGCACATCATAACTATGTCATTAACCTCCTGACATCCCAAAACCATAGGCCTGCAGAGACCAAGAAATAGCTGCTCCCGAAAAGACACCTAACAATGGAGATGAAGCAGCCATCCTACGAGTCTGAAATGCCAGTTGCGTACAGTGAGCACCACAGTAATCAGAAGAAACAGGAGAGTACAGAGGAAAACATACAAGGTAGAAACCAGTTGTTAAGTATTTACCTTAGTAAAAAGCCCGATGATAGTCAGACTTCATACCAGTGTGCCTTTCTGGAGCTTTTTGGACGTTCAGCACACAAAAGAACTAAATGGCATTTTTGGGTTATCAACTATTAGTTCTAACTTGTTCCAGTGGACTTAGGGTACTACTGATTTGTCTGAATTTTAGGTGCTGTAAGTTAGCTATAAAAAAAAAGTAGTTAACAGTTAAATAAGTTACGAAGTGCACTTTCTCTGGAAGCGATTCACAGAATCGTAGGGGTTGGAAGGGACCTCTGAGATCATCTCATCCAACCTCCTGATACAGCAGGTTCACCCAGAGCAGGTTGCCCAGGATTACTTCCAGGTGGGTTTTGAATCTCACCAGAAAAGGAGACTCCACAACCTCTCTGGGCCAGGCTCCGTCACCCTCACAGGAAAGAAGTGTTTCCTCATGGTCAGGTGGAACTTCTTGTGTTCTGGTTTGTGCCTGTTGCTCCTTGTCCTGTTGCTTGGCACTGCTGAAAAGAGTCTGGCTCCACCCTCTCGATCCATGTCCTTTAGATATTTGTAAGCATTGAGAAGATCCATTCCAGGGATTTCCACAGAAATCTGGAGTACTTCAGCTGAAGACAATTGCAGTTAGCCTCTTGCTGAACAAGTTGCAGTAATAATAAAAGCACTACAGCTTCGTAATGCTTTTATTATTAGTCCACATTTTGTGGTACACATTAGTAGTACTAATCAGTCTACATTTGTAGTACACTTAGTAGTCCACATTTTGGATCTCAAAGCTATCATCAAGAAGTCAAATTTCAGGTTCCTTTCTTTTCTGGGAAGATGCTTAGGGGAAGTGGCTGTCCTATCATTAGGCTCAAGAATAAGTTTTCTATAAAATATTCAGCGTGGCTTAAATTGCATTTCTTTCTTCCTTATAATGTTGTATAATATCTGAAAATGCCTGGTTATTTGTAGGTGCTGTTGCTATGCAACCGGTTCACCTTTCTTTCTTGCTTTTAGAGATGAGCAGGTAGTAATTCCTCTCCAAATGTTTTAACCAAACTTGCAAACAACCAAAAAAAAAGCAAGCTGTTTTGCTAACGCCTTTATAGGTATGAATATATTCCAGCTAAATTTAAAACCTGTTAAAAATAAAAATCTTGGTGAAATACTTTAAACCATTTTCCAGATAAGTGGCATTTGGTTAGATAAACAGCCCCATGAAAAAGTAGGCAGTCCAATTGAAAATTCCACAAAAACCAGAGAAGTCAACCCAAAGAAGGTGAACAACCAGGAGCTCTTCCCAGAAAAACATATTCATGTGTGTACAGCCACCTGACATAATGAGGAGAAACTCAAAGATCTCATTTCAGTAAATTAGTTATGTATGAGATGATAAAACTGTTCACTAAACAACAGAAAATTTGGGATATATGATAAAGGCTATAAATGAAAGGGCATATGATGTATGAGCTGCATTTTTCCCTATCAAAACGGTAGAGTACCTGATGGCAGACATGTCTATATTTAATAAACAGAAGAAAAATATTTTGCAGTGGTTAACTAGCCTTATGCAGGTTTTGGATCTCCTGTCACAGTCACACAGAGCATTTAGCAAGACTGCCTGTATTAGTTTTGTCTTGCCATTTGAAGCACTAGAAAAAACCCCACAGTAGTCTTTTGTTGTACTTCAGAAGCGTACAGCAGAGCAAGGACAGTCTTTGTTCTTCACATGCGGTATCCTATGGTGTCCTTTCAGGATTTGACATTTTTCCTTTGCAAGACTGTGCAGTGTACACAGAGCAGGTGCTGCATTGCCTCCACATAGCAATAATACAATCCACAACTGTAACTAATTACCAGCATTCGTCAAGTTCACAGCACTGTGCTTTTCTAGCGCTGCCTCACCCTCAGATTTCTTGTGCCCGCTCTAATGTATTTGATTTCAGAACCTCAGCTGCCAGGTCTTTCAGCTTACAAGCTCCTGTGCCCTCTCCATCACCTCTTATACTGTGTCTTTTGCTCAGTAAAAAAAGGATTGAAACAAAAAAAAAACACAGTGCAGATTATACACCTGCAATTCAAATCAACATAACTGACCTTGACTCAGATATGCAATACAGAACAAGGATGCAGACTAGATCAGCTTCTTCTTTTTTAGGGAAATACTTTCATAATGAAAAAAAAAAAAATCATGCCCTCTGCTCTTTATAGGCACTTCACCGATTGAAGTTGAGCCTGCCATGCTTGGTGTACTTAAAACTTCATATAAGATCATAAGCAGTGGCATATACGGCTTTAAATATTCATATTAAAACGCTAGGTCATTCAAAAAAAACAAAACCAACAAACCGAACCTTGACATAAGGTACATCCAAAATCAGTAGAACAGATTACGCTGTAACAATATGTGTAAGTCTTCACATGAGTGTACTTCTGTGCTACTACAACAGCATTGCACAGGTTAGTTAAGTCAGGTGAGAGGTACTCCGCTACTGTAGCGGTGAGGGCCACGGGGTGGGGAAAGCAGGAGAAAATTAACAACAGCTCCGCTGTCAGAATTTGAACAGTGTACAGTAACTGAAGCCTGGAGTCACCCAGCAGCTTTCCATACTTACGTACAAAGAAGGGACTAAATTAAGATCACAGAGAACCGTAATTCTCCTTTTTCCAACTCAAACACATGATCTGTTATCTTGAACATTGTTTGGTTGTTTCCTTCTAAGTAAATGTATACAGCAAAACTTACCCTTCTTTTTTTTTTTCAGTTTGTAACTGTGTCACAATTCTAGTTAACAAAGTATATATTTTTCTAATCTAACACTTTATTTTATCAAGTTTTATTAGGAAGAGAGCCAGATGGTTGTTACAAAGAAGCAGTCAACATCACCAGACAAAACAATGCTGAAACAGAATAAGCTGTTCCATTTAGGTTAACAGTACAAGGTAAGCATCATTTCTTTAAAGATGAAGAGATTATTTTGCCAGGTAGATCAAAAAGGTTTTAACCCCACTTCTCTGCGCCTGTTTATAGAACATGGATCATCTGTTTAGTGCCTGAAGTGACTTTTTGGAAAATCCACATTTTAATCCTCTGGTATCTCTTCAAAGAAAAGGGACAGGGTCTCATGGCTCTAAGTGGTTATTATCACTCAGTTGGCAAAGAACACAGCGGTGGCAACAGTAAGTTCTGTGGCCAAGTGCTAGATTGAGGTGGACGGGGTGGGTTGCAGGAGCCAGGGAAACCCAAGCAAGAGTGAGAGACCAGCATGGAGCTGGTGGGTCTTGCAGGAGGTGCTGAGGGTGAGGCTTGCCAGGAGCAACCAAGGAAGACTGAAACGGCCCTGGAGAGCGTGTGTGACCAGGAGAGCTGTGTGGTGTCGGAGACTGTGCAGAGAGGGTCCTGCATCCTGCTTGTTGGTCCACAGCCCACTCACCTTGGAGCTAAAAGCAGCGTCCCCATGGAGAAAGCCCCTGAGACTTCTGACGTGTTCATCCAGACAGCCCTGTTAAAGAAAAAGACTTCAGTGCAGGCAGTAGGGTGCAGCGAGTGCCCACACTCTTCTCCTGCTGAAAAGGTGAGAGGGTTATGGGGAGGGCTCAACTTGGATTCACCAAGGGAAAATCATGCTTGACTGAGCTGATAGCTTTCTGTGATGGCGTGACCTGGTCGTGGCTGGATTGTGCACTCCACAAAAAGTCGTCTTTAGCATTTGTAGAACAACATCTTATTTTTAGTCTATTTGGTGGAATAAGACTACTCCAGTGTGGGTTGGAGACCCATATTGGGTAGCATCTGTGTGATTTGCGGTACCTTGAGGTTGTTACTTTCATTAATTGCTTTGGATGTTAATGGTCATTTAATTGTATGTTGTGTAATCCAGCAACCACTATTTTGTAAAGGTTAATGAAGCCTTTAGGCAATTATGATCTTTACAAAATTCCCCGACCTTTGTATAATAGCTTGTTCCTCTAAAAATTGCTATTGACAGTAAGTGTTTCACCAAGGGTGGAAAAAAAAATCCCTGCCTTTGTAACTGTTGAGAGCAGAGATGAAGGCAGACAGCAGAAGAGAGGCTGAAGTAAAATGCATCATTAAGCTGCTCACAATATATAAACAGAAGGAGCGTTCACAGAAAGTGTTCATAAAAATTGGTAACAACTACCTCCACGTAATTGCCTAAATATAGCAACTACAGCTAACGGCATCTCTTACTATGTGGTCCCACGGAGGATGCATTCTGGACGATCAGAAAACAGCTCCCACGGGCAGCTGCTGGTCTGGGAAGGGCTCAAACAAGATGCACCAGCCCGACCGTGCACTCACTGTGCGGTCAGTCTACATGTGCACCCAGAATTTACCTCAGCTCCCGCAGAAAAACAGTAGCAGTAAACCAGACGTAATCCTCTGTCATGGCTTCTATATCCAGAGGAGCCCTAGTTGTAAAGACAACACTGCCTTTGTACCTTTCTTCACGTTGAGAAATTGTGCTGATACATGGTATCATGCAAATCAAATTTATACATTGATTTTTTTTGTTGTTTCTAATTGTTAAAACTCTCTGGTAAGCTCCTGTTTGTACTCATCACCCCAAGACTGAAAAATACAGTTTAAAATGTATCAAGAATCTAAACTGGGATATGCGCTTGCTTTATGTATTTTTCAGTGCATAGTATCAGTGCATCCAGAATAAGGGTGGACAAGTACAGTGCTTACTACAATCAAAATCCAGACAAGTGGCTTAAGTGGAGACTAATACAGTGGTTTGGTTAAGTTTGTGGACCTTGGTGTGGATCAGATACAACATATTCAATTTACTGACAGCTTAGTCATTATACTTATGTTCTAAGCACAGAAGCTGCATGCTGGTGGAGCTGCATGTCTCTATGGCTACTGGTTTCACTTGGAGGATTAGCCGAGTATGTGCTTGTTCTGCAGCCTTCCCCTCATAGCTGTTCGTTCCTTGAAGCAGTTGGTAGCATGCAGCGGGCAGAGCACCCAACCTGTAGGACCAGAGGTGTTTGTTTATGTGATTGTGCTTTGTTGGTGGCAGTTGTATTTCTTACTAATAACGCTGCAAGATTTTATGTCTGTCATTACTTCAGTAAACATATTAAACTCCTTTGGAAAGTAAGAATGATAATAACAATACTACATTCATTTTGAAGTTCACTAAACGGAAGGTGAATGACATATACCGATAGCTGACCAGCAAGCTGATGTTTCTGGTCCTAAAGTCAGGCTCGATGTTTGCATTTCTATTCTGCAGTACAATCATAAAATATATTTACTACCCAAATTGAAGTGCAGACTGCTGTTAGGAGTGTTTATAATTATTTTCACAAATACACCACCAGGAGAGACTGTGACTGTGGTTTGGCTGCTTAACAGACACTGCTATAAATGGCTCTTCTTGGAATTGCTCTCATTAAGGATTGCCACCTTTGATATATGCCAGACGGAATCCTTTTCACTCAAGGAAGTGTCTTTTTGTTGGCCCGTGTGATTCATCTCCTACCTCACTTGTGTTTTCCAGAGGAAGCAGCTCTGGCAGTTTGCCAGAAAACCAATTTCCTGTAAAGGCACCTGAAGACCACTTCATTCCTAAAAGCCTCTGGAGCAGCTGGAGTTGGAGGAGGAGGAAGGCATCCAGGCTGGACATACGGCAAAAGGAAGGTATGGCATGACAAGAGTTCCACCTGGTTAAATTTCTTTTCATTTACAGCTGCAAGTAAGGAGGGGGGTACTTCCCAGAAGTTCCTAGTAAAAGCTTTTCATTAGAATGCACTGATTTGTCAGTGTGCTAGTTTTCACAAAACTAGTCAAACACAGGCTGTTGACAAACACTTTGTTCCCTCAGTTTTTCCCTGCCATGCTACTGGGGACAGCAGATGTTTCAAAATTGGTGATTCTGAGCCAAAAAGCAGGTGAATGCACAAAATGTCCATCACCCTGTGACACCTGGCTGGGCTGCACAGCTGCAGCAGCCCTGAGGAGCTGGATGCTCAGCAGCTCCGTACCTCAGGAGCAGGTGACCTGGTTTTCACATCCTTACCTCTCTTTGCAAGGCAGAGAGACTCTGCTGGAAACTTGACCTCTCTGGACGCTCCTCAGCCAGCCAGACGCCGTGAAGAGGATTACAGATCCTAAAACCTCAGGCTCCCAGCAGGTTGCAGAGGTATTTCTGGGGAGGTAAGTGTGTGAGCTGCAAGAAACAAGAGATTCTCGGCCTGTGCTTTATATCTAGAGCAAACACTTTAAAATAACATCATTATTTTTTATGATTCATTCAAAAAGACCACTTGCAAATTTTTCACATGCGCCAATAAAACCTATTTCATACGCACAGAGAAATACAATCTCTGAAGCTGAAAATACGTAGTGTAATTTGACTGTGCAGCTTTTTTGGTAAGATTTTTTTTCTTAGGAAATAACCTTAGGTTGAAGAGACCGTTGCTGACAGCTTATCTTGTTAACCAAACCTTTCTGAGCCAGTTTATAAATATGTATGGTTGAAAACCTTAAAGCCTTCCACCTTTAAGAGTATTATTTTTGCCCAGTGCACTAATCCTCTGCCTCTGGAGAGCTAATCCACATCTTGGCCTGGTCACACACGCGTAACCCCTTTTTCCTGAGGAGCACAAGTTACATGAGTGGCAGCTTCTCTGTAATGGGAAAGCCCAAAGTACAGAAGGAACTGGTTTCAGAGCTCTGCAGTGCACTAAATCACTCCAGCAAAGCTAAGCCAGCATCTCCTACTGCTCCAGCTTCTTTTCTTGACTTACTGAAAAGCGGCCCCACCCGCACACTTCTAAAACCACCAATTTCTTGCTATATTTTGTGGTTCTCATTGACGCGCAATAATGAAGGATCAGCTGCAGCAGCAGGATGCAGTAACTTCACTTGCCATCTCATGCCAGTGAAGCTGCCGATGCTTGCTGGGCTCATCTTGCTTCCGTGACCAGTGCTTCTGGAAGAGGTGAGAGTCCTCAGCTGAGGACTGTTTACCAGTTAGTCTTGTATTTATTTGGAATTCAGTGGAGGAAGAGCTGAAGTCAGGTTAATATTCAATAAATTTCCTGCTTACAACTTTTTCTTGAGACTCAAATCTACCACCAGAGCGGCTAGAAAATTGTAGCTTTTATAGCCTGCTACTCCCCAGAATTTTCCTGCGGTTGCCGTGTGCGTTCTCTGATTTGTTTTAGTCATTAACTTTAACTTATATTTTCTTTGGAGCAGGGGCTGTTTTTCTTCTCTCTGTGAGACAAGTTTGTGAAGAGAGTTTATATCTTTTATTAAAGAAACTGATAAAGTTAGGACAAAACAAAAAAGAGCTTTCAGACATAGAAGCTGGTGGCAGCGACATTTTTATTGCCTGTGCTTTTATAGAGAAAGCCTAACACTTCAGTAGAGCCTCTGGAAAATACTATAAAAAAGGATAGGAATATAAACTGTGAATAATTCAAATAACATTTCCCATATCTAGACTGCCACTCAGTCGCCTGAGACTATGGATCCTTTTAAGTCAAAAAACCCTACTTTGCACCGATTACCACTTCATGATAACCAGAAATTTACTGCAAGACAGTATCTTATACCTGTATTTAGTACAAAAAATAACATTTTTCATTCAGTAACTAAGCAGAAATGTTTCAGACTTCACAACTTCATTTATTTATATATATATATATATGCATGGACGTTATGGTTTAGAAGAAATGTTCTAAGGTATTTTTCTTGTGATCCTCTGCTAGCTTTACTGCATCAAACCCAGACAAACTAGTGAGCTGCAGGGCGGTGCCACAGTAAGCTAAGCAATCATACCAAGCAGTTAATTGATTTTTAGATGTAGCACTCTTTCATCCCACTTAAGTTATGTTAGCATGTTTCTTACTCTTGTGTAGAACATTAGCAGGTTAAGATGTGGTACATAAAAGGCCACGTTATCTCCTCTGAGATGACCTAAAGCACTTTCAAGTAAGCAAAAAAGTGCATGTATGTCCTTGCTGTCTGACTGCCAGCTTTCTTCCTCACTGCTCCTCCTGTTTCAGAGCCCCGTGGATTTTTGATTTGTTTGATCCAGTCGGAGCGAGCAAATGCAGGCATCAAAGATCTTTGGTCATCTGAGAAAGCAAGAGGAAAAAGAATGTCTGATAGATACTAGCTACTAAAAAAGAAAGTGTGATAAAGCTGTACACGATTTGAAGATTTAAGGCTGCCTTGTTGGGGCAAAACTTAACAGATCACCGCTTGCCATAGCTAACATTGTCATCTTAATAATCCCTTTCTAGAAGCCATCATCACATCATCGGCATTATTGGTCAAACAGTAAATACCTGTTTGTAGCAATCGCTGTGGATTTGTACCTGCCTTTGCCTGGAGAGTGTTTACACTCTTACAAAGGACTGGTAATTTTGCAGAGGAACGTTGGCTCTGTCTTGCCATGGATGAAAGACAAAAAGAGCTGTTGGAGAAAAAAAATAAGGTTTGAATAGAGAGAAGTATACAAATAGCAAAAGAAAGCTGGAAATATACCCAGACACAATTTAATTTTTTTTCCCAAGACGGAATTCTAGATAAACTGAAGGAGCAGGAGAAATACAGAGTTTATAGAATTGCACTTCAAATTTCCCTTATGCTGTGCTGCTGTCCATCTCTGGCTTCTTTTCCAAGCCAGCTTCTTCCCTTAGCAGGAATTATGTTGTGCTTTCTCCTGCCTGAAAATAATTACAAACTGAACAGTGCAGCAGAAGTTCTTTTCCTCCTCCACCCCACAGCTGTTACAGTTGTTCTGGCCCACGTTAGCACAAACTGTGAAAGCCAGAAATGGTTGAAGAGACATAGAGCAGACCGCCAGCGCTCACAGTTGTGTCTTATTCTCTGATCAGTGGAGAAGACTTCTGTTGTGAATGGATACCTCTTTTCTGTTCACCTGTTAATCCTAGGAAAGACCAGACAGAGCTTTCATCTTTGGGTTTTGCTTGCTTTCTTTTCCATAAGACATAGGCTCGATTGCATGAAATGATGCGGCTAAAGGACAGTTTACTGGTTGCCTTTTGCCCCTTAACCTAGAAACACGAATAATAAAAGCAGTTAAAAATTATAGACCCAGAGAATTGCTAGAATAAGTCCAGTACTTTTACAGCTACTCCATGCAGGTTCTCAAGAGACAGTGTTTTTAATGATAGGGCACTGTCAAATATGCTTCGCTTTATGAAACAGTTAAATGATCTTTTTACTTACGTAGCGTTTGCAGTACACGGAGCTCCAAGATGGTAGCAACCCTCAAGTCAGTCATCTCCTTCCTATTTTAAAAGTCTTTTTGTAGTTGGTCTTTTTATTACAAGTTATCCAGTGTAAAATACTAGCATTAAAACTTTGAAAATGAGGTTCATACGTTTAACATTTATGAGGACGCCTCTGCAGAGTGATCGCTCAGCTTTCCACAGTGCTGACAGAAGGTGCTCTAGTCCCTCTCTCTGTAGGCACTGATGGATTCTTCGCTCTTTCTGCTGTCCCCGCCGTTCTTCAGTTTTTCCGTCGTGTGTATGACAGCAGGTCTCCTCCAGGATGCTACTCCTGTCACCACGCTTAAGTCTGCTTCCAGAAAAATCGGTTCCATGGGGATTTCAGTAAGAGATCTTCTAACATGTTCTTTCTGTGGTGATTTATTCTCCAGGATTGATCGGATTTCCGATCAATTCTCAGGGCATGACAAATGCTTTCTAGATTTTGGATGTGCAGTAACTTGACCTTCAGGAGGTTGTTTTCTTCCATTGTTAGTAGCATTACTTCTATGCCACCAGAGCCATATGTTTTATTTTTTCCAAATGCCTGAATGTACATCATGCTTTGTCTATTTGACAGGAAAAGATGAGAAACAAGAAAGCAATGGCCATGCTTAGCGGGTGAGGAAGCTGAAGTTCCACCAAAATCAGAAGAAACAGATTATTAACCTTGGTAGGATGCGGATCACTCCCGGACTGATTAATGGATCAAGTGAGATCACACTAGAAATATGTGCTAAAGGTAATAACTGAAATCAGATTTCTGGAGTTCCAATCTGTCATTTATTACAAGTTGCCTTTCAACACTCGCCTGAAGCCTGATCACCCCAGTCTGGCCTCCCAGTTTGGACAAGTCAGGAAATGACTGTCTCGACACGTGGCAGTTAAACGGTAACATGGTATGAAAAACAGCCAGTGTAACAAAATCTGCAGAATTACTGTAGAATTTGGGAGCACAGTTATGAAATACTTAAGATTTTTTCTTCATTGTTAGGATAAAAGATGTTGTCACTCCAATCATGGTGAGCAGAACAGAAATTTTAAGCTCATTTTGATTCTGCTAAATAGCATGTAAGTAGTAACAATGTACAACTTTTGCTATGCTATGGAGTTGAATATTTAAACATGTATCTAAGTCCTCTATATCTATATAAAATGTCTTATCTAAAGCAGCATCATTGGGGGAAAAAAAAAGAAAAAAAATCAGTCAACACTGAAACGATTCAATAATACTGAAAAGGTAAGTGGCACATGCTTATTTTTGTCTTGGAAAGACCCTATAGATGAAAATTATAACTGTTTTAACTGCAATAATGCCAAGAACAGGAGTAACACCCACAGAGATAAGTGTCTGCAGCAGTCTCTCCCAATTATAGGCCAGCTGTTCTGTTCAGCACATCTCCACAGAAGATTAAAACCATAGGTGGGAAGGGAGAAGCAAGAAATCGGACTTCAAATCTCAGAAGTGCACCACGAACCAGTCACACCAGCCTGACTTTCGGAACAGCCTCTGAAATGTTACTCGGAAAATCTGACCCCTACAGCACAGGTAGGTTGGGTTTTCTGATGCTTTGTTTCAAAGTGGTACGTATGAGCCTTAGACCTGGGGGTGCGACGTTTCGGTTTATGTTTAGAAATAGAAATTTGTCACAAAAATAATAAGAGAAGTTCAAACTGGACACAGACATAAAAAACTCTAGGGCAGAGAAACACTTTCTGTAATACCACGTAATTTGCTCACCTGTTGGTAAGATGGGGAGCAAGATGATCGCAGGCAACATCCTCACTCTGAATTAATCCCACTCTCACAGCCTCTCGTGGGAACATTAGTAAAAGTGACTTAAGAAAGAAGTGTCACAATATGCCTATTAATTTCATTGTAAGCGGCCGTGGTACGTTCAGAAATCATTTCAGCTTCTGAGATAGTCGCATCATTCACTAGCACTTGTCTGGTCTGTGTTTGTACACTTCAAGAATCTCATTTAACTTTAGTCCTCTGAGCTGAAGGCATTTTAGCTAGACTTTATAATCAATCCATTAATAATATACACTATTAGTTAATAACATACGCTATAGACAAATCCCTTTTTGTAACCACGCCATCTGTCTTCAATCCTCAAAGTCCCACTGAATCCTTCAGGAGAAAATGTGCACAGGATTCTGGAGCTGAGTCGGGATTTCACCCTGGCTCCCGTCACAGGAACGGCAGCAGCACGTTCCCAGCCGTGGGGCACTTCCCCAGCGATGCCGACCGCCTCCAACTCTGTTTCTGTCACGCTCCGACCGCCGCGTGCTTCGAGGAATTCCTTGCGCTGGGAGATGGGCAGAGCACGTCTCTGAAAGGCAAGCTGTGTTGTCTGCTACCCGAGTCACAGAAGCAGTCGTGACAGTTGAAGCCAGTCGAGTGAGTTGTACCTGCAGGATTTTTGTTCCTTACATAAGGATGGGACATAAATATTCCAGTCACGGCAAGTGCGCTAGCTTGGAGTTTAGCTCCATTTCCAAAGTGGTGAAAAATGTTGTATAACTAAGTCTTCAGAACGTTGGAAGAGAGAGTGCTTTGAATACAATACCCCAAACACAACGTAGAGATGTTTCAAGCGAGCATCCACAGCTCCTGGTTCCCTAAAAGCAGAGTAAATAAATAAGCTGAAAGCAAAGTACTCTTCCAGCTCCCTTTCAAGACAATCTCGCCTGGCTGAAGCTCTCACCACGCTACATTTCCACCGCAGATCAGTACTTTATCATTTTGCCACCATTTGAAGCATTGTCTTTTAAAATTATACGATAGTCACAAAGAAAGTACCTGATGTGTCCAAATGATGAACCACCAACTCCTGCCAAAACCAATAAAGTGGCAACACTTATTTTCTGCTGGGTAAACCGCTTCATATCTGTATTACAGAACATCCCTTCCGTAGCTGAAAAATAGCATGTTAGCAACCCAGGAACATCTGCAATCTTGAAATCCTGCCTTTCCCCTCCCCTCACCCAACTAGATTTAAAAAATCTGATGGGCGCAGAAACGGCTGGAAGTTTTAATCTATTTTTTCCAGCATTCCGAGTCACTCATAACTATTCAGCACGTCCTTCAAAGAATTGTGTGGTTCACCATCTGCAAAAACGCTACAGCTTATACAGGCCATGGAAACAAACAGGTGTTTGTCCGTCATCCCACTGAACGTTTGAGAGGTGGCTGGAACAACAGCAGCCCATCATGTGGGGAAAAAATACAGCTCCTTGCAAATGGACGTGGCACCAGCGACACCTTGAAGTGAAGGATGAGGAACATGTGCTCTAAGTGCAGGCAAAGAGCATGATTTTATCCCAGAGCACAGGATCTGAAGAGCATACTATTGGGCCAGATTGACAAAAATAAAATGAAGACAAAACAGAAATATTCCAATGTTCATTAGCCTAAGTGCAAATAGAAATGAAACACTTGAAAAGCTGGTAGTGCCGGGGGGGTTTATAGGGTTTTGTTTCATCCAGGAGCCTTTTGTTGTTGTTGTCTGAACATGCAACATCTCCCTGAGTTACGTCGATTGCTTTTTAAAAATGTTGGTAAAAAGCTTTTGTTTGTTTGCCAGGCATTTATAAATCATAGAATCAGACTCATTCTGGTTGGAAGACACCTTCAAGATCATCAAGATCAACCACCAACGGAGCCCTGCCAGGTCACCACCAACCCGTGTCCCTCAGCACCAAACCTGCACATCTTTTTTGCCGATCCATCGGTAACAAATTTCATCTGGTAAGAACCTCTTGTGATAGTCAAATAAGACGTAATGTCTGTGAAGGAAAGGGTTTGCGTCTCACTGGCATCATAGGAAAATAGGAACAAAGTGGCTGGAAGTTTTCCAAAGGCGGGAAGTCCAAACGAGTGGCCAAAAGTGCCGGTTTGATTCATGGTTTGTGTCGGTAGTCTTTGGGAGCAGGAATTAATTAACGCCTTCAGAGGAAACAGCAACGCTGGCTGCTGTGCTCGGCTCATTATTTTCCTCCGCCACAGGATGAATTGGTGTGAGTTTAACAAAATTTTAACAACCTCTTAAAGATCAGCAATTTGCTTTTCCCTCAAGCAGAATGTATAAATAAGGTTTTTCCTCGGGAAGGTTTCCATATATGTAAATAATGACCTAATAGTAAAGTATGTTCATGGCTTTCTGAGGTTTGAACGCGTTACCAAGGTTTGTGGCTTTAATTTTCCAAATTAAAAAGATATTTTGTAGTTTTTACTGCTATTTGTATGCCTGTGAAGACTTCTGTACGGAAGAACTCTCCATGCAGAAAGCAAATTTAAGAATCTCTGATGAATTTCAGATGGGTGTCTGATAACTGAGCTGCTTTGTCATTCAAATACAGATGTTGCATCACTTCAGATGCCTCCAGAACTGATTGCAACTGAGCAGGAAGCAACAGAAAATTCAGTTGCCACTCCTTTTGGGTTTTTTTTTGTTAACATTACGCCAAATGTGACGCATGTGAACTTCGGTAGTTGTATAGATGCTTCTATTTTAAATTTTAATTCTCTTCCCTATGTCTTGGTCGTGACCAATGAATTAAATGTGTCGACACAAAATAGATTTTATCAGTTATCTAATAGTAATTAAGTTTTTAAGAGTTAGTTACATCCATGCATCAATAGTTAAGTTTTTAATAGTAATTAAGTAAGTATGGGTTCCTGTTAACCTGACCTCTGAGTTTCAGAATGGCGTCTGTGCCTTTGGCAGATGTATTATTAAAGAAAGGGGAGATGTGGGAACTAGAGAATGTCCCA
>VZZY01000694.1:0-45245 GCA_013400335.1 Eurystomus gularis | reverse complement strand
GGGAAGGGCAACTGACGTCATCTATCTAGACTTGTGCAAGGCATTTGACACTGTCCCACATGACATCCTTGTCTCTAAGATAGAGAGACATGGACTTGATGGATGGACCACTTGGTGGATAAGGGACTGGCTAGAAGGTCAGACTCAAAGAGTTGTGATCAACGGCTTGAAGTCCAGGTGGAGACCAGTGACAAGTGGAGTCACACTTTGCTCTTTCAATGCTATATGTATCACTTTTTGGCCATATGGCTGCCAAGAACCTCTTATAGCAGTAGTAGTAATGACAGGACTTACAGTTTTTTATTTCACAGCATCACAGAATGGTTGGGGTTGGAAGGGACCTCTGGAGATCATCTGATCCAACCCAAGCTCAAGCAGGGCCATGTAGAGCCAGTTGCTCAGGAACAAGCTCAGAAGACTTTTGAATATCTCCAAGGATGGTGACTCCACAACCTCTCTGGGTAACCTGTGCCAGCGCTCAGTCAGGCTCACAGTGAAAAAGTGTTTCCTGATGTTCAGACAGAACCTCCTGTGTTCCAGTTTGTGCCTAATGCCCCCTCTCCTGTCAGTGGACATTGGAAAGAGCCTGGCTCTGTCTCCTTTGCACCTTCCCTTGAGGTATTTATATCGATTGATAAGACCTCCCCTGAGCCTTGTCTTCTCTGAGCTCAACAGCCCCAGATGCCTCAGCTTGTCCTCACAGGAGAGATGCTCCAGTTCCTTAATACTTTTTGTGGCCCTTCACTGGACTCTCTCCAGTAGTTCCTTGTCTCTCTTGTACTGGGGAGCCCAGAACTGGGCAGACAACTGCTCCAGGTGTGGCTGCACCAATGCAGAGCAGAAGGGAAGGATCATGCCCCTTGACTTGCTGGCAGTGCTTTGTCTAGTGCAGCCCAAGTCACCATTCACCACCTTTGCTGCAACGGCACACTGCTGGCTCATGTTCAACTTAGAATCAACCAGGAACCTCAGACCCTTTTCTGTAAAGCTGCTCTCCATCTGGCTGGGCNACCAGTGCTGAGCGCTGCTGGCCACACTCCTCCTCATGCAGGCCGGGAAGGGCAAGGGCACATTGCTGGCTCATGTTCAACTTAGAGTCAACAGGAACCTCAGACCCTTTTCTGTAAAGCTCTTCTCCATCTGGCTGGGCCCCAGCATGTCCTGGTGCCTGGGGTTGTTCCTCCCCAGGTGCAGGACTCAGCACGGCCCTCTATTGAACTCCATGGAATTCCTGTCAGCCCATTTCTCCACCCTTCCAGTCCCTCTGAATAGCAGCATGGCCCTCTGGCTTATCAGCCACTCCTCCTGGATTTGTGTCATCAGCGAACTTGCTGAGGGTACACTCTGCCCCATCATCCAGATCATTAATGAAGATGTTAAACAGTTTTGGACCCAGTATTGACCCCTGGGGTCACTAGTTACTGGCCTCCAACTCAACTTGGTGCTGCTGATCACCATCCTCTGGGCCCTGCCATTCAGCCAGTGTTCGATCCACCCCAGCTTTGCTTCACCTCAATTTGCTTCGGATTTTCTTCATACTGAGTATGGTTTATCAGTCAAATATAAGTGGAGCTGAAGCAATCATGTATCAAGAGCAACAGTTCGGTATTAATATATTTAATTTCAGACTTGCAGTGGTTAGGTGATGCAAATGAATGTGCAGATCTGTCACTTTATCACTTTGAGCAAATTCCTGGAAGAGTTTTCTTGTAGGTAACTGCTGGTAGGATATAAAATACTGTTGCTTTATAATTTATTTTCTTTCTTCACCTGACTACTTTGCTGCTGAATACTGTTAGATCTTGTTACCTTTTCTGTTTGCTGCAGAAACGGGAGCAGTACTTGTAGTCCCCCCTGCTGATACTTTCATTACCACCTGCAGAGATGAGAAGGTGAGCTTCTGCCACTCGTTGTGTTCTGGGCTTCTCTAGCAGTTCATGCTAGGTATGGACAACTGGCTATTTTGAGATGTCCCCAAATCATTTAGAAGTTATCAGAAGACAGTTCTCTTCAGCAGTGTGTTGTGTTCAGAATAGTGTCCTCTTGCTTATTCCAGAAGTACTGGACTAACTCCTGTACTTGGTGGACTGCGGTGTCCTTTCATCTGAACCTTCAGGCATCCGCATCAGCATGAAATCAGAGAGCATGAGCTATCCTGTCCTACACAAGTGTGACTATAAGCTTTGCCAAAAAAAATCTGGAACCACCAGGGCCCTGTGCTTGTGCTTCTCAAATTAACAGAGACTTCTGATGATGGAATTCTAGCAGGGTATTTTTCAGGCTACTCAAATGAAGAAAAAAATGATACAAACTATCTTAAAAATAGGAATGAAATTTGGTCTTTGGAGGAGATTAAAGAACAGTTGTCTTTTTTAATTTTGTTCCTAAACCTTTCATTTTCAGTGTCCCTTTTGTAGATTAATGCCTTGATGTGACAGGTCTTGTCAAATACTGAGGAACATCTATTTTTCTGAGAAGTTCCTTTTCTTTTTATTTCCTCCACCCCAAGTATTTCTGGCCAGTGCACAGAAGAGCTTGCTTTGCATTGCCAGCCGAAAAATCCAGGATTCATCAAACCATCAAGGTTCCTGGGTGCACTGTCAACCCTTTGAATCTTTTGAGATTTGTCTACGATTTATAATATTACTCCGTCATTAGATTGCGCAGGGTGTGTTCTTACGTCCTTTAATGTCGACGAGACAATGGATACACCACAATTAACAATACTTCTTTTTAAACCAACCCTCTGTCATTAGAACCCCTTCGGAGCTGCTGGTTTTGCTCATTTGACTGTCACGCCTCTGGTCCCGGGGGAAACCATCCCTGGCTGACTGTGTTGTGCTGTGACACTGACAGCTTTTTGCTGCAGGGGATCTTCACATTTTCCCCGGATAAAGAGAAAGCAATATTATGTCATTTCAGCTGTTTTGGGGAACAGAGACAGTTAGGTAAGAAAGGCAAACACAGAGGAAAGTGGAACTGTGGGCTCACAGGATTAACGAGTAGCTGAGAGGTGTCTGCATTCTATTCCTGGCTCTGTCATTGACTGTTGCTATTGTGAGCTAGTAAATTAACCTTGTTCTGGGGCTGCGGCACCATTTGTAAAGTGCGAATGATGATGCTCAGCACCACAAAGGGGCAGTGTAATTCCTCACTAATTAATATTTATAAGGTGCCAGATTCTCCATTGCTCTGCACCTTTGCAGTCATTTACCTCTGTGCAAAATGAAGACAAAGTGGCTGAAAAGTGCTGCTCTATTTTATACCCATTCCCTGCCGGTGGGAAGGGCCGTGCAAAGATTACAGCCGTGGAGCATCTGTCTCAGGAAATTGTCAAGATACTTTTGCCTGTAGGCATAGACCTCCAGATTCAAGAGGGAAAGCACCTGCAATAGATGCACGTGCAGTTCCCCTGCTCAGAATACGGCACACAGAAAAGTTCCGGTGTTGTTAGTTAAGGTATAAACTTGCAGGGGACTACTTCACAGCAAGGTACTTGTGTGCGTCTTCTTACATCCAGAGGTAGCTCGGTGAAAAAGCATTAAAGTGTATTTTATTTACTGTGAAAGTGTAAAAATAAATACCCTTGCTTAACCTTGCAATACCTTTTTCATACTTTCAGGTATTTTGACAAGCTTAGTGATCACCTATTTTTACTTCTCCTGCTGCAGTATTATGGTAAGTGTGTTAGGGATGATGAGGAAGGCGGGAGTTCAGTGATCCAAGAAAAGACTTTGGGGGTTTGGTGCTTTGTTTGCTTTCTTCTCTTTATGAGACAACCCTTTGGATGCAAGCATACCAGTAACGTTTACCTTCTGGAGATGTTCCAGGTGTCCCTGGCAGGTGAATAGAACCACCGCTCGGTTACGATTCTTGGTTAGGCTGCCTGGAAGACAGCAAAACAAACTGCCATCTTAATTAATTGATGAAAAAGAACAAAGAAAAGAGGTAACAGCAAAATCATCAAGTTAGCATGGTGAGAATATGTACTTTTTGTCATTTGGCAAGAAGATATTTGCAGACCCTTTTTGGCAGGCCAACAAATCAATGCCTGTTTGCCATGCCTAGCCCAGGTTTTCTTGCAGATACATATGAACCTTCTTTTGAAATCTTAATACACGACCTGTTCTGGGCTATGAGGGAATGAACAAGGAGTGCCGGTAGTTTTGGAATTAGGAGAGGGAAATTTATTGCTTACTACGTTGTGCATTTGCTGTCCTCCTAGGCTGAAGGCAGAAGGTGATTTTAGCTTTATTCCTGCTCAGTTTAGGATTCATTTGAAAAATTACAGAAATAAGAGATTTCGTTCACTTTTTGTCCACTTGTCCTCAGCACTTTGCTTGCGTGCAGCCGTGGCCAGAATCACAAAATTGCTTTAGTGCACATTCTTACTGCCTCTTTGATTATGGGCTTGTCACCAAGAGCCTAGCTGTTCAGAATGCTTTCTGATTAATCATGTTCTTCTCATTAGACACTTCACTTGTAGAGTGTCACATAATGGTCCTCCTCACTGAGAGTTAAAGGTTTCCCAATAAATAGAGTTTAGTTTCCCTATGACTGTTGGGAACTCCAGACAATGTGGTGTACATTAATTAAAGCAATGGGAAACTATTCCCTCTGCAGCTTGTCTCTAGAAGATTAGCACATTAAAATACTCACTCTTTATGATTCCAAGCAAAAAAAATCAGGTCAGAGAAGCAGCAGATGAGGTGATATGAAGTAAGCATGAGCGTGATGGGGAAGTATGAGCCGGAATTAAATGAATGCTCTACCTTGCAGGCTCTGTGATGATCCTCCATCTTCTGTTACTGCATGATCAGAAATACGTTTTCTTTTGGTATCTGTGTTTGCTCATAGAAAGCATCATTTAAGTGAGCTAATCCAGCTCATCCTGGCATAAGTAGGAGGGCAGAGAAGCCTGCATCCTACTCAGGCTATCTCCTTTAGCCACTGCAATATGTCCTCTACTTCCTTGTCCAGTCTGCAGCTCAAGAAATAAGGTTTCTACTGCTGCCCTGTGGAGAGTCCTCCACAGTCTGACAACATGGGCAACAGATATTATTACAGATGAAAATGGACCAGTTAGAAAATAGCTCTTGCTATCCTTTAGTACAAAAAGTAGAACAGGTTCCAGAAGGCGAGATTGAGATTGAGTGCATTAGGGAGGCAGGAGGGGAAGAGCTGAAATCTGCTTTCATGCTGTGGTGGTTTAGCCCCTGCCCTCCCTCTTCCCCCCCCCCCGGGTGGGAAGGGAAAAGGGAGGAAAATACAAAGCCCTCGGGTTGAGATAAGGAGAATTTAATACAGCAGTGCAAAAGCAACAGTCAGAACAACAATGGTGACAGTAACAGTGATAACAATGTACAAAACCAGTGCCCCAGCCTGGTGTCAGCCTGGTATGGAAAAGCCCGGCTGTGGCTCCCTCTCAACTCCTGCTGGGAAATTAACCCTGTCCTGGCCAAACCGGGACACATGCCTTGTCTGCTACAGAAATGTTTTGAAGATTGGAATCTGTGTTGTATGCCCCCCTTGATAATTACCCTCTGCAGGAATGCCTCCTGTTCTGCAAGGCAGTTAGATGCAAGGGCATAAAAATCTGGGACTGCTAGTTGGGTACATTGGACATTGCATTTGTATCTACATTATGTACATATAATGTGTACAGTGTATAAGCATATTATACATGCATCGGAAAGACAACAGATCAGTGATCAAAAGAGTGCTGACTGATAGGCAAGTTAGTAATGAGTCAGTATAAATAATGGCAGTGCTTTGGTAAGGTTTCTTTGCTTTCCTTGTGCAAAGTGAGGTTTACCTCATGAAAAGAAGGGTTTATCCTCATAACCACCTGCTTGTGGTTCACCAGGTTACCGCAGAGTGTCTGCCTTGCAGGACTGTTTATGAAGTACCAAGCTACCGCATAGTGCTGTCCTTGCAGGATCCTTTATGAGTTTGTGCTTAGCCCATGGCGAACGGAAAGCAAATTTGATTTAGTTTCGTCAGCAATGAAGAAATCTTAACCTGCATCAGGTTTCCTCCTATGGAGAGCAAACTACGTGTAAATGCACACAATGTGGTGGTAACCTGTTAGACCACTGCAAGGTGACTGCCCACATTATTCCTTCCTCTGCTCTAGGCTGCAGACCACACAGAGAACAGAGAAGCAGTGTCATTCAATAGCTAGAATGTCATTCAATAGATAGAAGGCTTCTGAATTTCAGGGCACCATTGTTTAGTCTCTGCTTTTCCACTGACTTAAAACTTGACAGTGAAAAAATCATTACAGACTCCACACCTTAGCTTCTCCAAAAGTTGGCAGCAGATTATAATTCTCTGTTGCTCTTGTAAGACATTTTTATATCCTCTGATTAAAGGTTGAATTTAAAGTCCTCCATAAAGACAAATTAAGTCAGGCTTTGTTATGTACCAGATTTTTAATGAACAGGTCCCTTAATGGAGAAAAATACTCTGTAGTATCGAGAAACTGACTAAACATGAAATGCTTTTTAAATGCAGCTTAAGTGCAGCTAAAACCAGATACTCCTTTAATGAGATGAGTGGAAAGTGTTCTTGAGGGTGAAATTGAGCCCTAAATGTCCAGTTAGTGTGAGACTTACCCACCAGTTAACTCTGTGAGCTGTATTTCTTGCAGCACAGTGACTCCCTGAAAGCAAGGCGAACCATTCCATGCATGTTTCCCTGGCCAGAGCTGAAATCCACAGGGATAGTAACATGCTCTGCTCTAGACATGGTGTTAATCCTCCAGTCAAAGCTGATACTCCTCTGCACTAAGCTGGGTAACAGGGCTGTCAGGCACAAATTCTTCTCTCTGATCCTGTCTGGGGAAGGTGGATGTCAGGCACGTGGTTTGTTTCTGTCCCCATAGTGCTGGCCTGTGTCTTTGAACATACGTCCTGTAACGTGCTTTACCCAGAGAAGGAAGGCTACAGCTGCGTGCCTGGCGCTTTGAGCAGAGAATGGGAATTCTGTGGTAAGTCTGCTGTTCTTTGGGAGGTGGTTGCACAGTCCTATGATGATTGCTAAAAACCCTCTGACTTCTGCACAGGTGAAATTTCCATGTGGCAGTGAGCTCTTCTCATGTGGATTGTTGGCCCTGGACTTTCACGGTCCCTGACCACCTTACAGGTAGGAACAGAGACTTTGAATGTGGCTGCTGTGTGGAACGAGGAGAAAGAGCAGGTCGGGTGCATCTGTGGAATAAGGTTATCACCTTTGGAAATGGAAAGAAGGAGCAACAAAATGAAAACTCAGGGGCAAATGTTTAATTTAGGAGTTATCACTGGAAGCAGCATTAATTTAACAAGTCATGTATTTTCCCTTAAATACTCCCAAGTTTCAATCCAATTATTGAATTGAATTTAAATTATACTAGCACATTTTAATACATTTCACATCAATTCATTAAAATCTTTATATGTACAATTGCAGCTAAGTTTAATCTGAAACTCAGCCCTAGCAAAATCATCACTTAGCAAGTCTCTGCAGTATGCCCAGATCTGTTGCAACAAGGAAAATGTTATCTCAGCTGCTACGTTTGAGGTAGGAATGCACTGAGTAAGTTTCCCAAACTTTAAGAAATGGAGGGAATCAAGAATTGGAGCTAAAACTAGATTAGTTCTTACAAGCCTCTTGAGGAACATTCAGGCTCGTTATTGAGTCTCTTAGTATCCCACGACGAGCTGCTTCAGGGAGTTAAACTCATTAGGAAAAAATCGAAGAGTTCAGATTTCCCCTTCAGAATATCTGTTTTACAAATGGAGGATCGGATGATCAGTGCTGGCAAGTGGGAGGGAAAGGAGGACATGTCTGAGAGCGAAGGAAACACGGTTGCTCTTAGCAGTAACGCTAAATGTGATTGCCTCGGCCGTGCCATGACACTACCGGCACCTGAACGAAGTTACTGCAGGTTTATTCGCTGAAGTCACTGTGAAGTGTTTCAAGCCAAATGTGCACTGGTGAATGAAACCCTTCTGACTTTTTCTTCCCTTCTGGTGAGTTTTTTAGATAAGAAATACACTTATGCCAAAAATGTTGTCATCAAGCCTTTTTTAAATTTACCTTTTAGTCATGGTTCAGCTTGTCCATTATTTTATTTTATACATTATTCTTCATACTCTTCTCACAGAGTCATCCCTACTCTCAGGACCTGGGCAGTGTTTGTCCTTTACTCCACCGAGCAGGTCAAGTAGATGTGTTTACTGCTTGTGAATTAACAAATGGTCACATCTGTAAAAAGCTTTGAGAACAGTGAATGTGGAATGAGATCAGTATTAACCATCACTATTTTTATTAATAATATATAATATTGTGTGACAGAAGTGGAAAAATGTGAAAAAACTGTTTTATGTGTCATTGTTTCTAATTCTTTAATTTTCATTTCCTACTTCTATCAAGTAAGCAGCATAAATAAGGCCACTATCCACATGTATGAATTAAGTATCTGACTTTTTGCTATGTATTCCTAGTTTATCAGAGGATAACATCTGATAATGAAGGAATAAATGAATAAATGAATAAATGCAAAGGTGTAGAGAAACTATTCACTACCAGAGATGAAACATACCTTGTCTTCTAGCGCTGATAAAGGTCCCATTCGCGTGTTTGATAATAACATTGCTTTGGCTTCTTACAGACATTATGACAAGATCTAGCTCCATGTGATGCATTTGCTATATTGAGCATTCCAGAAAGACTATATTTTTAAAATTGAGCATCTGTCACGTACATTAATTTGCTGTCACTGTCTTCTACAGGTCAACCAGTGACCTGCATGCACAGAATGCTTGAATCAGCTTGAAGATGTTCAGTTTTCTTCACAGCCATTGCTGTTTCCATTACAAATTCAGAGTTTGATAAAGTTTTTCAGCATTAATTACATCTAGATTATCAGAAGTATACAAGAGATGAGATGCCTCACAACGGATGCACCTGGGGACCCAGGGCCAGGCAGACCCACCTTGACAAAGGTGAGTGTTCATGGCAGCACAGGCAAGTTATGGCACCTCTCTGTGACCCTGTTTTTCATGTAAGTGGTGTGCAAGGATTCACTGACCAGACCATAATTTGGTGTCAAAGTTTCTCACTAGTATTAGTGTGAAGATCTGTTAAATCTATTGAAGGAAGTAAGAAAAGCCCCTTTCTGTGTTTAGGAACATGTAAGAGAGAGGCAAATTGCATATCTGCGTTTATACCAGATAGTCTAGAAAATCTTGTGCAGCCCTAAGGTGCAGTCATCAGCCCTCATTACCAAGGAAGTGATGGGAATTTCATACTTGCAATTTATAGAAAAGCCGTTATTGATAAACTGAGCAATCAGGAGTCCGGCATTTAGAATCGTTCCAAGTCATAACAAACAATCATCCAATGAGCCAGAAATATTAAATAATGAATCTTTGTATTTTTACTTGGATGTTTTCATATTTTGATTCATTTTTATACATGAATTGGTAATTGGTTTTTGAAAGTGATGTTGTTTCCTGTGTGGTTAAGAAGAAATGGATATCCTCATTGATAACAGTGGTCGAGTAAACCATATTCAACCTGGTGATTCGTAATTGTTATTCTGACTTGTAAGAGGGAAATGGAATTGCTGTATCTTAATTTGAAATTGAATGTCTAGGGACCTCTACAGATTAGTACTTCTAGCAGAAAGTTTTGACATGTTCTATTTGGGATGCAGAAGGTGGTTGCAATCTTGACTCAGACCTGCCCTTGCACATCAAAAATTTTGAATAGTTTTCCTTACTCCTGTTCCCAGCCGCTCCTAAAACTGGAGCAGGTCCCTACCGTTCATCAAGCGTCCTCACTGAGCTGCTCCACAGCAGCTTCCTCTGGGACAAACTATCTGTGAAGAAGGTTCATCCTTCCTTTCCCCATCATCCTTCTTTTAATTTCCTGTCTCGTTGTCTTCTTTGCCTGCTTCATGTGAACTTTTCTGCGAAGCAGAAGGGCTTGCAGGTTTTCTTGCTTTATTTGTTGCATGGGTGCATTTTCTCTTTAGCAGTTTCTGCAGTTTAAGGCAGAATTTTAATGACCGTAAATATCGCATTACGTATTTTCCCAGCTGTATAAATGCAGTATAAAAACCTGTAAGCATTGCTTTCAAAATGAACTTTCCTTTTGTATTCCTTAAGGCATCTGCTTCACCATGTCCATCTGCTCCTGACCACGCACTTCTGGGATTTGCTGTGGCACCCGGCAGATCCTTCACATTTTCTCCTGTAAAAATGGCTTCAGACACGTAATGGTCCTGATAATGGTCGTGGGCATTTCAAGCCTGATGTTCCATCCCAGGGGCGACAAAGGAATCCTGGACTGCTGTGTGGATACCAAGTCACTGTTAGCACAGTACCAAGGTTGGAAAATTATTCTTCTCTTTAACTCTGTTGCATCTTGCATGTAGATTTGTTAACAAAACAGATCTAAGAGCATTTAAGTCAATGTTGCTTGTGTAGGAATCCCAGATGAAAAGAAGTTTGAACTCCTAAATCTGCTTCATGCTGCCTTTATTCACTGTTTACTTTCTCCTCTGAATTACTTTTTTTAAATTTTGATTCTCCAGTCACTTAAGATCCCAAATAAGTGACTACATTTTTCTCATTCAGTCATTCATTCAAGTAGTGCCTGGGACGTTAGGAAACACATGGTCAGTAATTGACTGCGTTTGAGAGCAGGGGCAAGCTGAACATGGCGTTGTGGGACGTCAGCAGAAAGCTCATAGACCTCGCTTCTTGCTCTTACATCCCAGTGTCTGTTTTTCTGTGAGGCAGAGAATTTCTGCATTGAATGTTTTCCATGTTGCACAGAAGAAGAGATAACAGAATTTCAGCCAAGGGTGACCTGATAGGAGAAGTACAGGGTGGGGAATCGGAACGTGCAAGTGCTGTTCCTTGGGCTGCTACAGGCACCTTAAGTAACCTTTAACAAGCCCTTGAGTTTTCTTTAGTATTCCTCCTTGCACGATGCCTAACTCACAGAGAAAATATAGGATTTAATGTATTTGTCTTGCCATTGCTACGTACTTCTTGAATAGGAGGTACCATAAAAATGCAAAGTATTAATTCTTTGACATTAGTGGAAATGAATGATTAAGTTAATACATCTTTTTCTGTTGGTCACAATGGCTGAATTGGTACCAGGCTGATCGGATCTGAGTCAGCAAGATAAAGTAAGCTTTAATTTCCTATTTCCAGTACTCTGAATTGGCTTTTACAGGAAGGAATCAATAGAATATTCATTGAACAAGCCCTGTGAATATTGCAAGTACCAATGTTTTCTTATTGATGAACCTTTTTGACTCTAGATGTGTAACAAAACTTGCATTATATTTTCAATGTAAACATCAGCTAAGCTTGCATAATCCATGTTTCTCTAGCCTGCATCTGTTTAAATTGGATGAATTTACTGAACTGTTTTCCTATCTACTGTTTAATCAGTAATTAGTTTGAAGTTTAAAAAATGCTTCTTTCTTAAAAAGGACATTACACTTCTAGTCTCTGGTGGGAGATGAATCCTGAAGTTGTAACATCATAAAGATCTAGTGGTAGTAACTATTGTGACAGACTTGGGCTGTGCGTGACAGACATTTTTGTTATCTTAAGGAATTTGGTGTAAGAAGGCTGGGAGACAGTAAACAATTTTTTCTTGGAAGCAGGAAAAGTCAAGTACAGTTTGACTGCTGCAAGGGACCACTGAGTACGGATGTTGGTCTGTCGTCATGACTTGTACCTCAATAAATGAGGAGCCCTAGCCTACCTTACCTGCATTTCCACGTGAAAATGAACTTCACTCCTAGGAACGAAAGAAAGGTTTAGGGTTGTCAGGTTGTCAGGAACTTCCAGCCTCATTCTAACACATAAGGGAGGCAGTTTAATATGACGCTTGTGGAAGAGCGTTTGGCTTGCACCAAACACTTGAGAGTGTTATAAACCCAGGAGAGATTGAGAAGGGTCAATTAAAATGGATGCTACGTAGATAAAAGGGACAGCACTTACAAGGATAACAATATATGATGATGCATTGTCCTGTTCCTGCAGACTACAGTATATTTTGGCTGTCTTACCAAGGTGTTGGGAAACCTCACAATGGTGGGTCACTGCAGACCTGACCCTGCTGCTCTGTGACTGGGCTTTTCTTGATTTTATGCCTGTCTGCCATTGAGCATCCTATGCATTCTAGCAAACGCAGAACAGGTTGGGGTTTTTTTTCCTTCTTTTTCTTCTGTGGTCATCTTTTTCTCATAGAAAATAGCCTTCAGAGTCACCCACAAAGAAACCAGTCCGTGTGCTGTGTTAAGGGGGAAGGGAAGATAGCCTGTTACTTAGGACCTTACGTTTAGTCTCTTCTCAGGCCTTTACTAAACAATAAATAAAAATTCCCTTTTTACAGTCTCACCTTCGCTATGTTCATAGATTTTAAAGGAGATTGGCCTGGCCACAGCATCTGCAGTGATGGATCTGAGTAGCTCTGGCTCTTAAAGCATTAGTGGTCCGTGATAGCAGTGCAGGACAGTTAAGAAGGATGGTTGGCCGGGAATTTTGGTGAAGTATTTGCTATATATCTCTTTCTAGCATATCTGCTTCCCCGTTTTATCGCCAGTATAGACACAGTTAGGATTTGCATTTTCTGGAAGGGTAAGTGTGTACTGCTATAAATTATTCATCACACCTGTGTATTTCAATCAGAGCAGGAGACAATAAACAGCAAGAAAAACAGCAGTAAAGGCAATGAAACCTGTATTAGAGTCCATTCTTGTTGAGGCGCTGGCAGCCCTAAGAGATTGCCCCAGGTTGCCCACAAACATGTTCTGCTTCTTTTTATTAGAAAAAAGCATTTCCATTAAGCCATGCACTTTATTGATCTCTTGTGGAGCAACTTAAGGTCTGAGCAGAGCTGACACATTATGAATGGTACAGAGTTAAACAAATGTTCCATGTCACCATTCATATCTGTATTGACATCTAAGTCTTGCTGAATAAACTCCTTCCTCCCGTCAAAATGTTACCTTTATTTAGTTTTGGCAGGAGTGATTTACAACAGTTTAGAGGCTTATTTAAATATAAAATATGCTTTAAGTGTATTTATATGTAAGATTGATTTTTTTTCCTGTTTTATGCTTGAATAGTAGGTTAAAAAAAGTATTGGCTATGTTTAAATAAGCATCTTAATTCAGGGATTGTGTTCTGTTTTGGGGCCTATGGCTATCACCGCTAATGCTTATATTGACATCCTAATATCTTAGCTGCCATGGGGTTAAAGCCAGGCCATACAGTAATCTCTGACGTTCCTTCATACCTTTTATAATATAAGAATATTAACCCCAGAATTCAAACCCTGCAAGATTGAAGAAAGTAGAGAGCTTTTATCTCTGAAGCTTTAATACAGCGATTATACAGAAAACTTAATGAAGACATTAAGATTTTTTTTTAAAAGGACATTTTGTAGTCAAGGGTAGATCCATCCTCCTTCTGGTGTTGGAACACCACACCATCCTTGCCATGATCTGCTGCCTGTGCTGCCATGAACACAGCCCAGGACGCTGCTGGCTTCCTTCACTGGCACAGCAGCGTCCACCCAGGCCCCCAGCCTCTGCCAGCAGCCCTGCTGTGACATTCAGATCGTGAAAGGAAGCTATGAAATATTGCATTCCAATTTCCAAACAAGACATTTGGACATATTTCTGTTCCTTCTGTTTTCTTTGACCAATTAAAGCTCAATTGCATTGGGTTTTAATGCAGTTGAACTAGGGCTAGGGCAGAACTGAATATCATTCAGTCTGCATTTCTTCAACCAGTTGTAAGTGCGGATCTATCCTCCTCAGGAATATCCTCTCGAAAGGTTTAAATAACATGATTCCATTTATTCAATTCAGCTTGATTGAAATATGTGTTAAATTTCACATATTTTACTGAGATTTTATGGGAGAGGAAAATATAATATATAAATTGCCTGTGCAGGAAAAAAAATGTGTAAGAAGAGGACAAGTGAAGCAAAAATAGTGTCTGCCAGAAGTTCCAGCAGTTATTCTTTGCCAACTGACTTGCAAAACAGAGACAGGATTTTTATGTTTAAATCATACCAATAAATAAAATGAAATAAATAAATAAATGAAACCCTTATGCAGCATTTTATGCAGGATACTGTGGACTTTATAGCTTGTTTTTCTGCTGTTTGTAATGAGAAAGGACAACAGATTGGAGGAAGCCAGCATTAAACCACGAATTAATGAACTGTAATGTCTTTAAATCCCATTGTGAGCTAATGTTAGATTGTCATTGGTTAAACGCTTTCAAGGACTGATATTAATAACACTCCAAAGCGGGAGATGTCAGTTCCCTAATGGAATGGGGCTATTCAAGCAATATATTTGAGGACTGGTCAGCAAGCTACAAGAGCAAAGTGTATGTGCGCAGGCAAGGGAGAAGCAAGATCAGAGGATCATCAGTTAATCCTTCCATCTTAGCTTGTCAGAGATGAGAAAATAAATCAGTTTTTCCCAAGAACAGTTTGTCCTGCTGGGCTTGTGAGATGCTGCAGTTCCCAGAAAAAAAGCGACAGGGGAAGATGAAAATGAAATAAAGGAAATAAAAAATCCTTCTCCCTAATTACAAAATAGAAGCTATTAGAAATAACTTTGAGTCTTCCAATTCTATGGTAATGTGCATCTCGGGGCAGTGTAAAGATTTTCTCCCTAAGCTCACACCGCTCCCCATCCTTAAGGCTGAGCATCCACTTCTGCCACGTTCTACTGCAGCTTCTTAAAAACTGGGGATTGGACATGAAAGAGAAACAACTCTTTAAATGAAAATACAGGTGTATTGAAGTAGAATGTGATGGAACTTAGCCAGTTCCTGGAATAATAACTACATGATTTTTTTTGTTCTTTTTTTTTTGGAAGAAATAAGACTGTACTTGAAGGCACATACTAGTGGCTCCGTACAACGCCAGAGGGTTTCTCTTTTTTGTTTGAGGAGGTGAAAGTACATTTGGGGCAGAACTGCAGGGTCAGTAGAGGTCTAGCCATTCACTCTATCTTTCTACTGCGATGATCCATAGGTGCTTAAATGTTCTCTTAGGGTAGAACCCGTTCTCCGTGAGCTAAGTCAGTCATGATGGGAAGCGAGATCGGTGTGGGGTCAGACAGTGCGGTACGAACAGCGTGCTGTGTGGAGGGGGCTGGGCTGCGGCTTTGGAAACCAGATGGGCTGCTGGAGGCTTCAGGATTGCTTGAAAGGCATGAAGATGGTTGTATTAATTCTCAATAGAAGGTGTGAGGAAGTCTAAGGTGAGAGAAAGTTTGATATTTATATTCAGGGTATTTTGGAAGCTCTGCCTAGACCTAGTTCTGTTTCTGGACATTAAAATTGCTCATTGGTAGAGTCTGCACCCAGGCAGAATCTTGCTGTCTGCTGTCACAAGAAGTGGTTTCATTTGGGAGACAGAAATGCAGAAAATGCTTTTATTTCAAAATATGAGCTGTGGAGATCACAGTGTAGGTGATCCAGAGATAACCAAGGATGCGCAGGTAGTTGCTGTCTATTAGGACAAACAATCCAACAAACCAGTCCCAAGCAAACCCACATTTTTCATCGATTACTGATTCCCATGACCTGGGGCCATAGGGCAGTGTGAAAGCTGTTAAACCAAAGGGTTGCATCTTTGCACTCTGAGGAGAGACGATCAGCAGATCATGGTGTGCTGGTGGGAGATGTACCATTCCCGCATGTAAGTTGGCTGAGGTAGCTACGTCCTTTGGAACCTGTCTGCGGTGTGCTGAGGAGCACTCCCTCTCCTAGCACACGGTGTGATGCCAGTGGCTTTGGCTGGGCCTTTGTCGTGGTTTTAAGGTCACACCCTGGATGCAGGTTGCTTTGATTTTCATCACAGGAAGAGAGTTGTGCTTTATCATGGTGGCAGCAGAAGCTCTCAGCACTGTGCCAGGCATCAGTGTAGGTGGCACGTGGCTGTCATAGCCAAAAGGAAAGGACAGCATGGATTCAAATAGTTTTTAGCCGCTTTTGAGGGTGCTTTGATTGGCACTTTAAACAGTGTAATCAGTAGTGGTCCACATGCTCGTTTGGAAACCATCACTTCAGAGAGGACCACCAGGGCTGGTGAGGCAGGGCTGTTACCCATGTCTCCTGCCTTGGTGTGCGGTGAGAACTCAGTCCCTTTTCAGAAAGAGCAGAAATCTTGTAGATCTGTGACTGCTGGCACAACACAGGGACTGACAGAGGGAACTGGTTTCTGCTTTTTCCTTCCCACACGGGCTGTCAGGGAAGCAGTGAAGAAAAATGGCTACTGCTGCTTCCCATACTTCAATTTCCTTTGTGTATGGAGAGAAAAGGGAAAGAAAATGGAAAGTGACAGTGTGCCAAAGAGGAATAGAAAGCAAAGCTGAGTAGCAAGGAAGGCCAGATATCAGCTGATGACTGTGAATATTGAAATATGCATCCCTCCCTGAAAGACATGCTTTGGGATTGCCACCCCACGCTTCACCCTTAGTGAGTGAGCGAGGTTAGCAGACCTGAAGGTCATGCGGATTTACTGAGATTCCTTTCATCCTGTCTGCAGGAACCCTTCAGCTCCACATCTTCCCATCCCTAACCTATAAACCCAATCCCCAAATCCAGATCTGTCCTGTTCTGCACCTCTTCAGTCCTGTTGTGTTTTATCAGGGTTTTTCTAATTTTCTCTTCCCTGGTCTTGTTGAGCAGAGTGATGTCTGTGTCTTCTCACACCTGGTGTGGAATGGTGCTCACAGGATGTGTCCCCATCACGCATTCAAGGGGAGAGGCCAGGCCTGAAGCAGAACTGGCCTGATCTGCAGCACCGCTCGGCTTTCCTCCAGCCCTTGCTCCTGGGAGGGCAGTGTGACTCCAGGGAGCAGCTCTTTTCCCCCATTTAGGGTGGACACTTAGTCAGAAGGGGCTTCCCAAAGGAAAAGTGGAATTCATGGGAGGGCTGGAGATGTGCTTGGGCAGCTGCAACCGAGGTGGTGTGACTAGAGCACAGCGCAGGCAATGCTGTCATGAGCAAGACGCTGCCAACTGTTACTTCATCTGCCTTGAGGGTTTGGGAGTACAGGAACAGAGAACGGAAGGGAAAGTGCAGCCAAAGGTACTTAAATATCATTAGAGTTATGTAAATCAGGCAAGTTAGAAAGACAGGACTGAAGTGTTATGTCCCTCCCGGGGAGTTCTGGAGATAACTGAAGGGGGAGAGGGATGTCTTGAACAAAGATGAGTTAACAGTTTTTCTACAATGTGAGATTTTCTGGGTAGACAGGAAATAACCTCATACTGATGTCTTATTTTTCAGGGTTGATAAATATAAACACAGAATATAATCCTTTAAGAATAATATTTTTCAAAAGGTTCATAGCTGGCTTTAACATTTTAACTGTGCTGAGTGAAACAAAAATGCCCATGAAACAAAAATAAAAATGGATAAATAATAAATGGATTAAAATCCATTCATGTGGGGTTTTTTGCCACTTTCAGTTTACTAAAGCAGTTTACTTCTAACTGCACATTACCTGAAGTATTTTGGGGTGTACATAAGTAATTCAAAGGTGGGAGTAGCTGGTGAAAACACGGCTGCTAAAGACCACGAAAGATCATCTGCTTGCCCAACTCTTCTCATCCATGGGCAGGATCCATTACACCCATGACTTTAAATAATGGAAAGAATTTAACGTGTTCTGTACAAACGTGCCTTGCAGGAGGGATGTTGTTCCCTCTGCGGAGGTACGGGGGGCTGGTGTGTGACTGGTGAGAGCGATCGGCTCTGCTCCCTGCTTGCCCTTCAAGGGAGTATTGCTCAGGTTGAGATGGGGCAACTGTGTTTAGAATTGTATGTCTCTAAGTGTCCGGATCTTTGCATAGAGGGTCAAAGCTAGGAGGAGTTGAGTATGAAAAAATAATCAGAAAAGTGTGGGGAGGTTATTAAATAATTCCCTGGCCCACGTGGCAAAGGACAGGCAGCAGCACGTTATGAAACTCTAGAGCAGTGCCTCTTCAGCTTATGCCTCTTCCCGTTCATTATATGGGAAACCAGAAATCTTACCTGAGTTCGGGTGCTGAGGATGGGGATACTAACATGGAGACATGACTTTCTCCATAGAACCAACCTACTATGGCAGTGCCACCTGGGAAGAGAGGCCCACTAGGATCATAGACCTTGGCAGCGTGCAGAGAAGTAACAGGTGAAGAGGTGGGGAGTTGACATGAGAGCTGAGGAGCACCCACCCAGGAGCAGTGCTGGGTTTGGTGGAAAAAAAGAGGATGCACAGCGGTGTCAGCAGCCAACAGAACATAGACAAAGCCTGGGCCCAGCACGCAGAAACATTTTTCCTGAAACTGCAAAATACTGTCTCACAGAGGTAACCTAGAAAGCTGCCTGTGGATGCAAGGAATTCTGCCTGGGATTACTTTGCTTCTCAGGAGCACTTTGCAGCCTGGCCTGTGCCCCTGCGGCAGCTCAGGTAAAGCTTGCCCTTCGCAGCTCCAGGGCCGCGTGGACATACCCTGGTTCACAAAGGCCAGAGACTGAGGCTGATACATCTGAGCATTTGATATGGAGAGAGGCTTTAGCATAATTTATTGGCAAGCTCCTGGCTCTTCACATCACAGCAAAGTGGGGGATTCAGAAACTATTCATAATACAAACATCTCTCTGATATTAAATGAGGTTGTCTTAACAATGTATCGTGGTACTAAAAATGTGCAATTGCTTTTGCCATCCTGAGGAGATGTTAGATTTCAGACATTTGAGAAGTGACCTGCAGGGGTTTCCTGTCAGCCACAAGATACTCAGCTCTAGATGTGCAGTCAAGGATTAAAGATGGGATGGAGATTCCTGCTTTTGTCTGAAGGGGAAGAGCAGCCTGTGAGAGTGTAAGTGCTGCAGTTCCCGAGGGAGGACTTTGTTCAGAGACAGCTTTTGGGGTGTATTTTAGCAGCTAGTTCACCTGAACAGTGAACGCCATCTCCAGTGCAGCCCCTGTGAGAATCTGAATGTACCTCTCAACCTCAGATCTTCTGCAGCCTCACCCAGGGGAGGAGCAGGTCGGTCACCACGCGCAGGTGCAGTGTACCAGCCTTTGAACCCTCTGGCCTTGGCTATCTTCACATGAAATAAAACTGTGACTTAACTGCCTGCGAGTGTGGGGACTTTCTCCTTAAAAGCAGTGTTAAACCATGGAGATCTGGTCCATAAAATCTGTGTCTCAGCTGCCTTTCACAGCTTTTATTAAAGCGATTAACACTTAATGAGGCCTCAGAAACATTTGTACAGTTCTTATGGGTACTTGAGGACCTAAACCAAGTCCTGACTATGTGATCCTGGTTTTATTCTGCTGTGTTTGGTCAGCTTTTTAAGTTCTGTTGCAGAGAACAACCATCAATTCCATGATTTTTCTTTGAGTTTGTTTCATTTGTCTTCTGTACGGTGCTTTAAGAACACTGACCTCATGGCACTGCTTTCCTTGGCGAGTAATGTCTTCAGCTCAAGTTGGAACATGCAATTTGCATAAGGCAAGTAAAAAACCATCTCACACCCTGTTTAGAAATAGTGGTGATAAAGTAGATCAGCACAATATAGCAAGAGGCAGCAGAAAAAAACATGTATCTCACAAAAAAATCATTAAAAGCAAAAGCAATATATATTTAAATTGCAAGGAACTCTCTCCTAGAGGCCCTGGAAAGACAAATGCAAAACTACTCTCAGATCAATATCAGGAAAAGAATAAAACCAAGTGAATAACATAGCACGTCTCTTGTGGAGACAGGGAGGACACAGATCCAAGGTGCAGCTGGGTGGGGCCAGGAGGGTTTTATTCAGCCCTCAGGTGCAAAGAATAAAGCCCTTCTCCCAGCAGCTGACCAGCTCTCCATAAACAGGGACCATGCCTTCTCTATTAGGTCTGATTGGGACTGCACCTTGTCCACACCTGCTCCTAATGATCTGTTCATTTAAAGGTCTCTGCTTCCATCTTCTCCAGAGAGTTCTGCCGGTGTTGGGCAGAGAAGCACGTGAGAGGACTGCTCTTCTCCCAGCTGAGCCAAGTGCTGTGCAGTATCTGAGGTATGTGGTTTCTTTGCCATTTTTATGTTTTGCAGATAGCTGCTGTGCGTATCAGTATGTTCTTTTAATCGAAGTTCCCTTTCCGTTGGTCCTGTGAGGGCCTCAAGTTGCTCTGTTTCCTGGGACAGGCAAGTGCAGGGTGGTGTTACTGGGGTGGAAGGACAGAGTAACAGAGGAAGGACTCTTTCTGAGTTCCTGTCACTCTTTTAGATGCTAAGAACTTGCTGGTGTGTTGTGGCTGTTCCGCACAAGCTGCTGTGATGCGTAATCCTGTTTTAAACTGCTGTGGCTGCTTTGCCTTATGGGAAGGCACAAAGCCATTGAATTTCTCTTCTGGCCATCCTGGTGAGCAGCCATTTCCTATTTGTGTTTTGTTGCTCTGACTTTGAATTCCTAGGCTTGTCTTCAGAAAGAACTGTTTCTACCCTGGTCGAGGGGGAGTTCGTATTTTTGTATGAAAAAGGTGCATGCAAGAAATAGTGAGATAACCAGAAATCTTGGCTCTTCAGGCTCAGCTGAAAATGAAATCCTGCCTTCAGCAGGGCCTCAGAGTGAAGCTGGGGCTTGCTGCTTAGCTACTCCAGAAGGTAAAGCTTAGGGTTTCAAGCCTATTTTCTCTTTGCTGTTCTCTTTATTCCTCCTTTCTTTGAATTATTTCCTTAAAATAGCACTTCAGCCTGTATAGGCATCGGCAAGGTGGAGGGTGCTGCCTACTTGGCTTTATGCCAGCATCAGACCTGGTGAAAGTGGCAGTGGCTGCTGCAGAGGGAGCTGTTGGGATGTGTAGGTTGATAGCAGCAGTTGGCTGAGAAAAATAAAGTAATGGAAATAAAAGTTGCTCCTCTCAAACATTAAAATCTGCTCTCATCCCAGTTTTGTTCTACCTGCTCTAGTAGCAAAAGGAACATGGCCCTGTCTCCATCTGTATTGGTACTTACATTGCTAAGGATTCTCAAGTCAGCTCTGCTAGGTTTACTGGAATTAAAGAAAAGCCCTTGCTCTTTGGCTTGAATGCCTGTTGGATCTGGGTTACAGCCTGGTAGAGTCCTATGTCTTGATTTGGGCTCCCATTAAATACAGTCCTGCCAGTGGGAGTCCTCTCTGCAGGATTCTCCAGTGTCTACAGACATTTTGGGGCTGTTTCATGTCCTAGTATCTTAATGCATCTCAATTGGTTTACTGCTTGATTTTCTGTCTTGGCTTAATAGGGGTGAATGGGGAGAAACCTCTAAGTGGTCTTTGAAGCCTATTTTTTGTTTAGGTATTTAAAAAGCTGAAATGTAAACTAAAATGCTGCTATTTACCTTACTGTTATTAAATTCTAGGCTGTTTATATAAACCAAGATTGTTTGTGATGTGTCTGTAATGGTTTCTGGGCCCTGCTCCGGGCTTGTCTATCTTCTGTGCTGTTATTGCTATGGTCTTGTTGAACACATTTTGCCTTTGGTTATACTCATTTTAGCTGGTGCAATAGTCAAGGAATGAGTTTTTCTGGAGATGGCTGGAGAAGATTGCAAAGACATTTGTTTAAAAATTTAGCAAGGGTCCATAGGAAGTGCATTTGTCTCCTGGTAAATTTATGATGAGGCCACAGCACCAGTTAGTTGCATTATCTTGCAGACCACTGGTTGAACAGTTTGCTGTCTTCTAGGTAGTTTTATACGTGATTCTGTCTTCAGTTCCTGGGCGTTTGGGAACTGTAAAGCTCTGTAGCAACGTTTATGCAAATTTCTTTTTTCCCCTCAGAGCAAATAAGTGTGCACCAGGAGTCAGTTCAAACTCAACAGTGACACGGCACTTCCTGCTTGCAGAGCACTCCGTGGGCAGAATTAGCCTCTAAAAGCAGCTGTGTTAGAACTGGGAATGTATTTCACCCAGAAGAAACCCAACTGTAGAAAAACTCCAAATGACTCAAAGGTAGCAGTACTAATCACTGGCGTACCCAGACTTTCATCTGTTGACACGCTTTTTTGAAGTCAGAAGGTATCTCCAGTTGATGTGGCGCTCTGAAAATCAGCCTAGGCTGCAGTTCTTGGCTTAGGACTGCATCTCAAAAGCTGGGCTTATACAAGTTTGCTTGTGCTTCAGTCAGGGTGGTGTTAAATCAGCTGCAGCCACCCTGGGCCAGGTCCGTAAGGATTGATTCAGCTGTTTGTTACTCCTGTGGTCTGTGATGTTATTAACTGCGTAGTGCCACTGCCCCAGCAAGCCAGTGGAATCTGTGCTGGGCTGCACTGTAGAGAGCCTGAACCTCTCTTGGCAGGAGAAGGCTGACTCAGTGTTTTAGAAGCTCTGTTGACAGGAGTAGTGAGCTCCCCTGGGATCAGGAGGCTGGTGAGAGTGCTGGCCCTGGGCTTGGCTGTCCTTGGGATCTGCGGTGCGGTTATAAACTGCTTGCAAACATTTGCATTAGATATGTCATCTCCATCCGCGTCTGTAAATCTGTGACCGTCTGTTAGTTCCCCAAACAGTTGATTGTTCATCTGTCACTTCTAGTGATTGCATCCGCCAAACTCCAGCGTGTGATAAGTTACCTTCTGATCAAAATGGGCTAATGTGGCCAAATGCTACAAGGAACCAGCCTGGCAGAAATTTATATTTAGCTGATAAGAAATGCCAGAGCTGAGTATTTCAGCGTTAATTGCTGCACCAACAATACACTTACATCGTAATTGTGTCACCAGATCACCACATAAATACCTCAGTTAAAGACGGAAAAGGTTGCTGTAGACAGATCATGTTAGTCCATTCCCATGGTCTGTTACAGGATTCCCCTGCCCCCCAGACAGCTTCTCAGTGCTTGTCCAACCAAATATTATAGGAATCAAGAGGTAGGAGATTTCACTGTGTCCCTTGGGAGATGTTTCTGCTCTTGCCGTGTTGGTTTTTGGGGTTTTTCTGATGTTTATATCATGTTCTAGCTTCCTTAATTTCATTCTTATTAATGTTTTATTATAAATTATAGCAATCATTGACATAAAAAAATCAGTGCCTTATTTAAATACTATGGTAAGGTAAATGCAACTTTACTGCTATACTCTGTAGGTTCTGATCTTTTCGGGGTTTTATAGCTGACAGGTGCCACAACCTGAGGTAAGCCAGTGTTAGCCCTAAAAGTGCCCAGAGGTTAAAAGATTAAGACTTTTTTACTGGCAGCGCCATGTTTGAGTATTTCAAAGGCCACGTGACACCATGGCTGTATTTCAGTGTAAGGTTCCACATTGAAGCGAGGTGTGCCAAAGAGCAGCGTGGTGGTTACTGCTGCTACTGTGGCCATCCAGGTATTTGTCCCACAGCAGAGACCAGGAAGTGGAGGATGGAGAATCCAGCAATACTCAAGCTGAAATTGGCCCTTCACTATCTCCCTTATGGCTACAGGGCCACAGGATCTGCATAACCAGCAGCTTCTTGATCTCATCCACCAACAGTCCCAATGTTTCTGTGTAGTTGTCCAGGAAACAGAACAAAAGTGCTGCTTGAGATTTATATGATGTATTAGTTGAGTGTTGAACTGAAGGACCCTGTGTGTTTCTTCTGTGCATGATTTTTCAGAGGTACGTGTACACAGTGGAGTAACAGGATTGTTGGTTTGTGTGTTGTGACGGCTGTCGGCTTGGATCATCTTTCTGAACAGATCACTGAGAACTTAGACTGCATGTACTTCTTTGTTCCCTTGTGGAGATGGAGTTGGGTATCATCAAAGCCATGTGTGAGCTGCTGTGATGGTACTAGATTTTTTTTTTAAAGGCATGAACAGGAGCTTTAGATGTTGTTATATCTTACTGTAAGAGCTCAACAAAAACTGCAGAAAGTTCTATTTAATGCTATTTAAAATGTCATTTGGATGACAAGAGTGTGGGTACTCTTTTCTTCTACATTTACTTTGACTCAGACCTAACTGTCTTCTCAAATGCTCTTCATGTGTAGCTTTTGCCCTTGTCCTACTTTGTCTGGGATGGAATCCTGGGCCAGCCGTGGTCTGCAGGCCATTAGCAGCTTCCAATCAGCCCTGGGAGGGGCAGAAGCCAGGGCAGCTGCTCTGAGCTGGCTCCAGGTGAGTCCCATCCCATAATCATGCTCAGTATAGAGCAGGAGGTGGGACTGCTCCTATTCCTGCTTCTCCTCCTTCCTGGAGGGGTTTGCTCACCAGCCTGCTCCTGGTTATTGTGACTGCTGGATGTTCACTGCGGTGAGTGTAACTTTGTGTAGTTTATATCGGTATTAACGCTGGTTTGGCTGCTTTGTTAACTCTGTTCTCATTTCAACCCGTGGGTTTCTCCTCCGTGCCCCTTCTCTGCTGTGTCTCCTCCCTGGTGATGGCCGGAGGGGATCCCTGCCCTGCCTGTGGTGATGGCCCCGTGTGCCCCAAGCTGGGCGATGGGCCCAGCAGCTGCGCCAGCCCCTGGAAGCTGCAGGTTCTTGCCATCAATAATTGCAAATAACGCAAAGAATTGATTGTAAATTTAATGTGCTTCAGCCTGTTGTTGCCTGTAGCCCCCACCTCCCCCAGCCCCACAGTTACAGGGGCTGGAGCACTTGCAGTTGGAGCTCGCTCTGTGTGTGGGGAGCAGCTCAGCAGAACTAAGTGTGTCCTTCCCTGGTTTTAACTGATGTAGAGTGTCCATCTGAGAGGGAACTGGACACTTCTTGTGGAGCCTGTTTGTGGCAGGGGTGCCTCTAATGCTGCCTCTGGGGCAACAACAAGGTGTCCTGGGCTCCTCATTGCCATGGTTGTCCTTGCTTCTGGGCAGGTGTTGCCGGCTGTGGGCTTCAGGGGTTAAAGCTCAGCCTGTTTTCAGCTCCACTAGCACCTCACACAGCTCCTGAGTCACTGTTTGGGAAAAGCAGCGAGGGGAAGGATGATATGTGGGCTATGACACAGTATTTGTGGAAAAAGCAGCAGCAAGTGACTGCTTGGGTATCGCCACTAAACAGGCTTTTTAGACTGAGGATTGTGTTGTGATTAAAACTGGATATTTCACCTGTGCCCTCCTTTCTCCTACCCCCTGCAGTTTCCTTGGAAAAATGCTCCATTTATGACAACTAGAAATGTCTGGGTATGTGTCAGTTCTGATCAATGTTACCAAGAATGTTCTCAAAAGCAGGGTGAATTGTAGGAGAGAATTGAGTACAATAATTGCCAGGGTTTTGTGTGCTTGTTGCATCTAACGAACTTAACTATGTGAAGGCTCTGCCCCCTCTCCCTTTGAAGGTCTAGTGTCGTTGTGGTGCAGAATGGAAATACTTCAAAAATCTTAAAAAGCAGCATTGCAATACCAAGGACATTTCCCTCTGACATGGCTGAGGCTGGAAAACCTGAAAGAAGTTGATGCAAGGTATAGACTATACAGTGCTCTCGTGGGATGAGATGTGTCCAGCCTGCCCGTGTTCTGTGCGCCACTAATCCATGTCTGATGGCATCCAGCTGCAGGTCAGCAGCTCCCATCCGCACACATCTGTTACCTTTCCAGGGCAGGAATGGTCCCATGGGGCTGGCAACCTTCTCGTTTGCTCTGCCTGCACAGCTCTGAGCCATAGGCCCATGTGGGTGGATGTTGGTCATTTGAAAGGCTTTGCTCTTACAGAAGTTAATGTAATTTTTAACTGTAGTTAAAAAAAAACAAACATACTTTTATTTTGTGGGGAAGCATCTGATATCATTAGCTCTCAGCCCATATTAGTCCAATAAAGGCAGTGAGTTTTCCTGATGGCAGAAAGGCTGTTCAGTGTTCGGCAGCTGCCCTGGGAGCAGGTGACTGTGTGCCTGCCAAACAAGGTGCAAACCGGATTTCCAGATAACGGAATGATGGTGGTGGGGCAGCAGCCGTTCAACTGGACTCCTCCTCTGTTGCAGGTCTGGTTAATCAGTGCGAATGTCCCCGCTTGCCATTAGTGCCCGTGCTCTGCGGGGCCCTGTTGGGAGAAGGGGTTAAGTGCAGAGTAAACGGTTTGTTCTTTGTAAGCCCTTGGTTTATTGTGAATACCAAATGTCTTCTACATGAGGGAACTGCCGAGCCTGGCTCAGTCTATAAAGAACGTGAGAATTCAGTGTAATAGGCTGACAACAGACCTATACCCTGTCTCTGTCACCGAAGGGCTGCCCTGGCCGGGCAGCGGGAGGGCGGCTGTGGAGCTGTGCTGTGGGGCAGATGCAGCCATGATCGGCTTCCCGGGACAAGCACGAGCTTTGTACCGCGTGTGTGTGTGTGCCTGTGATCCAAGTGTGTGGAGTGTGCTCTCCTCGGCCCAGGGGGGCAGGCGAGCAACCTGCTCACCCATGCTTCTGCAGGCTGCTTCTCTCTGTATTTTAAATCAGATTTCAGCATAATCAAAGCTGAGCAGGTGATTGCTGACAGGTAAATGTGAGAGCTGGAGAAAGGGTTTAGTTCTGTTCCAAAACCCTTGGAAATGACTGCAGACTCACCACGCGCTTGTGAAGTAGAGCCAGGTCTCACTTGGAACCTCATGTTCTAGCTAGATAACTGGGAAAATAAATGAAGATAAAATAGCTTTGAAAACAGAGTTGGGGGAAGAATATAGTAGGAGCACCAGTGTGCTCAGCTGGGCAAGGGTGTTTCAGTGAGGTTAGCAGGTACCCTGGAACAGTTGTGCAGGGAATCTGGCTGAGCACAGACGTCAGGGACTTGGTCTTTAGTTGGTGCAGCCAGATGTGGCTGCTACTGAGCTCTGCGGGGTTATCCCAATCTGCAGCAAGGGAAAGAGCCGGCCCTGGGACAGCTACAGTTGTGGGACTGCTTCTGCTGTTCCGTATTCAAAAGGCAGGTTTCTCTCTATCTTTATCTTCTATCCCTTTTGTATAAGTACTGGGGAGAGAAAGATCTGTAAACCTGCACTGATTTAATGAACCTCATTTTTAATACTTTTCTTCCAGAGATCAATATACACATTAATTCTTTCTGCTTAGTATATAGATATAAAAGCAACTATGTTAAAGTTACTGTGTGGCAAAAAAAACCCCAAACCTTAAAAAGATAGAGAAAAATATTTGGTTTTGTTGTATATACAAGTGGTTTGTCCATTTTCCACCCTTCATTAAAAATGCATTACCTTCCGAAGCTGCTCTTCAAACTGAAGAGACTTAAAGCTAAAGAAATACATATGGTTACTAAATTTTTAAAGCAGAAATTGGGAGAAGATGAGGCCAGAGTCAACAGAAGGTGTTTCAGTAAGGTCAGCAAGGCTCAGGTTTGCTGTCCCAGGGCTGCTGAGGCTGGGCAGAGGAGAGGCAGGAAGGGCCCAGCAGCGTTCCAGGTGAGGGCAGGACAGCCAGGCAAGGGCTGGACAGTCATGGGAGCTCTGTACAGGGCACAGTGCTGGGAGAGTGCAGCAGGATGTTAGAGATTAGCAAAGGTATTGAGAAATCATTGAATCATGGAATGGTTTGGGTTGGAAGGTACCTCAAAGATCATCTATTTCCAACCCCCCTGCCATGGCCGGGACACCACCTGCTAGAACAGGTTGCTCAAGGCCCCATCCAACCTGGCCTTGAACACCTCTTTAAAAAATGTTTAATAATAGCTAGTCTGGAAGATGAGTCCTCATCAGAGTTCATGTATGCAGAGGTTATGGGTTTCTCTTCTCCACCTATTTCCTCCCCTGTGGTTTCCTCCATCTCACAAGGAAGGCTTGTGTGATGAAGTGGCAGGGCCAAGACGAGGTCCCACAGGAGAGTCTGGAGCATCAGGCTTTCTCCTGCTTGTGCTCGGGGTGGGGCTGCAGATGAAGGCAGCAGGAGCTGCTGCTGTTTTGGGGCTGCCTTCAACATCCATCAGCACAAGAGGAATGATGCTGGCCAGAGGCCTGCTGGGATGGTCATGGAGGAGTCACAAGGGATATGGCAAGGTGTTTGCCACCCCAGGCTGCATTGTGTTTTATGTGTAGGTTCTTGGGATGAGACTTGAAAGTTTGGCTGTGCTCTGAAAAGAAACCAGAAGGGCTTTAAAGTTTCCATGTCTTATTTCTCAGAAAAAAGTGCTTGGTTTAGAAGTTGAAGAAGGTTCCTTTTTTCTTTGAATGTTCAAGCTGAAGTTTTTCTCTGACTTTCACCTGTTACAAAGGAAGATACTGCCCTAGATTCAGACCTTCTACAACTGTATCAACTTTTGTTGAAAGGATACGGGTTTTGGTAGTTTAACCTAACATTTATGTTAAACTTTAAAGCAGACTGTGATTACAGAATCACAGAAGGGTAGGGGTTGGAATAGACCTCTGGAGATCATCTCATCCAACTGCAACTGATTAGCAGTTGATGTGTATTTAGCTGGCTGGGAGAAATCCACATCTTGTCCAGGGTTAAATTTCAATAGTTCCTCTGTTTAAAATATATATTGCCATCAAGGCGCTAGAGATTTAGAAGGAACTAAATGAGACCTCTGAAAATACTTTTTTTCTAGTAAAAGCCACACTGGTGGTGCCCCAGTGTCGCTCCATCTCCTGAAAGCAAACAGCTGCATTGATTCAGGGTCAAAAAGAGCTCACTTGAGTGTATTTCCCTTGGTGTGTTGGCTCCGAGTTGGTATCGCAGTGAAAAGCTGGTGGTGGCCTGCAATCGATAAGCCTAAAATCACTGCACCAAAATCAATACACCACTACATAAAGAAAATGCATCTGAGGCTAACCTTGTGTCCTCGCAGAATCTCTTCACCTTGGAAATCCAAGTGGATCATCTGTTCCCTATTTTGCAAGGTTGGTAAGAGACTGTTGGGTTTTGGTTTTAATTTCTTGATGCAGAAACTGAGGCATAAACAGTATGAGACAGATCTGCTGTAGTGCATTGTCTGTGGCACAGGTTGTATTTGGGCTGAAACTTCTGGAGTTTCTGTGCTTACCTTGCTGTAGCAGCTCCAGCATCTAAGGGCTGGAATAGGCACCGTCTGGGTCTGTGGTGCCCACTCTGTGTGCACACATCTCTGCACAGCCAGGGAGAGCTGGGCTGAGGGCAGCACTTGGGCAGTGCGCAGGCAGGGAGGAGGTTTTTCAGTAGATCTACTTTGCCCAAATCCTGTGGAACCTTGACCTTCCCATGAATGCCACTGCCTCATTCCCTGTTTGATTCTGATCCTCCTTCCCTCCTGAGGCAGGACTCCTGCACAGCGGAGTGACACGGTGGGCGATGCTGGCGTGGCTCGCTGGGGTGGCTCGGCGCTGTCCCCGACACGAGAAGAGCATTAGGAGGTGGTGGGTGGTCGGTGTGACAGACAGAGCCTGGCTGCCCGCTCTGCTCAGGGAACCACGGACGGCATGTGTTGTATTAAATGGTTTTGCTTTCTCTTTGTCGTGAGTCCTGGGGTGCACTGCGCTCCCGGGGGACCACGGACCTGGTTAGTTAGATGAGGTGCTGGAGCTCATCCACCAGTGTCTCTGTGCTCAGAGGGCAGTGCTTCACTGCACGCCCAGCCCCTCAGTTCCCTTCGCTCCCACAGCAGCGCTCTCCTGCCTGTGCTGAGCTTTCCTCCCAGGCTCCCTCTCTTCTCTCCCCTTGTTTGTTAACCCTTATTAGAAAGGCTCTGCCCCGATGGACCTGTTCTGGCCAATGTGTTCATGCTCGCCCCAAGCAGTCTCGGGTCTCTTTTAATTATACTCCTTTTGGTAATTGCTGTCTCTGTCTTCATGTTCTTTTACTCTTCGCTGCTAACTTTGCTGATTTAAGCCTTTGCAGAGAGGTTTTGCAGTCTTGCAACATCAGACAGAAGTCTGTTGATAGCAAGTATTGTTTCAGCTCCTTGGGCAATTGCGGCTTCTCTCTCAAGCTATCAAGGAAAGCAAGAAAACTTCATGTGTTTTATTACTTATTAATTGTGCAACTCCTCACAGGGAGGAGTATCCATCACTTCTACCTGTTTACAGAAGGTAGGCTGTTCCCATCTTGAGAGGGGACACTAAGAAAGGACAGATACAAATGACACTCAGTAGAAGTTGATCCTCAAAACTGTCTAAATGATAGGGAAGTCTTTGCCTTATGTTTTCCCACCCATTTTAATCCTAGAAAAAAAACCAATCCACAAACAAACCCCCAACACCCTCTCCATTAAGATTGCTTAACCACGGATGCAGGAGAAAATTAGAAAATGTTACGTTTTTCATTTAAGTCTGTCATTATCTGTTCAGTTAAAATCTAAAAATAGTCTTGCAAAAGGTGGATGTTTGGTGTTTATTTGAGAGTGGATAGAGTATTGGACAGCCTGGCAGCCTGGCAAAAGATGGAGCAGATTCTGTAAGTTTAATGGAGCTTCTGCTGACCTTCGTGTGGTGTGAATTGTGTGTAAATATTCTATTACAATGTGCTTGTAAGTTTGTGGTGTAGCCAGAGTGATGTCTGGGCAGTGATGGCACTTGGGGCATTTTTAGGACTGAGGAGGGAATTTATGGTTTGGTGTGTGCAGGTGGTGGTTAAAATGGATGAACGTTTTCAGGCACAGCCCTTCTGTGATTTGTGCGGATGATGCTGATGATGTTTTCAGTGTCCTGCAGAACGGGGCTTAGACAACTGTAACAGCAGATGTGCTGTAAGTCATTTTCTTTAGAGCTTTGTATTTGCTTGATGACACCTGATCTGGGATCTACTGTTGGTATTTCTTACAGGAGCCTACATTAAAAGTGTCAGTCCAGGACTGACACAGCCTGTACAGCCTGTCGAGCTGGGTGGGTGGTTTATTGCTGTATCCACAGTGGGTTGTAACTAAAAAGGGAAGTGTGTCTTCAGGAGAAGTGGGGGGAAGCAGAAGGGTTTGGTTAATACTTCAGTTTTTGCTGCTCTGTTGGCAGTTCTCACCCAGTGAGACCCTGTAGCTCGTCTAAACCTGCTCTTGAGCACTGGGGAGTAGGCTGAGCCTTGCACCAGGGACAGATAATCTTGTATCTGGTTACTGAGAATTCCCTTTTTTAATCTTCCTCCTCAAGGGTTTGGTGTTGTTGTCTGTTGGCTACGCAGCACTGAGCTGGATAAACCAGAGCTGGAATTGGGTACAAGGAACAGCTCACGGGTAACGTGGTTTTGACCGATCTGTGCTGGCCCCTGCTTCGTACTGCTCTCCATAGAACAGCATCCATGTCGTGTTCTTCAGAGCCCCCAAACAGGGGAGTTCCTCTTGTTCTCAATGGTATGACCTTTACTTAATCCAGCAATCAGTCCCTGATTAAGTGTTTATCGTAAAAGGTGCTGCTACAAGGTCTTTCCAGTTTGCACAGCTCTCCGATCACTAATTTCAATTCCGTGCTGGGTGCGATGTGGATGAGAGCTAGCAGCAGCTGCTCCGATGGCACAACTGCGCTTGTGTCCGTGCTGCAACCAGCCTTTCCTTGGGGCTACACCACTGCAGGTTTAGTGCTTGTGCTGGTCCTTCATTTCTTCAGAAGCCTTCCTGTAGTGTTGCTCACTCCTGCTGTCATGCTGTAATTTGCAGTTGTCTCAAAAGCTCATCTCTCTCTCTCCAAAGAATGCAGAATTTGCACAGGCCACTTGCTCTCTCTGAATCTGGAACACAGTCTGTTTCAAGCTGCAGTGTCTCCCAAGGGCTCCCAGTGACCACCGCTTGCTAAGGGACTGGAGTGTGGGCCCTGGCTTTGCCCACATAACTTGCAGGTTTGGGGATGTCAGCAAATGTGACAGTGAGTGGTAGCTTCTCTGATACTTGTTTGGAAACAAATAACTTGTCTTTCCTTGCTGTTGTGAATGACTTTTGGTGTGTGGTTCCTTCAGTAACAGGAGTTTTCCCACATCACTCTGGCACAGTCAATCATTCAGGTCCCTGATACAGGTTCTACTGGGACCCCACTGGGAGTAAGTGGAATCCCAGCACCATTCCTCACAGCTGATGCCTGCTAAATGGGATTGCAAAGGAGAGCTGCTGTTGGTGAAACTCTGCATGCCAAAATCTGCTCTTTTAAGAGTTTCTGAGAAAATGCTGAGTTTTGTTAAGCTTGACAAAGTTACGTCTCACTCCCCAAGCAAATGTAACTGGGTGGACCTGTTTTAACGCTGTTGGAAAGAGGGTTTTGATACACTTATGTTGTGAGTTTAAACACATGTTGTCTTTCGAGTGTGCAGAAGCTGAGGCTCTGCCCACTGCTGCAGGGTTCCTGTGCTACTGCCCGCACTCTGTGAGCTCTGCAGGGAATGTGAGTTACAGGCACTTCAAGAACCACATTTGTGTATCTTGTTCCTGTCAGGTTATCTGCTTGGCTGCCAGGAGTTCAGATAGAAAATCAGAAAGAAATGCACAGCAAGGTTCTAGGAAACAACAGGAGAAGTATTGATCAGGAGCAGCCTTTCCTGACCTTTCCTGCATCATTTCCATGCCAAACCCCAGGCTGGAGGGATCCTAGTGGTGGAGAACAAACTGAAGCTGAGAAAGAAATACAGGAGCAGCAAGTTTCTGACTTAACCTAAAGATAGGATCAGTTATCAAATTATCATCAGAGACTGAGCTTCTTTAAGACCTTTTGTATAAAGGTCCTTTGTGTAATGATCCTTTAGGTCACTCAAACTCGGCCTTTGGTGAAAGAATTTTAGCCTAGTTAATGTTATGGGTCCCCACTGAAAGAGGTCTAAAAGCTGGTGTATTATCATGCTGACAGTATCTTAACACAGTTGACAGATGCAGCAGGACCACGTTGTCCTCAGATGAGGGAGGGACAGGAGCTGCAGCTGTTCCTAACGGGTGTGCTCAAGGCAGACTGGAGGGGTCCAAGGTGCGGCTGGACCCAACACAGCCCCCTCATCTGATTCCCCTTCTCAGTGTAGAACATGGTTGCTGCAGTGCTTGTTTCCTGCCCTGCAGAGTTAGAAGGGTACAAAAGGTTGGGCTTGATGACCCTGGAGGTCCTTTCCAACCATAATGATTCTGTGAAATTATGGGTTCCTGCCACCATTCATAAAACTGTGGTTGTACTTTTTTTCCTGGCTCCTGATCCTTCTGTTTCCTTCATTTGGGGTTGCAGTAATAATCGAACATTACTGTCTTACCTGCCCCTGCCTGTCCTGCTGCTTTCCCCTGTTACAAACTCTTGGACACACACTGGTCTTACTTTAACCAGAGAACAAGAGAGTGTAGCTTCACATTGCTTTCTCTTCTCTTTGGGTTGTTCATTCAACAAGGAACCAACATTCTGCTCTTGAGTTACTCACGGAAAATTCTACTGTTACTGCACCACAGTCATGATCAAGTCCATGTTTCTATTGAGTAAAATCTCAAGTTCTTGAGAAAATATCTTCAGCTCCCATGTGAGACTGGAGGAGAGCCTGTGGCAAACAAAGCAGTGTGATTCCCGGTAAGGCCGGGTGCTTTGGGCAGCCCTCTGCAGGCTTTCCACCTCTGTGGAGCAGGGAGGGGATGAAGCATCTCCAGTATGGGCACGTTCCACCCTGGAGCAGCATCTGCTCAACTGGAATTGTGAACCATATATGAGAATTCACTTGAATTAAATGCTTTTATGTGAGCATGGGTATCTTTAGTGCTTGGTTACAAGGCTCCCACAGCTTGAGTGCTTCCCCCCCTCCTATTCCTATTGTCACTAATATCTATAAATGGTAATTGAAATTACAGTGCTGACAATGTGCCAGTCTGTAGTCAGCCAGGATGGGAAGCGGCTCTGGTCCGGGGCCAGCCATGGAATCAACACAGTTTAACCACTTCTGATTGCACAGGATCAGAGCTTTAAGGATTGAAGCCAGATGTCAAAGTTGAAGACAAGGCTGGGGGTTCAGCAGAAGCCCACTGCTCCGGACTGTGTACGCTGCGTGGGGCTCTGAATACTAACCCAGTAACAGGCAAGGGGCTTCTCAGTTGAATGCTTATTTCTTCTGACTGCATATTACTTACAAACTGATTTTCAGCATTACTCTTGGAGAAGGATCTATCTGAAATGAGGATCTACGTTTAATCAGAGGCTGAGCGATCTTGAGGTGGCTGCCAGGGAACTGCAGGAAACACTCAGTACCTGCTGTAGAACTGATAGTGTTCTTTCTGTTGATGAGTTTGGTGGCTGAGGAGCCATGGCCAAGGTGAGTTGTAAAATGAAGGATTAGGACTTTGTGCAGGAATTAAGCTGTCCTGTGAAGAATTATTCTGCCCTGAGCTTTTGCTTTTAACTAATGTTTTGGGTCATGAATGCCTCTTGGGCTAATTCTCACCTGTCCCCTAGAGTTTGATTTAACTTACAGCAGATGCCACCTCTGTTGTGCCTCCTGCTCTGAGGTCTTTGCAGTTGTTAATATCGCTGTAAATCCTGGTGAAATGAGAAGGTTTGTTTCTGGTACTGCTCCCTTATTTGAACTCTTACTGGGACACTCATGCCCTCCTCCTGCCCTGGCTTTATCATGCACTGGATAACTTTAATCTCCCCCTCCCTGCTGTGGTCTGAGAGCTCTAGCAAGCTGTTGCTACCTTCCTGGGAAGAAAGGGCTCCAGGGAGAGTGCTCTCCTGTACTGTCACTTCATCTGCTTCCAAACAGAGCTAAGCCAGCCCCATGTTGAATGCAGAGTTTTACACAGTGCTCTTCTGAAATAAAGGGTTTGGAATATGAAGGATGCTTACAATTTCAGTGGGGTTCAGTCAGCTTTAAATCTGTCCTAGAAGAGTTCCAGTGCGATGTTCTTTCATCATTTTGCATCCTAAATCAAGAGTCACTCATGCCAAAATCTGGAATTCTAAATTTACTGTCAAATGGACAGTATAGATACAGATTTAGCCACTAGTTTGGCAAATATTCAAAGTGCTTCTAGGACAAGAACTTTAAGGCTGAGAGTGGCAGTTGAATTACCCAGATTCTGTGCAGGTAAGGAAGCTGAAGGAACTTTTTGACTCCTTTCTTGAAAGTGATTTTGTAAAGAGAACTTTTTCCTCTGCCATTGCTATCCTTAATAGATCAGTTCTAGAAGTTAAAACATCTATCAAAACTGCCACAGCTCCTATGACCTGTGGAAGAAGGACTATCAGGCCGTAATTGCAATAGCTGTGTAATTTCACAGCTTCCCTTCCCTTGTTCACCTACTCTCTGACCTCTATGTCAGCTTCTAATTTCCTGCTGTAATTGACTCTTTCTAGTACAGGAAGCTATGGCAGCAGATGCATCTCCTTAATTCAGTGGCGGATCCAAACAGTGCTGTTGAATGCCTGGCAGACTTGTGTCTGCTTTACAATCAGTTCTTTGGAAAATAAGTAGTCTGAACAAGTTTCAGATCAACAAAGGAATGACCTTCCCTAAATCTTGATGTTTTGTGGGTGTTTTTGTTTTTAACACGTAAACCTTACTAAAGACTTAAAATGCTGTCTTCAGACTTGTGCTGGCAACAGGTGTTAGTTTCAAGACTTGCTTGTTTCAGTGACATGCTAATGGGAGCAAACCCTGAGTTTGCTCTGACAGCTGATCACTGGAGGCACGAACTGGAGTAGCCTCTGACGTACCCTGAAAACACTCATGCATTCTCATCAGAAGCAAGGTTTCTGTATCATGCATGTTCTAGATATTTTCTGTATTGCAATACCTCAGCATCTGTTTGACTTGAAGAGACTTCTGTCTCAGCACTGCCTTTCCCACTGTTCCCTGCATGCTGCTGGGCTGGTGGACTGGTGCAGTGTCAGAGTGATTTGTGAGATCTCTTCACGAGTGCCCTTCCCTTACTGGGTAATCAGCAACATTAACTGTCACCAACTGGTTAAGGAAGCTGACACAAAAACCACGGACTTCAGTTCGAGGATAGTCCAGTTGGAAGTAATGTTTAAATAAAGCGAAGCGTCAGCTAATAAGATAATGTTGTTGGCAATTATTAGGAAAACTGGATTCCTAGAAAGGACCTACTTCTTTTACACACCTGGTAGCCACAAATGTAAAAAATGAAGACAGTTCATACTTGTTGCACTGTAACCAGAGGCCTACCTGCAGTTTAACAGGATGGAGAAGAAAGTACACAAGCAAAAAAGAAGAAAAAAATTGTAGTAGTTCATGTCCTGTTTATGCCTGGGTTTAAGAAACCCAAATACAGTTTGCTTTAGACATTGTACTGTCTTATAGTCCATAAACCTCTTCTGCTGGCTACATCTGTTGTTACTTGTTATTAAAATGCTTAGGACACTGGAGAGTAGAGGGGCAGGACTAGATCTTTACGTGGGTGTTTGAATCACAAAACTGATGTGTCTGTATAATCTGGTATGAATTCAAGACCAAACCCAATATTCTAGCTTCTATTGCGTATAGCAGTCAGGGAAAGGTTTTCTAGAGCTGGTTCCTCCACAGCCCCAGAGCACCTGTGGTGCTACCAAGGGATGGCACAGAGACTGCCTGTCAGCATGGTGTAGTCCTGTGGTCCCCACTAAATGCAGGACTCTGTACCTTGCCTTCATTCTCTGCTTTGTTTTAAAAAATAACCTTATGCCCAGTGAAGGGGGCAGCCTTTGCACTGAGGAAAGAACCAATTGTTTAATAGTGTTTAGATCTGTACTTCATATGTCTGTCCCTATCTTTAGTGCTACTAGTTTGGTTGTCTAGAGACTGCCAGAACAAGCACAGGCCTGCACTTGCTTGCCTTTATCTTCTGTGTCTTATGCTATTTTAACCACTTTAGGCCTGGGTGGGGGCTAGCATCCATATAAGAAAGTCTACTTGCCTTAGCGCCTTGATTTTCCTTTCTTTCCATGGGTTATTCTAGACATCAGCCAGTACCAGCCCTGTGGAAACCAGCTGTGGCTTGAACAGCTGTCTCTGGAGAGAAGGATCCACCATCAGTTCCATTCTCATCAACTAGATCCCTTCAAGACACTCCTTGAACTGCTAAGGTGAGTGAAAAGCATGCGTCTTTCCAAAATTGTCTAAAATGTCACCAGTCAGTGAAGGTTTCACCCTCTTCCCATGCCTGGCGAGATGGAGTTCCTGTTTCAGAGCATTTTAAGGAAAGGCCAAGGACTGAAAGAACAGACACACAATCTAAAGGACTTACCAGTAAAAGAATCTGCACAAGAACTTAGATGTTGCTCTTATGCCCACCAAAGAATGCAGGGAACTCTTGTGGTTTAACAAGAAGAAAGCTGTGAATAACTGCTGGCTAAAGCTGTCCAACTGGCACACACGAGCTTTGCTTTCCTTGGGTCAAAGCATCCTAATGCTCCAGAAGCACCATATACTAATGAGACTGGAGTAAAAACCTGCTGGAAATCAATGGCACTGTCTGCCTTTTCTTGATTTATTTTCTGGGGGTGGTGGAGGTGGTGTATTTCTGCATCTCAGTGTTCCTCTTTGATACCAGCTTGACCCAGGTGAGCATCCAGCCTTCTGGGACCCAGTTCTGTAGCTGTGCTGCTTACCACAGGTCCAGAGTACTCTGAGACTGCCCAGCATGAACCAGTAACCTTCCTGAAGCAAGTGTCCTGGCCCTGGGGGTATCTGCCTCTCCAGGAGTCCAAGGGAAGGGCCAGGGCAGAGCACAGACCAGAGATCCAGGTTAAGAAGCTGAAGTTGTGCAGGGTGACTGTGTGTAGGACTCTTAATGAAGGCTGGTTTTGTCCAAGGTCCAGAAGTCTCCTGGTGCACATAACATCAAGTGTCACTGCTCAAGTAATTAATTATTCAGTATCATGGTGCATGAAGGCCTCACAAAAATCCCAAAGTGCTGTGTCTAAAAGGAAAAACTAGATATAGAAGATGCAGCTTCCTGCTGAGTCTTTGGTCCTTGCTTCCAACCCTCTGGAGTACCTGGGATGGTCCAGAGCTTTCCTGCAGCTAAACATTATAGAGTTGAACTCAGTGGAACTCCTGATTACTTTAACAGAAGGTTTCTTCCATCTTTTGGGAGTTGCCAGATTTCCTTTAGGGGAAGGAGGCTCACAGCCTCACATCATATGCAGGGTCAATTGCTCTTAACTGTTCAGAAAACCTTGGCTATGGAGAAGACAGGAGAGATCTGTGTGGGAGATCTGCTGCTTTTATTGTACATTATGGATCTCCCTCTTGGAAGAAACTCAGAGCAGAATCTTGACAAGGCCAGTGGCTCTTTGAAATCACAAGATCATTTTAATTCCAGTCTCTTCTTGATATTCCTCACTGACTTTTCTCCCACCTGCAGCTAAAACAGAATATTGAAGGTACTTCTGGAATTGAAAAGAATACAAATAATACCCATTCCTCTTAGCCAGCAACAGCAGAGGTTTGTGTGCCTATTGCTGACTGAGCTGTTCCCAGTTTGCCCACTGACCTCATGGGTGGAAGGTGACCCAGGCCAAGTGCCAGAATGGTTCAGAGCAGTTGACATGCAAAGCGGGGTTTGCTCCCATCTGTGTATTTCTCTGGACTGCAGGTCAGTGTAGAAGCATGACCCAGGACAGCTCTGGTGGCTCGAGAGCTCAAACCCAGCTATCCTGGTCTTGTACTGTCCTCTGCACCCCCTCAGAAAAAGAAATACTTTGTGATGTTCTTGAGATCACTTGGAGATCTACTTGGCGTGTTTCCTGTTTGATCAATGCTGCTGTTTGTGTCCCTCTGCACAGGCCACACTTGAACAGCCCAGTTCCCAGAGAAATGGGTAAGATCCAAAAGCAAGTGCTTGTCCCATCACATTGTCCGAGGACAAGCGGTGATCCCAAGGTGGCAAACCGTTCACCTTGTGTACTTAGATCCTGGAGCTTCGTATACAGGCTAAACATGGAACCTCTCCCTCCTGTGGGAATGAACAGTCACGGATGTCTGAGGATGGAGAGCAGATGGATCCACTCCCCACAGAAGATACCGTGCGCCTCACCACAGTGTTGTGTCTGTTACCATTTTGTACCACGGAGAAAAGCTTCAGGGAAACAGGCTACAGCTCTAGTTTTAGTTTGAGGGAAGTTATTACTGGAGTATTTACTTCTCTTGGTCAGAGCCCCTTTGTAAGGATTATTTTGTTTGCCAGTACAGCTGATGGGGATTGGCTGTTCCAATGGCAGCCTGTGGTCCAGAAATTCCCATTGCAGACATCCCAGAGAGCCCTTGCAGGGAATGCAGCGATGCTCAGGAGACAAAACAGCAGGAGAGGCCCTTGGCCAGGGGAGAGCAGGGGCAGAACTTGCACCTCCATTTCTTTTCTTCTGCTGAGCGCTAAGTTTCAGCAGATTTCCTTAAACCCTCAACCTTTTGTTCTTCTCTTCATTATTTCCGTAAGCACTTTTAAGGAGAACTCCCTTGGGATTATGATGCCTGAACTCTTTTTAGCTTAAGAGCTTTTCTTTAAATAAACTTTCCCCTTTTCATTAGAATCCCTTTGCTCTTGTTAATGAAAGCCAACCTTTGGAGCACAGCAGTGATGACAGCCTGATCTCCTGCTCTGTCTGCAGAACCAGGACATCCACTCTAGGTCAGATGCTGCAGAGAACATTCTACTTGGGCTATGGTTTAACCATCATCTGAAGTCTTTGGAAATGGGGAGAACTAAACATGCTGACTTTCAAGTCCAACTTGCTGAACATTCTGCAGTCTTTTCCATGAAACAGGTGAGATCTTGTGCTGCAAAGAACTTCAGTCAGTGTGGAAGTGGTTGTAAAATCAGTCAGATGGCCCCGAAGGAAAATGGATTCTGGGACTAGATGCAGTTGCCATATGAACACATTGATGTCTTCTGTCAATAAATTACCTGGTTTTTGGCTAATTTTTTCTTTGCAAACCCAAGCTGCATAATCCTCATAAAATAAGAATGCTTCTAGTCAGGAACCCCATGTTTCGTGTAGCATACAGCTCAATTACCTACCTATACAGGGAAGTCATCTTTCCAAAGATGAAAATGAGGAATGCCTTAAACTCTGTAACTCAGGCTTTAACACAAACCCTTACTCCTGACTTCCATTATGTGTGTGTGTTTGAGGCAGGTGTTCCAGCAGGTCTTACACAGCATGGAGAATGGGGAAACCCCCCCTGACCAAACACTCCAGAAATCTTACGATCAAGCCCTTATGCAGAAACAAATTACAGAATTGCTTCTTTTCTTTCAGCTGTATCTTCAGACTGAGTCTGCATGTGATCAGACTCATCCCTGGCTGAGCTGTAGGGAGCCCAAGCAGCAGAAGGAACTGAAGTGAAAGCTTGTTTTCATATACTTGGCAGTTTTGAAGCACAGAGATGGATGTCCTCCAAGACAAGCATCTACCAGGGTATTTCTTACTAGAACAGGATCCAAGCAGCACAGACCATCAGCTAGAAGTGTATGTATTGACAGCAGAGCCACTGCCTGTTCAGGTAAGTCAAGGATCCTGCCTATAGGTCTGTATTTTTCTTTCCTACCTGCCCTTCTGGAGGGTCTGGAGCAATTCTGCTTTGGAAGTTAGACTGTTGAGGTGCAAAGCCTGTATCTCACTGACAAACCAGCAGCAGTGAGTAAATGGCCTGGGGAAGCCTCCAAAATGGGACCCTACCATGCTTGTCTCTCTAAACGCCAATGACACACAGCACTAGGTTTGAGGTAGCAAAGCCAGGAAGAACATGACAAAATCAGCTAGGCTGTGGTCTGCATGTGGCAACTTTAAGCCATTAAATTTTAAGGTCAAGGAAAGACCTGTGTTCTGCTCTGTAGTCTCTCAAAGTTTATAAGGAAGAGATTAGCAGAAGGAAAACAAAACATGGATATGAAGGGCAGGACACAAAAGGAGAAGCAGTCTGAGGTGAAGAGGCTGTTGCATTTCGCACCAAGCTCTGCAGTTAAGCAGAAAGTTAAACAGGACAAAAAATCCAACCCCAAACAAAACCCTGTGCGACTTATCTAGCACCTTGTGACTGCGTGGCTCTGGCCTCGGAGCAGGGTGCAGGATGCTGCTGTTACAGAGTCAACCCTTGTGCTGTACTGGGATTTACAATGGATGCCAAATGCTGCCCCAGTATCAGAACTGGGTTTGCTTGGGAAGTTTTCAGCTGTTATTAAAGAGTAGAATGCCTGACTGACTTGCTCTACAGCTGCTTAATGCAGAGTCAGTGACTTCCCCCTGCCGTCCTCCTGCAGTTTTTATTAGGGCCTCAAAATAAGTGCCTGGTTTCAAACTCCTCATTTCTGAGTGATGGGAGCAGACCCTCTGTAAGAGTCAGTGGATCTTCTGACCGAGTGGAGCATGACAACCTCTTGCCCTGGGGTTGGAGCAAGTGTCTTACTGGAATTCTTCTAACAGTTCAAAATACCTCTCAGGGCTGATACCAGGTGACTCATTGAAAATGCCTACATATAACTTGCCATTCCAATTGTTCTCTACCTGCTATTTTTATGAGCTGCATCTTCAAAGAGAGCTTTGTGTGCAACTAAATTGATCATTTTTAAGATAAAACTTTAAAAAAATACAGATAGTCGCAGCAAAAGTGGTAGAGTACTTTGCACCTAGAAACGCATTTGTAAAACAGTCAGATTCCTCACTGGGACTTACCAGAAAATGCATATATAGACTGATTTATCCCAATCTTAAATGCTAGATGTTTCTTTAAACGCTGATATTTTGCAAAGGCTTTAATTCCCCATATAGAAGCACCAAGCACCAGCCCATTTTGTTCCTGGCAAAACTGGAGGAAAGCTTATTTCAAATCCCTAATTAAAGTTCTGCCTTGCTGTGTAAGGAGCCCTGATGGGATTCCTTGGGGTAGCTGGATGGGTTTGATTGAATTACAACTGGCCCAATTGCATGAATATCTCATTTAAATGTTGTGAGCTGAAAGCAGCGATTAATGACAACCTGAATAATAAAAAGCACTGCGTTACCTTCAGTCTGCTCTGCTCCCACACTTGCTTCAAATCAGATACTCTGTCACTAGTGGGGGGGGAGGGACCCAAACCAACCCAGAAACAAAGCCAAGCAGGAGTCAGGGTATGGGAAGAGGAGGCAAGGACGGTGGTCACCCTGGCGGTCTGGAGCTGAGGAGGATGTAAGTGATGCTGTTGTGGAGCTGTCCTCACCAAGCAGGACCAGCTGTGCTCCCAATCTGCTGCTGACTCCACTTCCTGCACAAACCTTGGTTTCTGACCCAGCTCACCTGGGTAAGTTCTGTCTCCCTCTTCATCTTGTATTCATCAGTCTCAGCACCAGTTAATTCCTAGAGAACGGCGCTGCCCAGAGGTTCCCGGGGGAACACTTGCTGATCTGGTTAAAAATGCTAGAAGAGATGGGCCAAGCCCTTGAAGCCCTTGTCCCAGGCCTGGGGGAACTGCCTGTGCTTCCCACTGACCATTCTGGCCAAGGCAGTGAGCAGAGATCCGGGTGTCTCTTGGGGCTCCAGCTTGGCCAGGGTCTTAAAACTCAGAACTGGTCTAAATCTGGCCCAAGTTCCACAGTCTGGAAAAAATTCTTAGTGGTTGATGGCTGATAGGACCTTGACAAGTGCAGAAAATAAGTTTATTAGTGGTAACCTTCACAATTAATTATTAGTGATCCACAGTGTTAATGACAAGTTTAAATTGCTGACCTGATGACTGTAATTAACAGCGCAGCAACTAAGGCAGGGCAAGTGATGAGCAGGACGAGCGAGCTCCTGTTGCAGAGCTTTCAATGGCTGCATCACTATCCACAGCTCGGAATAAAGACCCTCCTGGTGCTCCCACCTCAGGAGCAGCTCCCATTAGGCTAATGGAGGAATGCTGGAAAACCCCCAGCCAGAACCAGTGCAAAGGACAGGAACTAAACTGGTGCTGCCTGTCCCTTGCGGCCACAGAACACAGGCCTGTGCTTAGAATACAATTTGAAGCATATTGTTCTTTTTCTAGAGGCTAACCTGCACACTTACAGGGTGTTTCTAAAACATTTCTCGCTGTTCGGTTTTTCCTGTTTCTGAGCCCTGCCCTGACTCAACCATTTTCTCAAGCATGTTCTGCCTCAGTTCCTCACTCTGGGGTTGGTTCCAAACAAACCCAAAGCTCAGCAGCAGTGAAGAAGCCCTCACAATAAATCATCGGGTGTCACGATGGCTTTGGTGCAAGTCTGAGTTGACCTCAGTACAGCTGGAAGCAAACCACAAATTCAGTCTTAGGTGCTGGAAAAAAAAAAGGATTTATAAACTGGAAACTGTAGTTGAGCCCCGAGTCTCCATGAAGTGATTCCATCCAGTGGGCTAAAGAGCATTTGGAACAGCTCTTCAGCTGGAAGAGGGATCTCAAACTTCCACCAACACTGGAAACATGGAGCCCGGCTCTGTACATGCAGACATCTCAGACCAGGGCTGGGGAAGTGCTGAGCCATGGACCTGGTTTGATTTCAGGCCATTCATTCACGTTTAAAAATAGAACTGAGGCTGAGTTTGGTTCAAGCCAACCTTGGGCTTCCAGGCAGGTGATGGTTTGGGGAGTGTCAGGGGGGTGGGGGGTTCTTGTCCTGGGGCAGGTCAGGGGGTGGTTTGACCCTGCCAAGGAGTAGTGACTTTGTAAGAGATGTTCTGATGGGGGCTACCTGAGAATCATTGCCTTAGCCTGGTTCTGTTGAGCTGTAACTGCCCTGGATGAGAATAAACTCCTTCGATGAATGAAAAACCTACCTGTGGAGGAGAGTCCGTGCTTGGGTGATGAGGCTGTCATCTTCTGCCTGGGTGGAGCTCACCCACCTTTCCTTCTCCTGTGCTCCTTTTTCTTCTCACTGGTTCTTATGGTCTTTCCCCTTTCCTTGCCCCTCTTTGTTGCCCCCCCCCCTTTTTTTCCTCATCCTCATTTTTCTCTTCCTTCTCACAAACTCCTCTTCCCCTCTTTGGAGTTGCTTTAGCCCAGCACAGGGGGTGTTTTTGGGTAGTTACAGATGGCCACTGCTGTTTTTTCCATACTCTTTGTTGCCAGCCAGCCGTGGCCTATCACTACCATTTGAATTATTGTGTTAGTTTTCACCAGCTCTCTTGTTTTTAATGCATCCCCAACTCCCCCAATCTCTTTCTGTGCCTATGTGGGAGCAAACCCCATGGAGAACCCTCTGCTCAGGTCCAGCACCAAAGACTTCTCCAAAGCTCAGGCTGGTGCCCTGCAATTGCCCCATCCCTCTCCTCTGCCTTCAGGCAGGCTGATGTAGAGTGGGATGGAGGGAACCCTTCACTTCTGGCCTTACTGGGCAGACTTTCCCCAGCTCTTTGTAGTCTGAGGTCTTGGAAGGGCTAAACTGCAGTAAAGAGCCAGTGGTTTCGTGCCAGCTCAGTGTTAATGGTCCTCTTCTTGCTTCCAGCATCTATTGGAGAAGTGTGAAGAAATGTTCCTGGACTGGCCTGTTCTCCCCAGGAGCATGTGCTGATAGGTACTGGAGCTCTCCTGGAACCTGCTGGAACCCATGAGGAGCAGGACTCCGAGGCTTACAGCCTCAGGTGCTCTGTGAGGGTGGTTGGCCCTTCCTTCTCCTTTTGCTGGTGTGTGTCCTCCCTCCTGTCCGCCCCATCGTGCCTCCAAAATGTCTCCTCACTGTCCTTTTTCATTTACTTCAGATTTCCCACTGTAAAATTCACTGTCCACCCTCATTTACCTCAACTTTTCCCTCCAAAATTAATGTTCTGTCCCACAGACATTACCTCAGATTTTAAGTAACAAAAATCACTCCAGATTCATACCTTCAAAAATGGTAATTTTATTTTGCTTCACTTAAAATACCTCAGGTTTTCTGTCAGATGTCACCTCTGTGCCCTGCCACTTACCCTCAGCTTTTCCCTCCAAAATATTCATTCTCTCCACTTAATATTTTCTCAAATCTCTTTGAGGTAACCCCCAGATTCAACCCCTTCAAAACAGACCATTTTATTTGTTTCACCTAAATTACCTCAGGGTTTCCCTCCAAAATGGCACCTCTGTTCCCCCTACTTAACCTCGGCTTTTCCCTCTGTGGTGTTCATTCTGTCTTCTCTAGATTACCTCAGATTTTACCCTCAGAATGTCCCCTCTGTCCTTTTTACGTTCCTCCCTATAACCCTCCCTCTGTCCCCTCTCATTTACCTCAGCTCCTCCCTCCATAACGTCATCTCTGTCCCCCTGACTTTCCTCACCTTTTCCCTCCAAAATTCATGTTCTCTGTCCCAGGGATGTTACCTCAGATTTTTTTAAGTAACACAAATTATGCCAGATTCACTCCTTCAAAAAGGCAGCTTTGTTTCACCTAAATTATCTCTTTCTTTGGTCAAAAGCCACCTCTGTGGCCCCCAACCTATCCTCAAGCTTTTCCCTCCAAAAAGTTCA
>VZZY01000693.1:0-16838 GCA_013400335.1 Eurystomus gularis | reverse complement strand
TGTGCAGTAGAATCTCCAGATTGTTTACTTCAAAGATGGTTTCCATCTGGGTGCTCCCCAGCATGTACTGATGAATGGGATTGTTCTTCCCTAGGTGCAGTACTTCACACTCCGCTTTGTTGAACTTCATGAGGTCCTTGTCAGCCCATTTCTCCAGCCTATTAATATCCTTCTGGATGGCAGTATGAGCTTCTGGCATAAAAGCCACTCTTCTCTGTTTTGTTTCATCAGGAACCTTGGTAAGGGTATACTCAGCCCTGTCATCCAAATAATAAATGAAGATGTTGAAGAGGACTGGCCTCAGTGTTGATTCCTGGGGTACACCACTAGATACTGGCCTCCAACTAAACTTTGCATTGCTGATCACCACAGTGGCCATTCAGCCAGTTTTTGGTCCATCTTACTGTCTGCTTTTCCAGTCAGTATTTCAAAAGCTTCTTTATAAGAATCTTATGGAAGACAGTGTCAAAGGTCTTACTGAAATCTAGACAGACAATATTGACTGCTTTCCCTTTATCTATCAGGATAGTCATTTCATCATAGAAGTCTAACAGGCCAGTCAACCATGACTTCCACTTGCTAAAGCCAAGCTGATTATTTCTGCTTATTTTCTTGACATTCATATGCTTGGAAAGGGTTTTCAAGATAAGCTGCTCAATCACATTCCCAGGGATCACGGTGAGGCTGATCAGTCTGTTATTCCCTTGGTCCTCTTTCTTGCCCTTCTTGAAGACAGGAGTAACATTTGCCTCCTTCCAGTCTTTAGGCACTTATCCCAGTTCCTGTCATTGAACAAAAATGATTGAGAGTGGCCTCACAATGGTATCTGCCAGCTCTCTCAGCACTCATGAGTGCATCCCATCATGAACTATGGACTTGCACACATCCAGTTTGCTTATTTATTGCCTGTCCTGATCCTTTTATACCAAGAATATATCTACCTTGGTTCAAACTTTCCCCCTGGTCTCTGGGGCCTGGGATTCCTGAAGGCTGGTCTTGCTAGTAATGACTGAGGCAAAGAAAATATTCAGCACTTCAATCTTTTCCATGTCCTGGGTAAACAGGTCTCCATATCACTGAGCATTGGGCTCACATTTTCCCTAGTTTTCTACTTAGGGAAGCCCTTCCTGCTGTCTTTGACATCTCTGGCTAGATTCAGTTCCATTTGGGCTTGAGCTTTCATCACTTGGATAATATTTCTATATTCCTCTCAGGTTACCTGTCCTTCCACCCTCTGTATGACACCTTTTATGTTTGAGTTTGGCCAGGAGCTACTTGTTTATGCCACATGTGCCTCTTTGTACTTTTGCCTGATTCCATATTCATTGGAATGGAGTCTTCTTGAGCTTCCTCACTTGGAGGAGGAAGTTATTATCAGTGCACTCCAGGATTACTTAGTCCTCCTGTGTTGATCTTTTGATTTAGGTCTCAGCTTATAATTTTTTAGCAATGTAACTGGGCACTGTGTTTTTAGACTTTCTTCATCTATCCATGTGTACACTGTGACAGACTGAACTAATTCCTGTAGCATTTCTAAAGTGAGAGTATAGAAATAGCTGTTTTCTAGCATGCAAACAATGTTGTTTTCATTTTTATTATGCCTTATATTACATATTTATTTTTTCAAAAGACCACCACTAACAACAAACACCAGCATCCAACATTTCAAATCAGACTAGAAGGATTTCATCTGTCTTCTGCCATGATACTGTGAAAATCTGTGTTACATGATCTACCGCCTGCTGGAAAAGAAAATCTTTTTTGTATGCAGAAAAATCAAATAGTACAGACAAGTTGTACTCTATTCAGTAATGAAACATTCTTATTTACGGTGTGAAAGATGAAAGATGGCCTGTGTCACCACTTTACAGTCAGTTTCATCTCCACTTTTCAGAAGGCCCGAAGAGCAAATGTAGGAGTACCGCATAAAATTTTCAATTTCAAAACCAACAAAACATCTTTCAGTCTACTCTTAAAGCATGATGCTAATTTTATCTTTCTTACTAGGTGAATGAAAGTTGTTTCTGGTCACTAGTAGGATATTAATGAAAACCACAGAATTACAGAGGCATTTGTGAAAGCAAATGAGATCACATAATTATTCTAAATGTCTCATGAATGTGTGCATGCTTTCATCTTGTATAGAGTCTGGCTGAGCTGGAGTTCATTTTCCCCATAGCATCCATCACATTGCGGTGATTTTTGTTGGGAGCTAGAAGGGTATTGATAACACAGCCATGTTGTGACTATTGCTGAGTAGTACTCACACAGCACCAAGGCTCTTTCCAACATCCCTCATCCCTGTGGGATGGGGTGGGCAAGATCTTGGGAGGGGACACAACCAGGACAGCTGACCCAAACTGACCGAAGGGCTATTCCATACCATATGACATCTGCTCAACTATAAAGCTAGGGAAAAGGAGTGGGGGTAGAGGAGGGGGACATTCCTGTGTCCTTTGGAGCAACCGCTACACATATTGGAGCTCTACTTCCTGGGAAGGGGGCCAGACATCGCCTGCTGATGGGAAGTAGAGAATAAATCTTTGTCTTCTTTGTTTCTGCTTTTTTCTTTTTATCCATAGGGTTGTCTTCCATCTTATTTTCTCCCCCTTTGCCCTGCTGAGGAGGGAGAGAAAAGTGGGGAGGTGATAGAGTGGTTTGGTGGGCAGCTGGTGCTCAGCCAAGGTTAACCCCACACACATCTAATAACAGTAGCAGTAGAAATATTACTACTAATAATTATTAATAATAAAAATAACCACATAGCAAATAACTATGGAAAGAAAGAAGACTGGATCTTGATTCAGTAGAAGACTATCTACCAGCTTCAGAAATGATTCAAATTCTATAGGTCTCTTGAAATTATCCAGAAAACCATTTTTTGTATCTGACTGATAACTGTCAGTAAGTAATGATGGCTTCACACTAGAACAATTAAGATCATTTGTTGCAATCAGTGATTAAATAATTTATTCTGAAGGCTATATATGTTCTTCCTCCCAACTCTACATGTATTGCTTCTTGGAACATAGCAATCAAGAATAATATACTCCTGATAAAGAAAGATGGTGAACTTCCTTGAAGCAGATCAAAAGTTTGTATTCTGTTAAGGCTTTCTGATCGTAATCTTGAGTATCAGACTGTGGTGGTTTAGTCCCTGCTGGGACCTGAACCCCTTGGCCTCTGCTGCCACCCCCCCGCACCCCTTGGAAAAATGAAACGGCAATAGTGACTAAAAGTGCCTTTTTGGGTTGTGATAAGGAGAATTTAATACAATAACACAGAAGAAACAATCATCAGAACAACAACAGCAATAACAACAGTGAGAAAAACAAGGTACAAAACTAGCAATACCATGCCAGTAAACGGGCGGACCCCACCAGGGACAGACACAACATACCCCTCCTCCCACTACAGAACCTGGAACTGGCCCTGGGGGCATGACTTCAGCATGGTGTGAAATAGCTTGGCTGTGGCATCTCCAAGCTGTTGAAAATTAACCCTGTCCTGGCCAAACCAGGACAGAGATACATACTAGTAAGATGTGCACACTTTTACTTGAGATATTAATTTGTATACAATTAGAATAGCATGTTTTCAAGATACAAACTCTGAAAACTAAAACTTAAAATTAAAAAAATTAACATAATCTGATGTCACTTTGCAGTGGTTCAGCTATGAGGTAAATCTAAGTAGTATTTTGCTACATGTCAAAGTCACATATAACAGTTATATTTACTTAATAAACTTGAAATTGCTTATACTCCTTTTTTCTGAACTAGGGAGTAAATTTAATCCTGTTAGTGGAAAAGATAGTACCAGGAAAATTGTCAGCCACTAAGCTCCCTTCTCACAGTTTTATTTATTTGTTTATATGTTAAAGAAAACAATGGTTTGATTTAGAATTATAGCATTCAAGTAATTATATAGTCCTCTAAAGAAAGACAAAAGAGACTAGATCTACTTCTGGTAGAGTGGCACAAATCTGAAATATCTAGCTTCAGTTTACAGAGAATATAATTTATTCCTGAAATTGTAAGGCAAAGTTAAAAATTTGCTAAGAACATGAAAGCTTTAACTATATGGCATGTTTTGTGCCCTATTCTTCATTTACCTTCCTGGAATTACCTTGGGAGATTACAGCAATAATTACTATGTATCAGCCATAGGAGTTTTAGGTATGAGGCACAAGTGATTTCCAAGAAAGGATACATAGGCAGAAGGAATTTAAAACACATTATTTTACTTATTTATTTATGTTTAACTCTTTCTCTCTCTTTTTTTTTTTTTTTTTTCCAGTTTAAGGGAGATCACTCTTTGAGGACATCTGATATTTTCTTAACAAAGGACATCTGCATTCTGCCAGAAAACCTGAATCCTAGGAAGTCCAGTAAAACTTTATCTTTGCTATCCTGCCTTTGTTTCTTCTTAAACATAGAGTATATTCGAGGGTGCCTTGAGGCAGTGCTCAGCATTCTTCCACTGTTATCGCCAGGACTGCAAGAGCGAAACCTCTGGTTTTTATACTAATCATAATATCCATCTTGTTACTCACTTTCCACATATTACTGACCACTTTTCTGTTTTGTTCCCTAGTATTGTCTTTCTTCTTCACAGTATAAAAAGCTGTCCCTCACAATAGCTAATCAACTTAATCAGTTGAAAAATTAAGCTTGTTTAGGTAATTCCTTTACAGTAACATATCTTGTTAGATATTATAACACGTAAGGAAACATAGAGGCAAAAGTATGCATAACAGGCCAGTCAAGGAGCAGTAGTATTTTACTTTCCCTGCAACAAAATCATACCCATAAGCACATGTTCTTTCAAGTGCCTGAATTGTCCGTTTGTGAGATATGTCCCTGAAATGTTGAAAGAAAAATGGGAGAGTGTATTCCATTGAAAGTCATACTGCAAGTAGCAGACTGGCATCAATTTTCCATCAGCTTCCAAGGACAATTTATGCATTATGATAAATAAGTATGGCAGTTTACAACCTGTACTAAGTTATTGAAGACTACTACATTTACCTGTTAAGAAATTTAAAAATAGATCTTGCTCTTTCGGAATAACTTCTATTGATACAACCAAAATTACTGCTTTAGTTAGTTTGCACAATTTACTCACTGATAATTGCTAATATTACACTGAAACTTTCAGGCTGGAATTCAGCTGCTACAAAGTAGGACTCTAAAACATAGCTGTCTAAGCAATGTCTAGATGCTCCTTACGGTTTTATAAAGAACTAATCAATGCAGTTATCAAAATTTAGAAAACTATTCGGCTTTATGTGAAGTACAAAGACTTTTTCTGGCAATATAGCTCTCAAGAGTTGAGTGACTAGCATCTGCTAGCAAAACACAAAGGATAAAGCTGGTCAGGTCAATCTGAAGTTGTATCTTTTCCAAAACAGGCTTGAAATTTACAACTTCTGTGCATCCCTTTTACTTAGCTAAGATTTGTAAGTAGATGAAAACCTGATTTATGTCAGCTTTCTAATAACCTTAAGAAATCTCATCCATTGTTTACTCGAGAAGCACGTTAGAGAAAACTGAATAACTTTAACAAAAATGTTCATTTAAATGATGAGTAAGATTTTAAAAAACACTTAGCCTTGGGTCTACCTCCTCTCCTACCCAATTATGTTTTACATATTTGCCTGTTGCTTCGAAAAAAGTTTTCTAAGGAGCAGCACCCTGTGGAAAACTTGAAATGTGTCCTTTGACCTTTGTATCAATAATTTTTAAGAAGTCTCGGTTCACTTTGTGTGAGAGAGCTGTTTTGAGCTTCAAGTACACAAACAGAATTTAAATATTAGAAACTTAAAAGGTTATATCATCACCCCCTTTACTTTTTCTTCTGACAAAATATGCCAATATTTTACTTACTGGAACTTTGTATCTGAATCCAAAACCAATAAATATGCAGACCAATGAAACACTAATATAAGCAGTGAAGAATACTACTTAATAAAAAATGAGGAGTGAAAAACATAGGAAAAGCATTTTAGATGTGTTTTGACTTGATAAAACTGAAAACTGTATCTGTTAGATTGCATTGCAAGCAGATTTATGTGCACAATTACTGATATAGAGCTAATAAAACTTTAATTAATTATTCAGAATTTTATTCCAGGAGAAAAGAAATGAAGATTAATTTTCCAATAATCTCAAAAGTAGTGTTTAGGATAATGTAATTATGTTGTTTGATCAGGAAACCATCACTTACACTGGTTTAAGACTGAAAATAATCTAATATAAACATCCAGCCAGGGATTCTATTACCTCCTTTGTGAATCATGTCCTTCTCCAGGAACTTGATGGATGAGTCTCTGTTGGAACACTTTTCCATGCCTGTTTGAAATACACTTTCTTTGAACACATTATAACTTCTTTCCAGGCCATAAGTACCTAGCGCTCTGTGAAAAGTGAATACATCTTTCCAACTGCTATTTGGATCTAATATGAAGAAATTACTGTCAAGGTTAATTATCTCATTCAAAACCAGTTCTCACCTGAAGGCTTTCCAAAATGTTTTTGAAGTACCAGAGAGATTAATTTGCCAGACAAACTGTGTGATATGCATATAAATGTGTTAGTATAGAATTCATCATGTACCTCAGTTCCTAACCTTTGTTTTGAACTTAAAAAATTAAGGTATGTATGTTCCACATTTAGTTACATATGAAAGCTTAATAACAACATGAAATTGATGTTAGAAGGAGCTAAGGAGTTATAGTAAAAATGCATCTGAAAAATTTTAACAAACTCAAACTGATGATTGCTTTCCCTCAGCCAGTTTCTTTTTCTATACTTGCTGTTGGTACTACCTTTTACTTATCAGCTGGATACTACATTGCTTAGTTCCATTAATTAATTTTCTCTAATTTGATAGTTCCAGAATTATATTAATATGCAGAGAAGATTACAATCAATTTGTCATGTTGTATAAAACTGAAGTGCGTCTACAGTATGATTTTACAAAAAAAGGCATTTTATTCCTAAAATTTCCAAATCCATCATATAAACCCTTGGAAAAGTATTACTGGAATAAATGCTGGCGCTACAGTTTATGTTGCTCTTATAAACAAATATAAACATTTTGAAGTTTTCCTTTCCCTATTATGAAGAACATTTCCAACATTATAATTAAACAATAATCTCAGTAAACTATAAACTTGTTGAATAAATGTTGAACATGACAATTCTAAACTGATCTCATATTTTTAACTGTTATCAATTTGGCTGTAGTTGTGTCTCAGTCCTCAGACTAAGGATTCCCTAAAAAAAATATAATGAAACATGTTAAAGTTCAGCCAACTGCAAAGGACAATCTGAATTGAGAACTGCATGAGCATCAGGGTGGAAATAAGTTGCACTGAACACAATATAAATATGTGGGTGCTGACATGTACAGAGATGCCTTGATAGTTCTGAATCACACTCACAGTTCAAATAGGATGGAAAGCAGCATAAACTCAGCAGTGCAGCCAGTTGTAAATTGTGAAGTTCATGGTGTGGCAGCCTGTACGATATAATGAGGAGTTGTATTTTCTCAAATGCTAAGTTCTCCATAGGAATAAGAAGAGACTGTATAATTCACCTTCACTAATAAAAGCTTTCATCACTTCTTCTAAGTTCTGCTATCACTCAGAGATTGTGATGATTTTGTGAAACTTAGTAAGCATAGTGATTATTGGAGTGAGTGCACACAATCCTTTAATTTACAGTGTTTTTTATTTGCAGAGGAGATGACATTATGCCTCTTCGATTTCACCTTGTCATCAGCTTTCACTGAGATCAGTGGACTCCATCTGAACACTCAAATAATGGAGAATGTGATAGGTTTATGAAAATATTGTCTGGAGGACTGTGCTTCAATTTACCACAAATTTGATCAAATTATTTTCAATGCAGTCAGTACAGACCACTGAACAAAAGCAAATTGCTGGGGAAGTAGAAAAGGAAATGAGCACAAGGAAGAAAGGAGAGGAAAAGAGACCTGAAAGGACATTAGCCTTTCTCTGCTTCATTGCTTACTGACCTCACAAGCCACAGCTTTTCCTCTAACTTTCAATAATTAAATTTCTGTAGACATTCTTTTCCAAAGCCTACTTCCAGGTAACTATGAGAACAATTAATTACTCCAGCTAGACTTTCCATGCTTTGTCTCAGAACAACTGAGACATTAAAAAAATAAAAAGGTTCATTTGATCTATTTACAAAATGGAGACTTTTCAACTGATGTTATAAAAGGGTTTTGTTGTTTATGAAATAAAACAGTAAAAAAGGCACTAAGATAACACTTGTCAGAAATTTACTTTAAACTTACATTTATAGCAAATCTTAAACACTGAATTCCTACACTGAAACTAAATCCAATTATTCTGGCTACTCCCTTTCCAGGAAAATTAAGCTAGATACCTAAACAGAATGTTATCTGTTTTCATTTAAGTTTTACTTTGAATGTCATCTGCTCATTGTAGCACCAGTAGGGTCTCTGTAAATAAAATAAAAGCAACAGCGATAAGAATAATAATATTTATAGTTGTAGGTTAACTACACCCAAGCACCACACAGACAGCTGTTCACTCCCTTCCAGTGTAATGAGAAAACTGCAAAGGTAAAAATGAGGAAACTCATGGATTGTGATAAAGACAGTTTAATAGATAAAACAAAAGCCATACATGCAAGCAAAGCAAAATAAGGAATTCATTCACCACTTCCCATTGGTAAGCAGGTGTTCAGCCATCTCCAGGAAAGCAGGGCTCCATCACATGTAGTGTTTATTTGAGAAGACAAATGCCATAATTCCAAATATTCCCCCTTCCTTCTTCTTTCTCCAGCTTTTTTTTGCTAAGTATGATGTCATATAGTATAGAATATACCTTTCACCTGCTGAGGTAATTTTTTATTAGCCTATTGCAAATTCAAAGTACAAAAATTATCTAAGTAACCTTCACAATAGTTTTTCAGTTAGTGTATTATCTTAATTTTGCAGAGATAGAAACACTAAACTGTTAGGAATTATGTTTATGTCTGGAAACAAAACCAAAAAATTTTAAAAAAAGACAAAATACAGTTTTCATAGGTATTTCATTCAACAGTAGATGAACTTTGGAACAAAAGATATATAGTTCCAGATTTACAGAGGTTTTGTGACTTTCCACATCTGTTCAGGTGTTCTGCAGTGTGAATGATTATTCTGCAAATCATGACCCACTGAGAAAATTTTCTGTAAAAGGTGATTACTTTTACAGATAACCAATTTAAGCTGGATACTCAGCTTGTGCAGGTGATGCACTAGTGGACTAGTTCTACTTCCTATTAGACCTATGCAATATCGTCTGTTGGACTATTTCAGTGGCCACATCTATAAGATTTTTGTCCTGGTTCAGCCAAGACAGGGTTAATTTTCAGCAGGGTTTGGGAGGGACCCACAGCTAGGCTATTCGATGTCATGCCCTGAAGCACGGGTTTGGTGAGGTGCAACTGCAGGGGTGAGGGTGCTCAGGTCTGCTCCACCCATTTTTTCCGCTCCTCCCTGTTTTGTAACTTGTTTTCTCACTGTTGTTATTGCTGTTGTTGTTCTGATTGTTTCTTGTGTGACATCATATTAAATTCTCCTTATCTCAACCCCAGGGCTTGTGCTTTCCCTTTTTCCCTTTCTGCCCACGGTTGGGGGAGAAGTGGCACATGGTGCTCAGGTCCCAGCAGGGGCTAAACCACCACAGATGTTACATGGTACTAATGGAATCCTGGGAAATAATTGTTATTAATTTACATGTTATCAGATGTATACTGCCCTACTAATTTGGCATATGTGTGTTCCTTAATGTTTGCCTGGGTGGTGATCCATCTTGCTCTTATTGGAGACTAAGGAAAGTAATGCAAAAATGTTTTCTACTCGACCAGGGGGAATGACAACATACACATAAATACCGACTAGTGAATTATAAAGTAAGCTTTTTCCATTATTCTGCATATGGAGGATTGCTCAGTAATATTATTCAGTGAATATTTATTCATACAGAAATCAGTTCATTTGCCAAAAAAATCCAGAAAGCAAAAAGAAGGCTAAGATTCTGAGATAATTTATACCTTGCTGTATTTCTCTGTGCTTCATGCAAGATAACTTCAGTTCACACCAGTCAGTTTAGAGGATCATAGCCTTAGGGTATAATCTGAAGGCATGCAATTGTAGTCCTGTCTGCTGGATAATTATTTATGGGTGATGATGTACAAGGACTAAAGAAAACAGAATGATTGTAAAATCATAAAGGAGAAACTATGACAGAATAGGTTGGTTTGGGTATTGTTTTTTTGTTTGTTTTTTCAGCTAAGCAAGTTGATAATATAAAGTTAACCGTAAAAGAATCAAATACAATATAGTCACATGCAAGTCAAGTTTAGGCCTAATGTTCCTATTAAATTAAATTTAGATTATGCTAACCTCAAGTGCTGCTGATACTCCAGAAACTGAAAACCAAAACCAAAACCAAAAAACCCAAACAAAAAAATCTAGCAATTTAATAATTTCTATTTCAACATAAAATACCCCAAATATCTGATGCAGAGGGTAAGTACTGTGTCCAGTCTTGTTCAACATCTCTATCAATGGCCTGGATGAAGGGATGGAGTGTACCCTCAGCAAGTTTACTGATGATATGAAACTGGGAGGAGTAGCTGACACACCAGAAGGCTGTGTGGCCACTCAATGAGGCATAGACAGACTGGAGAGCTGGGAGGAGAGGAATCTAATCAAGTTCAACAAGGACAAGTGTAGAGTCCTGCACCTGGGGAGGAATAACCCAATGCACCAGTACAGGTCACAGGCTGACCTGCTCAAAAGCAGCACCACAGAGAAAGATCTGGGAGTCCTGGTGGACAATAAGTTTCAGCAATAAGACAGCAATGTGCCCTCGTGATCAAGAAGGCCAATAGTATCCTGGGCTGCATTAAGAAAAGTGTGGCCAGCAGCTCAAGGGAGGTTCTCCTCCCTCTCTACTCTGCCCTAGTGACGCCACATCTGGAGTACCATGTCCAGATCTGGGATCCCCAGTTCAGTAGTGAAAGGGAACCGTTGGAGGGAGTCCAACAGAGGGCTATGAAGATGATTAAGGGACTGGAATATCTCTCTTATGAGGAAAGGCTGAGAACCCTGGGGCTGTTTAACCTGGAGAAGAGAAGTCTGAGATGGAATCTGGCCAGTGTTTATAAATATCTGAAGGGTGGATGTCAGGAATATGGGGACAGTCTCTTTTCAGTGGTGCCCAGTGATAGGACAAGGGGCAATGAGCATAAACTGGAATATGGGAAGTTCCACCTAAACATCAGGAAAAACTTCTTTACTGTGAGGGTGATGGGGCACTGGAACAGACTGCCCAGAGAGATTTTGGAGTCTCCTTCTCTGGAGACATTCAAAACCTGCCTGGACACATTTCTTTGCAACTTGCTCTAGGTGAAGCTGTTTTGGCAGAGGGGTTGAAGTAAATAATCTCCAGATATCCATTTCAACCCCTATCATTCTGTAATTCTGTGGTTCTGTGAACTTATCAAAATGTGAAGATATTAAATTCAAAGATTAAAAGGTAGTAAATTGATGGCTATAGTCTAATTTTTTAGCAAATATGTATTCAGGGCATGATTATACCAAAATTTTATGTCATTAATTAGAATCTCCAGACTGAATTATGTATCTTATAATTACCTTATCTGAAAATAACTTCATAGTGTGAAAGATAATCCTATATAGAACAGTATCTTAATTTTCTGTTTTGTTTTTAAAAGAATGATTCCTTCTAAATTTAGACTTTTACAAGTCACAAAATTGGCCCTGTGTAAATGCAAAATTTCCCTTCAAACACAACAGGACACAAAAAAATCACAAAACTTTGAATAAATAATATTATGAACTATGTTAAAACAAGAGTTCACTACAAATATAGAAATGATAACTAATCTAAAAATGTCTACAGTGAAAATACAGTGATCTGTTGAAGAAACAAGTCTGAGTAAACACATACTTAAATTTGAAGAATCTGGATGTGTAGCTTAAAAAAAGAGATAACAATAGCAAATAATCACATATACAAAGGACTAAAGAAAATGAAAAATATTTATAAATATAACTGTATATTCTCTGAATACATTTTAAGATTTCAGTATGGGTTTCTTTTAAAACTTTTTTTTTTTTTACTTGTCTTCAGTATAAAATTAAAAAAAAAAAACCAAAACAACTCTGTGATTTTACTTCTAAATGCGTTTATTCTCCTTGAATACCTCTATATTCTCATATAATTAAAGTCTCCAAATCAGTCTTGGATTGCAGTTCTATGATCAGGTACGTTTCATTAATTATAATTCACTCTCACATTTGTGTGTGGAGGACACCAGAATTTTCTCCTGAAGCATATCCTAGATTCAGTTCAATGAAAACAATGCACTGGGGACAGTCTCTAACAGGCAATAAAACCAAGAATGTATCTGTCTTTTGTGTAACATCCTTCGACATTATCCCAGGGCTATTTTCACCTGAAAATACACCTTTATGCTTTAAGCTAGGTTTTATAAGTTCTAGTTTCATAATACATAAGAACAACAACAACAACAAAACCCCAAACAAGTAAACTCTTAGGTGAACTGCACGGTTTCTCAGAAACTTTGAACTGGAAAGTGAATATATTGAAAAAAATTGTCTTAAGTGTTGCTGGGCAACCATCTTTCATCCAGAGTCAGGTAATATTTGAGACAATATGAACTAGAGTTCAGAACTTGTTCTGGGACTAGGGACCACTCCCTGAGGTGAAACATTAGTCATTGCTGATGTAGCCACTTAGAACAGAAACTTCTTATGTAGAAAAAGCCTGTGAGTAATTGGAGAACTCCCTTGCCTGTAAAAAATGTTGAAGACACAGTTACTTTCTTTAGAAATTCTTTATTTAGACCCTATTGTCCTGCTCACAAACTATCATGTGATCTTTCTCTATGACAGCAGGTGAAATATAATGAACATATTTCTGAGGAGAGGAATCATAGAATCATAGCAAGTTGAAAGAGACCCATAAAGGAACACTGAGTTCAACTTCCTGCTCCTTGCAGGACTACCTAAAACTAAACCATATAACTAGAAAGTGTGGTCCACGAGCTCCCTGAAGAAGAGAGGTGTTTTAAATAAGAACAGTTTATGTTACCATGAACAGAAAAGACAACAACTCACATTTAATGATTTCATAGTTTTCTATAAGCAAAGATAACATAGACAATATAACCATTTTCTCTTACAATATCAGGACGATATTCACTAAGAAATTTTGTTGGCATTTTTCAAGCCTCCAAATCCAGTCACATTACAAACAACATTTTAGGTGGGATTCATTTGATCACATGCAGACAGCTACCTTGTTCTTACAGACATCTGAGTCAAGATCTAGAATAGATAGGTGCATCTCATAATTGTTAGTTTTTCCCAGCTGATTGAATGTTTATAGTGTGTCCACACCTAAAGTTAGATCTGATTAATCCTGTCCATTAGATCTATTTTGTCTACTTACACTTGCCCGGTTTGAGTTAGAACAGAACAATTCTGTTCAGTGATTTTGCTTTTCAGCTAAGTCTCTGCTAACTAACCACAGTTTCTGAAGTTGGCAGCATGTTTTCACAGACAGTGTCTGCTCCTAGCAGTGATAACACTCCATGTTTAGAGTTACTATCAAGGATTGGTATGCAGACCAAGGTCACTGCTAAACCTTTTTTACCACACTGAGAGATGCAGAAAATGAAAGGCCTCACCTTGCAGGGAAGAGCGGCCAGGATAGGTGATCCTAAACTGACTGATGAGGTATTCCATCTTGTATATGTATATTCAGTAGAAAGCTGAGGGATCTCAAGGGTCTCTCTCCCTTCTCTGGCTTCCTCTTTTTCAATGGCTGGTGTCCGAGGAGGACTCCATCCATTCTACCTTTGGTCTTGATTCGTGTGTTCCTGAACCCGGCTCCTGAACCTGGTTCCTGTCTGCCATGGAGCCCTGCCTGGGGCTTCCCCAGTGCCTGCTCCACAGCCTCAGTGATGAAGTTGACATCATTGCCATCAGTGAGGGCTGGGTTCAACACTGGTTTTGTATGAATTTATATATATTCTATTTTATTATTATCTTAATTAAAGCTGATTTAGTTTTCTTTTCTAATCTGGAAGCCTCTCTCTCATTCCCTTCCTCTCCCATTTGGGAGGTAGGCCAATAGAGATCTATAAGTCCTTCTCCGTTGTCACCTTTCTCTTTCCCTCTTAAGAGGCGTTAAAAGAGAGCATCTGTTATAAGTCTAGCAGACTGACCCTGAACCTTGACAACACTGAAATATTTTGGAATAGCAGGCTTTGCATCAATGTTCTTCTTCAGGTTTAAAATGAAGGGAAATTAAATTTTCACTATGATCTAAACATCTTCAGCCTCTAGCATATTCTGATCTCAGGTACTCTTTCTTAGTTACAATAGATCAGGGGTCCTCAAACTTTTTAAACAGGGGGCTGGTTCACTGTCTGGGACCGGACTATAGTTTGGAAAAAAATGAACGAATTCCTATGCACACTGCACATATTTTATTTGTAGTAGTGCACAAAAAACAGGAAAAAGACTGCCGTATCCGGCCCGCGGGCTGTAGTTTGAGGACCGCTGCAATAGATGATTCTGTCATCTTTGTAACAATCAACAACAGCTTTGGGCTTTTTTATAAGAAAAAAAAAAATCTCAATTTTTCTTGTTTCACTTTGAAATGAGTAAAACAGCTAACTCTTGGAAATGTTGTTATATTATGAAGTTTTGAAAAAGTATTTTTGGCTTTATTTTTTTTATAGTTATATTTTTGGACTTAAATATTGGGAGGAAGGGAGAGAGAGGGAGTGGAGGAGGAAGGGAGAGGGCAGAGAGACCCAATCTATGAAAAAGAGACAGAATTTGACATAATGCTGACATAATTAATTGATTGATCTACAGTTCCCTCAGTAAACTGGTCAATCTGAGAATCACACGTTTCCATTCCTGCACACTTCTTCTTGTTAGTTTAGTACAATCCAAAGATCTTACTGTTTCTGTCCCTTCAGTATCTGCCACATAACTGCACATAATACTGATTTTTATTCCATTCAGAAAACAAAAGGAATCAGATCTTATTTTTTTTCTCTGAGCATTTTGTCACAAAAGTACTATCAACTCCACAGTGAAAGACTAGAGGTTTTAATTCAATGCACAACATTAAGTCTTCTTAATTACTTATCTAGTTGTTAACCTTTGTTCATTTTGCTAAAAATGGTTCCACACAGACAGTAACAATCAAATGCTTGTCTCAAGTAAGGAAAAAACCACCTCTTTATGCCATTCCTATTTGATAAGCAGAATACTGACAGTATAAACTCATTTTACATTTTCAGTATTTTCAACATAAGACTTCCAATAACTAAGAGACAAAATTTAAGATGAGGTTTAGACTTATTGGCCATAACAGAAAAAAAGTGTTGCCCATAGTTTCTATGGCACCAATAGATTCTAAACAAAAGGGAATATTGGATACATGTCAGTTTTCACAAATGTTCATAGTTTATACAAAGATTTCAGAAGAGGGAGAAATATTCCTTGGGGTTAGGTTCACCTTGGAAAAAATATAAAAGTTTGAATTTTTCTTTTAGATTTAGGTTGTTCTAGTGTTTGTTTATTAATCTATAGAATATAGATATCTATGAAGGATATGAGGTTACAATTAAAACATCCTCCTAACTAGACCTGGAAAAGAGCCTAACTTGAACTAAAAGATAACAGAAAGTTCAGGAAATGTGAAAAAATTCTTGATGTATAAAGGTGAGAAGATAATAGATATTCCAAAAGGATAAAGGTGATATTTTCATTTATGAAACTAGCAGAGAAAAGTTCAAGAAGAAACTGGCTATCAAGACAGAATAATAGAAGTCTGCAGAAAATAAATACTAAACAGTAAGTTAAAGAAAGAGACAGCGTGAACTTAAGGTGTACCTAACATTTGCCATAAAAATGTTGTGTGGGTGATAACACACAAGCAAAAGAAGAATGAAAAGCAATTTCTTTTTTTTCTTTCCGAGTTGAATACCAAGAGCAGAACTCACATTTTCCTCGGTACATAAGTTTACACAATGTATTCTGAAAGTTGTAGAAAAAGCAGTGAGAAAAGTACTTTAACGTGAAAATTTTTGATAGGTGAAACGAATTGCATCAATAATTTAAAATAAATTTAAGTAAGTGTAAATTTAAGGATGCATGAAAATAAAATAAGAAATTGTACACGAAAATATTACTGAGTTTTATTTTCAATGTAACTGTTGTAAAGAAAAATATAGAAAATAAAAGAGGAAAGAAAAACAATGAAACAGGCAAAGTAGCAACCTCTCTTTATTGTGATGATTACGCAGCCATCATAGAATCATAGAACGTTAGGGGTTGGAAGAGACCTCTGGAGATCATCAAGTCCAAACCCCCTGCCAGAGCAGGACCATAGAATCTAGGGTAGGTTACACAGGAACGTATCCAGATGGGTCTTGAAAGTCTCTAGAGAAGGAGACTCCACAACCTCTCTGGGGAGCCCATTCCAGTGCTCCGTAACCCTCACAGTAAAGAAGTTCCTCCTCATGTTGAGGTGGAACTTTCTGTGCTCTGGCTTGCATCCATTGCCCCTTGTCCTATAGCAGGGCACAAGTGAAAAGAGGTTACCCCTTTCTTCTTGATACCCAGCCCTCACATATTTAAACACATTAGTTAGATCCCCTCTCACTCTTCTCTTCTCCAGATTAAGAAGCACCAGGTGTCTCAACCTTTCCTCA
>VZZY01000692.1:53521-85384 GCA_013400335.1 Eurystomus gularis | reverse complement strand
GCATTCACACATTGCTGGCTCATACTGGGCTTTTCATCAGCCAACAGCCCCAAGTCTTTCTCCTCAGGACTGCTCTCATCCATATTCCACCCAGCTTGTATTTGTGCTTGGGATTGCCCCGACCCAGGTGGGGGAACTTGCACTTGGCCTTGTTGGACTTCATGGGGTTGGCATGGGCCCACCTTTCAATCCTGCCAAGCTTCCTCTGGATGGCATCCCTGCCCTCCAGTGTGTTGACTGCACCACACAGCTGGATGTTGTTCACAAACCTTCTGAGGGTGCACTTAATTCCAGTGTTCATGTCACCGGCAAAGATGCTAAATAGCACCAGTCCCAGTACTGATCCCTGCAGAACACCACCCGTTACTGGTCTCCACTTGGACATCGAGCCGTTGACTGCAACTCTTTGACTACAACATTCCAGCCAAGTTTTTGTCCACTGAGTGGGCCATCCATCAAATCCCTGTCTTTCCAACTCAGAGACCAGAATGCCATGTGGCATAGTATTGAAGGCTTTGCTCAAGTCCAGGTAGATCACACTGGTTGCTTTTCCGTTATCCAGATGCTATAACTCCATCATAAAAGTCCACCGAACATCAGGCATGATTTGCCCTTGGTGAAGCCATATTGGTTGCCACCAATCACCTTCCATGTGCCTTAGCAGAGCCTTCAAGAGGATTGCTCCATGATATTGCTGGGTACAGAGGTGAGACTGACTGGCCTGTAGTTACCTGAGTCTTCCTTTTCTCCCCTTTTTGAAAATGGGGGGTTATGTTTCCCCTTTTCCAGTCAGTTAGAACTTCACCAGGCTGCCATGACTTTTCAATATGATGGAAAGCGGCTTAGCAACTTCATCTGCTTGTTCCCTCAGGACCCTCAGATGGATCTCGTTGGGTCCTATGGACTGTACACCTTCACGGTCTTTAGATGATCTCAAACCTGATCTTCACTTACAGTGGGCAGATCTTCCTTGTCCAGTCCCTGCCTTTGCCTTCTGCAACTAGGCGGTGCAGCTAGAGCCTTTGCTGGTGAAGACTAAGTCAAAGTCATTGACTACCTCAGCCTTTTCCATATCCCTTGAGATCAGTTCTCCTGTTTCCTTCTGGAGAGGGCTCACATCTTCCTTAGCCTTCCTTTTATCACTTATGTACCTGTAGAAGTTTTTCTTGTTACCCTTGATGTCCCTGGCCAGATTTAATTCTATCTGGGCTTTTTCCTAACCTGATCCCTGGCTGCTCAAGCAACCTTTTTGTAGTCCTCCCAGGACTTACTACCACTCTCTGTATACTTTCTTTGCATCTAAATGTGTCCATGCAGGTCTCCTGTCATTCTTGCCTGCCTTCATCTTTTTGGGGATGCATTGCTCCTGGACTTGGAGGAGGTTGTCCTTGAATACTGACCAGCTTTCTTTGAGCCCTCTCCCCTGCAATGGGATACAGCCCTCCCATGGTACACTACCGAACAGATCCATGGCGAGGTCAAAGTCTGCTCTCCTGAAGTCAGGTTTTGTTAGTAAACTTTCTGATTTGGGAATGTAGTTACACTTTCAGTTGCTTTTTAAGTGCCATGACACAATGATGACAAAAATGACACTCTTATTCTCTGTGTTCACCCAGTAAGGATTTTATGGCCTTCAGACATGGATGCGTCATTGGCATAAGGGATATCACTGTAATTGCTGAATTTTAAACAGGATAATTGCCAGACCCCTTAGCTGGGCTATGCTGTAATTCTGCAAGAGGTGGAGCAAATTGTGCCTCATCGCATCATAAGATGAGTGTCCAGCAGTGAGAAAATGATCTGTGTTCTCAGTTCGCACAGTCTGGATGCTGTCCCACCTTTCTGGCCCAAGAAGCTTTTTTTCCCTCTATTATTTGGTAATAAATTTCATAGGTATCTCTTATTTGTCAAAGGCAATCCAGAATATTGCGTACAATTTATTTAAAATCAGGCAAATACAGAAGAAAGAGGGGCCTTATTTCACTGAAAATAATGTTATTTCTTCAAAGTAGCTGAATATTATATTTAAAATTAAATATTCTGTATTTTTCAGCTTGGATTTGTGTGTTTTATTTATTAGGGAGTTTTTAAATTAAAGCAATTTAAAAATTGATGAAATAGTTTTCTAAGATATAATACTGACTGTAACGTGCCATTGAAAAGGCAAGAAAATCTCATGTCTAACACTTTATCTGATTAACTTACAAGGTATTGCCTTACCTAACGTGCTTACTACTAGTGACTGCTTACATTTTAGATCTCGTATAATCATAATTTTCCACTTGAGAGTAAGGCAAATAATATTCAGCAAGCACTTATTCTGAAAATGGTGAATTGAATTTATTTCATTATGTAGAGGACATTTTCAGAGATAGGACATACTAGAAAAACAATGCAGAAAGACAGTGCTCTTCTGAAACATATACCATCACAGAACTTGCTTTTCATTATTTTAGTATTTTAAAATGAAGAAGGATATTGTAACATACTGCCTCTAAATGGTGCTCCAGAGTACCTACAATGTTTTTTTTAAATAAAGCAGAATCCACTTTAACTTTTCTGCCTGATTAGTTTGTGTATATCAAAATGTTATCTTCAGAGTAGGCAAATTAGAAGTATACAATTGATTCCTGTTAGAATAGAAATGTTCTTTCAAATGTACTCAAGTTTTTAATTCTAATACCAAATGTATTACATAAACGTTTAAAACTAACCCTCTGTGTTGAAGATGAGCCCTGAGAGCCACGGAATATTGAATTCTTTGGGGCTTGTTGGAAATTAAAGCTCTGTAATTTTAATTGTGTAAACTTTTACATTAAAATTACTTCTGTGTTTCGAGAAGGTGAATCTCTTTAGGCTTTCTTCATGACCATTTGAGATGATGAGGGTCTGACAGTACCTTTTATTCAGAGTTGTAGCTGTTGCAATCTAATTTTTGCAGTGTACAGCAAGCCCAACAAATTCAATAAGGATTTTGAAAATTGAATATTTTTTAGGAGTTCTATTTTTGTACAGCATGTTTATAGCTATACAAAATGCTACATGTGCGTGGCATTTTTGACTGCACTGTACATCTGGAGCCAAACTTTTTTTTTCCCATGAATTTATCCTCTCTTAGTGGGCTAAATGATTAGAAACTGTTTATGGTACTGTCATTCCTACTTCAGTATCTCCTGTAAGCACAAAGTATGTGTTACTAATCAAAAAGCTATTTCATTAGTTTCAGAGTTTTTAAATTATTCTTTTAGAAGTGGGAACATTGACAATGTAATAATTTAAAAATCTAATTGCTTTCACCTGTTAAAATAAGTAAAATGCATGTTGGTGGAAAGTATGTGTGCCTTAGAATGGAAAATAGTTGAACACATACCCTGAAGTATAGGACTTGTCTTTTTTTTTTTTCCTGTCTGAGAGAAGTGTCTGTTTTGTACTGCTCCATCTTCTCAAAAGTCTGCGTGGCTTTTGAAAGCCAAGGATTCTGCAACGTACAATATTTCACAGGGTAGCAGCTACTGCCGAGTAATGAGGCATGGGAGCAGCTGGTATTGGTTTATTTCAGAAGCTTTGTGTCTGATTCTATTAGCCTACCTACAGATGTATCTGCTCTTTCCACTGGGTGATCTAAACATAGAACAAATAATTCATAATTTAAAAATAGCTAAATGATCGTTTTTGCATTTTGTTTGAAGTTTATTGTGTGAGGCTAATCAGCGGTGAAGTAAATAGTGAGTTGCTACTAAAACTGAAGCAATTCTAAGTAAGCAAAGGAACAGGAACTTTTGTAGAAAGAGAAGATGAATGTTTGTCACTGAACCCTACTGAATCTAAACAAAGAAAAAGATTACCTAATAGTCTTGCAATGCATTTGAAGTACAGTCTGCTATTTGTTTGGGGAGTTGAATGGAATATATGTCTTAAAATATTTCAGCAGCAGTAGTGGTGTTTTCCAGTGGGTAGATCTTAACATTACTAAATTACTGTATCTTTTTTTCCTAGTCAAGACTCATTATTATACTGTAAGACAAAAATAATTGAAGCTTTTTTTACTTGCCTGTGATGCATTTTAGAGCTAATTTGTACTAATGATGAATTGCATTATAGGGGATTTTATGCTGGTTTCTTATTATTTATTTATTTTCTGCCCCGTTTGTATTAGTTGAGTAATAGCACTATCTTTAAAACTTAATTCCCATTTTAATTGTAAAGACTCAGTGCCAGAGAGCTGAGTTATCAGACAATCAAAACAAATTTCACAAAATGAATTTTGCCCCATGCACAAAAGAAGTGATAAGAGTTTAAAATACTATACTTATGCTAGAAAGAGGGTATATTTTAGATGTGCCAATTGCATAATGGTTCTCTTCAGGATTGTTGGGGTTTTTTTGTCTCCAGAAGTGAACACTGAATGGAGACAGCAGTTTGGACCTAACATTTCTTAAATGTTAGCACAACATGAAAGTGATAATTTTCTTAAAGCTGGAAGGCACTATAGTTGTTTCTGTTTATTTTTAAAAATATATTTCCCTATTACTGCCATCTGAAAATTGCTTTTTAAAAAGTTGTGTTGATGGTGCATCTGAATCCAGATGAATTCCATGTACCAATTAATAAAATCAAGTATATGATACTTAAAATAAAAAATACATGGTTTATGATTTAAATATATATGCTTCTAATATATATAAACATGTTGCTTTCTAAGACTATTATTTCTTCTGTATGTTTCATTTTTCAGATACATTAGTTAACCTGACTAGCTTTAAGGTGGAAATTAATCAGTTTATAGAGGAAAATATGTGGCATAAGTGCTTATGATAATGGTAGGTTTGAAGGTGCAGATAATCCTTATTATCTTATATCCATAACTCTTTAACTTTAGGTTAATAAACTATTATTTTAAATTACTAATATGTGGAATTAGTAATATCCTTTCTTATTTTTGGTAATAAGTAACAGAATGCCTTTTTCAACTTGATTAAGCAGAGCAGTTACCTGTACTATTAATTTAATTTTCAGCTGGAATATAGTCGGAGTGCAATACAACCTCCAGTGCACAGAAAATCAGTAATTGTCAACACCTTCTGTTCAAGGAGTGAAACTGGGTAATTTCTGCAGAATTTTCTTCAGCTTACTGTACCTGGCTAGCACTTCCTAGAGCTTAAATTTCTCTGTATGGTTGCTTGTGGTCTTAGTGGCCCTTAGTTTAAAGTCCTTAGCCCTAAGTCTGGTCATTCAGTGTTGATTGGTTCTGGCCTCATTCCACTGTAGGTGGTTTCAATAAATTCTCTCAGGCTTTATGACAAAAATTGTTCATAAAGTAATTGGGAGATTTCCTCAGAGCACTCTACATCAAAGGATGCTTAATTGTCCCGGCCATGCAAGAAGAAAAACAAGATGTGAAGTGCTCAGTTTAATTAGGCCACAACTTTATTAACTCAACTGGGAGCACTACCCAGCAATAAATGCAGGTCATTGTTCTTTCCCTGATCATTCTGGGTTTTGGAGAACTGCTGTTAGCTTCCTTTTTCCAGCCCCAGAGATGGGACCTCAGGTTCTTCCCTTGTTCGAGGACTGGGTTAGGGAATACGTGAAAGAGGGGTTTGTCCCTTTGATGCCACATATAGAGTCAGCTTTCCATGCCTGTCCGGTAACTTTCTCATAACTCCTTGTTTAAGACAAATATTCAGGAAAAAAAACAACAAAAAAACCCCCAAACAACCCAATTTAGGACAAATTAATGAATACTGTTTTGAACAGGAAAAAGAAATAGATGAAGTGTTATTTTAAGAGCATGAAGATGGGCATCAAAAATGCTCCCATGTGTCTGTGCTGTTTTCTGCAGCGTACCTTAAAAGCAATACTTTGCTGCTTTTCCTTAAAACACTCTATAAGCAATTTAAGTGATTTTATATGTGGCAGGTGTAGCTACATCTCCAGCACAAGGCTGTGCTCTGCAACAGTAGTGCCTTGCAGTGGCTGAGCTGAGTTTCTCCAGGCATGGAGAAAAGGCGATTGAAGCTTCCGGGAGGAAAGCAGCTACTTTGCAACACTCAGCTGATACAGAGGGCCTGTACGGGACTTGAGTATTCAGCCTCTCAGGTTGGCTCATATTAAAGGTTTCATCAGGCTTTACTACTTCCTTAAAGAGGAAATAATTTGTATGTCTACAATTAGCAAAGTTCTTCTATCATATAAAAGCAAATAGCCATTTTATCTTGCCTCGTTTCTTCCTGAAGAGGATACAAAAATCAAGTGCCAGTAGTTTCTGAAGAGATTCCTGAGACATTTAAATAGATCAAGTATACCCTCTGAAAGGGTACAGCTGTGCTCCTTAGCATGCCAGGAACTTTCCACGTTCGACTTCTAATAAACAATCAAACTTTTGTACCAAGCATTTTCTATAAACCCACATTTTCTAATTAAAAGTTTGTTTTCTGGAAGGAACTCCAGGTGGTATAATTAGTGAAATATATTTTAATGATAAATCTTCCTTGTCCTATTTTTTTTAATAACAAAAAATGTCCTATGCATTTGAGATGCTCCCTATGGGTTGTATATAAGAGCTTGGTTAATTAGCTAATCAACTTGTGCACCTTACCTTTTAAAATGTGTCCTGTTTCACAGGTGTGGTCTCAAATTTTATTTGGGATAGAGGAGATAAATAAAGCATGTAGTGCTCACCCTGGCCTACACAGAAGAAGAGATTTTGGGCTATCCTTTGAATGTCGGTTTCTTAATGGGCCCATCAGTCAGAGGTCTCAGCCTCTGGTCAGACTGCCTACCTTCAGGCTTCAGGCCTTGCCAAAGCAGGATAGCCTGCATTCTACAGGATGGCTAAAATACTGTTAACTCTCTATGTGTTTCTAAAAAAAACCTTGCAGTCTCCTAAGACTGTCCTTTCCTTCACTTGTGATTTATTTTATTCTTTTTTTTTAACGTTACAGTCGGTATATATGGGTTTTCTAGTGCGGGTTTTCTGCCTTTCTCTTCCTTTGCTTTATTTCTGCTCTGTAATTCCAGTTGTTTTGAAGTTTTTATTCTAATACGTGTGAGCACTGGCCAAACCCACAAGTGTTCCATGTCCTTCCTTTTTGTGTTATGTCAAAAAACATCTGTAGCTTCTGTCCTATGTTGTCGATTTATAGCATCATTCACCTATTCAGGAAAGACAAAATCATCTATGTAGTGGTTCTGTGGGTATCATATGTAGCATTAACTTAAACCCCTCTTTAGATTTCCTACTGCTGATTAACGTCAAGAACTTTACTTGTATTGAAAAGGCTTTGGGGTTTTTTTGTACATTGGGATTTTTCTTTTTCAGCATAAGATGTGGACACACAAACAAAATTTACAATTTCATAGATTTACTTTAATTTACCATAGAAGTTAAAGGATTTTATCTGGGAGTCATTAACACTTCATAGTTTTCAGGACTACACCTGTGTTATTAGTTTAACTGGTCCATTGGCATTAGTTTTCTGCTGCTTTCTCTCAGGCAATTCATCCACACTTCTTGGCATATATCCTCTCTACCATTTTTTAATTCTTCTGACTGAGTTAGTGTCTCTTTGAGTGATGACATGTAGTTAGATATTCCTCACTGTGTTCTCAGTTTAGGATGATTTAATATACTTGCATTCCTATTGTGCACTGGGTACGCCAAGGTTTCAACGTTTTTTTGCTGTATAAAGTCAATAGCACACCCAAACTCATCTGAACAGCCATAACCAAGATGCTGACTGCTACAAATGTTTGGAAGAGCCCTTGTATATTCTAGATTTCTCTCATGGTTTGGCCAGTGTAGCTGGTCAGCAGAACTACAGGAGCATATTTTACTATAAAAGACAAGAAGAGGAATGTTTCCAAAATCTCCTTATATTGTTACAAAGTGGGTTGTATTTCATTCGGGGAAGGTAACCAGTGACCAAGCATTTGAATCCAGTCTTAGCTTGACCCAAGTTACTCCAAACATTGATGAGCAAGGGATTATTCTAGACCTTGTCAGCATAGTTCAGGTTCTGGAAACACCCTCCAAAACGACAGGGAGCAAAAGTTAATTGCTGCAAAGACACATCTGGGAGTAAGTGTTGTGTGGCCTCTGTTGGCAAGTGCAGTCATATGAAATAGATGTTAATTACGTGCCACTTTCTGCTTGCTCAGATTTCTTCTCTACCTCCTCCTTATTCCCCAATATCATTCTCAAAGTCCCCCTTTGTAGACAGTAGGTTTCTCTGAAACGCCAGAGCCCTGTATCACTGACCAATGTTACTGCCTTTTTGTCTGGTTGTCCCATGGTGCTGCCCTATTGACTTCATTCTCCTGAGATCCAAAGTCATACATTTTAATCCAAGATTTCTAGCATCACTGTCATCTGCTAAGAAAAATAACAAAATCAGTTTTAAAATCAGTTTGATCACCAGCTTTAGCTTCTAGCTGCTTTTGAATTTTATGAGGTAAGTAATCTCTAAGTATTGTGCAATATCTGTATAGCTTATAAGGTATTTGTGGCTACTTTTACTTAAATCCTTAACATTCACTCGTTGGATTCAATGCAATTACAAAAGGCAGTATTTTATATTTTATTTTGTGCTAATCTACTGTGAATAAGGGAAACGCGTTACTCTGTGTTGCGGAGCAGTACCTTTTTTCCGGAGGCTTTATTTCTCCTCCGGATATGCACTAGCCTTATTTTTTCTGACTGGAAAAAGAGCTTCCGTCCCTGTGAACACTGTTGACAAGAATGGAGTTACGGCTATTCCTGTCATGTCTGGTATTCCCAATTTACCCTCTGCTTCACTGGTTTATGAAGAATTTTACCAGCTGCTTTGGCAGAAAAAAAAAAAAAAAAAAAGAGAATGTACACAGCATATCTGCTTTCCAGAGTAGCTGAAAAATTACAGTGGATTCAGTGATGCTTTCTTTATGAAGCTGCATAATTATGAAAAACAGTTGAATAGGTGAATGCTCCCTTTGCAGAGTATCTATACAAGATAAAGACCCTCACAAATTTGTGAAGAAGTGGAAAGACTTTCTGGATTATTATCCAGAAAGAAAAGAAAAGAATAAACAAAGCCATTGCTGATTAGAAAACCTCATGTGAGGCCAGAGTGTAATGATGAATATGAATGTACAGTCATCAGTGTATAAGATGTGTTCTTACACATTGATATTATTAGGGGTAGGTAGTAGTCACTCCATGGTAGATGTGAGAATGGTTCTTCTGTTTTTTGCACAGATTTAGAACCTATGGCAGAACAAGCTTTGAAATGCTGAGGGGAGACATTTATGCTGAGACATGAATGTACGTAAGGAAACCTGAGGATTTGAGTGGTGTGGAAAAACCCTGTTGTTGGAGGTATACAAGGAGGATTTTTACTATCTGATACACTCTACAGAGTATATTGAAGGACTAAGATACATTTCACAGTATATACTTCCTAGACACCCACACCTCTTTTGGAGTCATTTGCGCTACACTCCCAAGTATGCTGTTTGCTCTTCTGTTGCCCCTTTCCTAAAGTTCACAGACAAGGAACTAATGTCCTCCTCCCTTAATTTTAATTGGATTGGCCAAGAGTTCACCAGCTCTTGAGGGTGCTGCCCGTGAATCTCATCAGTATTTGTTCCAAGGGGGCAAACCCCACCATGAGTAGTTGTGGAGCATTTCTCTTCCCCTCCTCTGTTTTGTAATGTCAGTTCAGCTGCTTCTCCCGATCTGGATAAAGGTAAGATGCTTTCCTTCATAGTTTACCCTTTTATAATATTCTTTACTGATACTAGTAGAGTCATGGAAGATAAGCAGAAGATGATACCTCATCGGTTTTTCTTAGAGTGAAGGATGTTATTTTATAACTCAGGCAGAGAAAGACACCTTTCTTTTCTGCAGTCTTGCATCGATAGTGATGAACCCCTTGCAGTTATCAAACACGGCTTGCAGTAGCAAAGAAACACACTACCACTGTAGATAAACTTTAGGAAAAAATGGGTGTCTAAGAAGAAACCTGTTACATAATAAAATCTCTGCAGCTGGGCTCTTCCAGGGTATAACATTGTTCAAAAGATCTAACAGTACTGAAGATCTGATTATCTTCAGTCTTTGCCACTTTTAGGTAAACCTTTCAAGATGAAACTCAAATTCATTGTTGGTTGCATTTCAGCTATTCTTTGTAAGTTTTTCAATATTAACAGGAGGTAGGAAGTTGAAAGCTCCTGTTTATAAGCCTTTAGTATCCGCTTAGCTTTCTAATTCTGGCAGCTGGATTTTAATGTGATCGTATGAATTTTGCTGTTCTAAGGTAGAGAAACCAGTCTTAGTTCTGAAAAAAAACCCGTATGAGCAGTAGAATCCACATAAAATGTCTGATGTCTGTGTGGCACAGCAATTGTGGCACAGCCTTTATTTAGGTTGGCACATTAATGATACCTTTGTCTTCCTTTTTCATTAAACTTGGAGCAACCTCAGGTGGTTGAAGCTCTGTCACGTTTAGAGGAAATGGCCCAGAAGATATTGATGGGTGACTGACAGGCAAAATACGATTGTGCAGATCTTCTCTTACGAAACTGGACTGATAGAGTGACATACAAATCTAACTTGTGATACAAAACATATGTTTATATCTGTGAAAAACAGGGGTGCCTATTTAAATAGGGGAAACTTTAAAAACTACGGTCTTACACATGAGAAAACATTGAGAACTGCTTCATTGTCTTAGGTGTGACTGAGCTGGATAGTAAATTCTTGAAATCTAATTATATTACATTTTGGTAAAAAGAAATCCAAGGGAGATGCTACTTTTTTACAAAAACATTGATTTGAGCAGCTGTAATTTATATGTAGCCCTGTCAGGCATACATGGTAGTTTCTTTTAATATTCAGTGCATACCAGTTTTAATTATTTTTAGCCACACTGTCCAGCTGATGAACCTGAAGCTGTCTTGAATAGGGTTCAGCTCGCAGACTGAGGCACCTTAACATACATGCCCAGTCTCAAGCGTCTGCACTTGCAGTAGGTGGTAAAGTTTCAATTTGTAATAAATGGAGCTTCCATTTTAATCAGTACAGTCAACTGAGTCTGGAGAGTGAGTTTGCTTCCCCTTAGGTAGTTGTCCAGAGTGGAATTTATTTACCTAAGGAAACATTCCTAGTGTTGCTAGAGATGCCTTTAGATATCTGAGATGTCTGCAGAGGGTTAACAGATCTAACACAGGACCAATAAGAGACATCTGTACTCCTTGATTGGCAGCTAAAAATCAGGCATGGTATCCTAGATTGTCTAAAATAAAAATGGTTATCTATAATTTAGACAACCGATAAGAGCCCTTGTGAATGGGCAGTTTCATTTCTTTCTAGGCTCCATTGACTGTAGAAGAAAGTACAGATTTTTCCTGATTGCAATAGATTATTAGAAACAGAACATACATGTGAGGACCTAAATTTAAATGCCTTAATGTGAAACTAAATCCTGCCTTTGTACTTCTTTCTGAAAATATGAAGTCCAAATAACAGAGGAAGTTTTTTCCCTGATTTATAAGAGTATTTTAAATCTAAAGTAGTTACTGCTAAACTGGCAAAACATATTAAGGCTCCTTGTCCATGATGCAAGACTAAGGTTTAACTTTGCAAAACAGATCAGAAAGATGCAACTCAGGTATTGTTGTGGTAAAGTGAAGAAATGCTAAAGAACAATGCATTGTCATTTTTTATTCTGGTTGTAATGGAAAGTGATGCAATCTCAAATTGAATTTTTAGGTAGCTGTTGAGAAATACTAACTTTTAAAGGCAGTCCCTGGACTCTGCCTACCTTTGGTAGGGTCAAATACCATTTTCTGATGAAGTTCTTTAAAAGCAGCATAAAGGAAGCCTCTGTGTCACCTCATCTAGACTTTTTCCTAGATAGGTTTCTGACCTTTCTCTTGCATCTAAAGGAATTGAGGTGATCATGTGCATTCTTAATCTCAATGGCCAGCTTCAATCCATTGCCATATACAGTAGTATAAAAGGATATGTTTCCTGCTCCTTTTTGATTTTGTAAGATTTCATTCGCCTCTTCCTATTACAAAAAATGTGGATTGTAAGCACTTCAAATCATTTCAGAATCTGTGCAGGAAGCAAATAAATAATGATGGGGAGAGTGACAGGAAACATCAGTACAACTGCTAGTATTGTTAACATAGCCACTATATTGGCCAATCTGTTTTAAGATAATGCTTTCCTTTAGTCTTTTAATATACATTGTCTTCAGATTTTAACACTGATCAGGAACAACTTGGGGTTTATGACAGCAATACATTGTTCTGGAAGGGTGGTTTCTCACTTTTGTTAAAGTAATTTCCAAACAAGGCAGGTTTCGCTATTCCCAATTTGCAAATGAAGAAACATAACTTAATTTAGCTGGAATTATATGCCGCATCACTTCTCCTCTGTTTGGAAAGCACCTAGCACACTGTGATTGCTTTCAAGTGTAAATAATTGTATAATTTATAATGGATGTCGTATGCATTCTTTGGATCTGATACTATGCAGGGGTTGTCTGTAGCCGTTTTGATGATATTTAGTATATTTTGGTAGCTTTCCCTTGCCAAAAAAAGGAATTCCATTTCACATAGTTGTGGATAGTTCTGTCAGTAATTTCCCTAATAAAATAATGTATTCTGGAGACATACCTAAAAATTGTGACCACTAATAGAGATAGTAGGTACATTTGTAAAAAAAGTTAATATCAGAAGATTATAAATTATTTCCAAAGAAGAAGACACTATACTTCAACTCGTGTTAGCAAGAGGATTTTTACCAATATAATGGGTATTAATTTGGTTAAAAAACAGGACATGTTTGGTTTGATCATTTGGATACCACACTGTCCTTCAAGATGGACCAAACACCATTCACATTGCCTTCTCTGAGATAAATAAGATGCTAGATACAGGTTTATCCAGTTAGACAAATTCTGTGTTAAGGTCTTGCTTTTTGTTACAACTTTAAATAAGCCCAAAAGTATTGTTTTCGATAAAGATGCACAGATTTTAAGGCCAGATGGGACTGAAAGGAATAGAAACTCTAGGAGAAATGACTGAGGTGGGAAGGAGGAGAGAGGTAAGAGGGGAGAGAGAAGAGAGCTAGAAGTGAAAAAGGAAATGCAAACTGGGAAAGAATCACTAATATGTTCTTCAATATTAAGTCATTTTTTTTCAGAACAGGGAAGTAGCTGGATAAAACAGGAAACCAAGCGAAAGAGTGAGAAAATTAGACAAAGGAAGAGAATGAAGTTAAAGGGAATGCTGGCAGTGTAAGAGAAAAGAAAATTAATTGGAGGATCAACAATCAGATGGGTATAAACAAAACTAAATATATAGAATGAAAACCAGAGGTAACAAAGTAAAATAATAGACAGATGCAAGACTAACCTGAGATAGAATTTCTGTACTATAGACTGCACACGTTTCAGCATGTATAGCTTAGATCTGTGTAAATTTGTTGGCCTCTAAAGGAAGGCCACTGCTCTCATGACTTGGTTAGAATAGTTGGGTGTTCTTGGGCAGGCAGGTGGGCAAAGTGATTTTGCAAATTACTTGTCAGGGTGGCAGGTAATCCTCAGTTTCAATTTCAGGGAATTTATCCTTGTGTCACCACAGCACTTCACAGCTTTTTGGCAAAGTGCGGTGATAGTTGCAACATTTGATACATCATTTTTTTGAAAGAGCATATTAGCTTTTAAGTAGCATGAACTTGATCAATAGTCTGGTGAATTTTATCCTCTCTTTACATTCTATTTAAAGAAATCAGAGCTTGAATGTTGTGTAATATTCAGCTATAGGGTCTAGTTAAAATATTGGATGAGTATTTGTGGAATGTAATGTAGTGGCATGTATCAGTGCTCTAACAATAACTAAACTAAGCACATAGGGTTTTTGGAGAACAACATGCCTTTAGACTACACACATCAGACTTCTCCAGCCTTAACTTGCGTGAATCAATTCTAGGTATACTGGGACTTCTTCCTTCAAGATGTATCTCTCCCTTCTCTCCAGTCCCCAACTGGATAAACAGTGTTTGCCCTGTGTGTTACTGTTCCACTTTGCTGGAAAAACACACTAACATTCTCAAAACTGTCACAGGGAGAGGCAGTCAGGGAGGCAGGTGGTATTCAGGGCTCAAGTTTCTGTTCCCTCTCTGGGAAAAATAGGCGACCAGGTAGACTTAGTCACTCGATGCATCGTGCTTTTGTAAGTGAACACAAGGGATTTTTTTAGTTTATAAGTTCCTGTCCTTTTGAGCTGAACAACCCCAGATTTTCCAGCTCTGATTCTATGCTAGAGGAGAAAGTTTTTGCTGGTGAAAAGCCATGATGTGACTTATTATGATTTAAGCATAGGAGACTTAGTTAAGAATAATAGTTAAGGAAGTATTTGTTGTAAGGCATGCTGCAGAAATAATTATAATAAAATGTGCAAGTTAGGGAAAGGATAAAATTCCTTTAAATTATTCTGCAAGGTGTCTTTGATCAGACTATGAATTCTTTGGTGGTGGTGTCTCTTGCTGTGGTTCATAGAGTGCCTGTATCCGTGGGGCCTCTCAGCTGATGCGTCCAGCCACTTGTAAAAATACTAATGAGAATGAAGATAACAACGTCCTGTTTGTTCACATTCATATTTACTCGGAGAATGAATAAGCTCTTAACTTAGTGTATCTGATGTTGCAATTTCATAGTTGTCAATGCTAACAGATGTCTTTCTCAGTGAAGCCTAACTAATCTTAACTAATCCTTTGCTAGTTTTCCTAACAAGCAAAGGCAACATTTTCTAGTGGCTCATTTCCTGTATTTCCCATAACTTTATATTTCTTAATTAAAAAGTTGTTTTCTTCATGATCTTGTTGACTAAAAAAATAGTAAATCCCTCTCACTGGATGAAAAAGACCACATTCGCCTCCTAAATTCCGTCCTGAAGTGGTATACTATGTTCAGTTTAATGAGACTGGTAATGCTATTTCATCTTTTTCATGCTCTGCTTAGACCTTTAGCTTTAAATATTCTCCGGTGTCACCTGGAATGGACTGAGAAGACAGTTACAGAGTGCAACCAATGCTTTTTTTCAGAGGCATGCTGATGGTATTCTGTCTGGGAGAAATATCTCTAAGGAAGTTCATCACTGCTGAGTTTCACACAAATGGAAGATGCTTGGGTGTATTCACTTGAATTAACCCAGTGCAGGTGTGAACAAAAAAAGTCGTATCTGAGCTGCCATGTCCTTGTTAGCTCTGATTGTATTGCTAAGGCATGGGGAGACGTAACTCGCTGTTCTTTATGCTACAGTAAGCTTAGTTGTTCGCAGTGAACTGTAGGAGAGCCTTTATGTACTTCTGAGCATAGATATGAGACCGCTCCTTGATCGATGCTGTAAGATTGGTTGCAAGTGTTAAGAGATTTGCCTGGCTTTTGTCACTGGAAGTGAGCTATTCATTTTCTTAGGGATAACACAGAAGTAACAGTTAGAGTGGAGAATAAAACATATCCTATACCGTAATGGTCATCATGTTATTTACTTACTTTATCTCATCCTTATTCTTAATTTGCCTTCTCTTTTTGTGGCAGCTTTTCTAGAGCAGAGATCTTTCTCATATGTTTTAGTCCATTTGTCACCGTAGATAGGGAGTTTTCATACACTGTTATTCTACAATGGCTACTGTGTGTTGTTCAGTTGTTTAGATAGCTCCCAGATGGATGATGCTGTCCTGCATCTTGCCAGTTATAGCGGTGGCATATTCAAGCAATCTAGTGTTTCTTCTGAGGCTCACACAGCACCCATCACTTAGCACCATTGCATAACGGTACTTCAGTACAACAGCTTTATTTTGGATAATGAAGTTTAAAGGTGATGGCACTTATCTAGATGGAGGCTTAGATTCATCCCCTTGGAGTTGGCTATCTTAAGGTTCCACTGTCTCATCAGCGGCCAAATAGAACAAATGTCTCTGCATTTCTTTTTTTATGTTTGCATTTCTGCCATGCTTGCAGTATTTGGAGTGTTTCAAAGCCATGAGAATAATCTCACGGTACCTCAGTGAGGTAGACAACTGTTAACCATATCCCGTGGGTGAGCATTTAACTCTGTGAGATGCATGGGCTGGATTGGAGACTTGCGTGGCAATCATGACTGCTTAGCATCTCTGAAAATCAAATCCAAAGTTGTTTTTCTGTCAGTGACCAAAATCACAGCTCATGTGTCCCAATCCAGTGTTACATCCTCAGGCCAAGTATTATCCTGTTGAGGTGGGGGGTTCCTGGGAGGGCTGTTAAGAAACAGAGACACTCACGTTGCCTGAGACAAACCCAGATGGGGAGAGTTACTTGCTCTGTCTATACACCCAAATGTATTTTTGCTCCTTTCTCCTCTTTCTCTGACTCTGTCGCTCTCCCAGACTGCTAAAATGCTAACTAGAAATAGCCAACTAAATCCAGAAGTATTGTGTGCAATAAAAATTAAAAAACAAATGCTGGTCAATGAGCAGGTTGCTCTTAGAGCCAAGTCTTTCAAGCAGGTTGTAGAGCCTACAAAGATCCACTTTAATGACTGGAGTTTTTGCACTTGAAATTTGTCTGTTAGAAGTGTGCCTGCTTAATAAAGCCGGTTTTGTCTTTTTTTCTTTTTCTTTTTTTTTCTTTTTTTTTTAATTTAAGGACAGAAAGAAAATTTGATGGAATTGTGAAGAGCAGATTGAATATATGTGAAGTGCGTATTTTTATTAGCATGTTACAACTGGCACAGAAAAAAAAAGAATAGAATTCTTCTCTTTTATTCTTCTTAATGATAAATGTAATCACCTTCAAAATTAACATGGAGTATAACATGCATTTTGAGAAAGGTTTGAAGCCATGTTCTTATTTACAACACTTTTTTTTCCTTCAACCTTGATTTCTTCAAATGGCTTATTTTCCTTTAAATGCTTTACAGTGTATTTGCAAAAGTTATTAGTCAGGTAATATGGTGTAATTAATTGTTTAATATCTTCAATGCTGCACTAAAATGGTAACACTTAAGTATTATGTATTTCAAATGGAGAGAAATAAAACTGCTGAACTTAGAAAAACAGGATTCTTACAAACAAATTATTAGAATCATTAAGTTTTGTATCTGAATAATTGTATTCTGAAGTACAGTTTTACTTCAAGAGTATGAAAGGGATGACATTTTCCCTGACTAGAGAAGGAACAAATGCACATTCTAAAACTGTTTCCCCCATCTTTTCTTATGCAGAGGTTTTATCTGCTGTTTAATGGGTAAACTTACTGTGAAGTATAGTTGCTTGTTTAACTTTACCCCTATTCAAGCCTTTGATTTTGGCAGGTTAGTTAATTCAAATAAAATTTGTGAAGTTAAGCACTTTCAAGAAAAGGCATAGGAGAACCTAATTTAACCTAGAGTGTCTCTTTTATTCTTCTGTTATTCATTTGAAGTGCCCTATCAGCTTGAACTGACCAACTTCAGTCATTTTTACCCTTTTATTTTTTTCTCTAATGTAAACTGAAATTCCCTGCTGTTCGTGGTATTTTAGTGTTTAGCATCATTTAATGAGCAGGTATCATTAAACTTAAAAGGTCCTTTTCTGTATATCTCTGATTAGTTAGTGAAAGAACCAAAGAATTCCTCTAATTTATCTTTGCTTCCTTGTTATATTTTGATGTTGGCCCATTTTACGTTTCAGTGCCTTTTTATGAAATATGAAATTATAATTTTGGTGTGAAAGTAGGACAGAAAGTGGAAAAAATCTTTAGCACTGCTAAGATGTTTAAGCTAATATATCTTGTTTACCAATGAACTAAGAGAATACTGTTTATTTTTAACCTTTTACTCGTATGTGTGTGTGTCTGCGGGGCACATGTGTGTGTCTCTACACATAGAAATAGATATAAAATATATACATATTCTAATGTAAGTATTCATTATCTGTGCTTTGCAAATATGCTTATTAACCCCTGACAGTAACCTTTGCAGCTGGGTTCACGTATATTTGGCATAGAATTCTTCCTTTCTTGTACATCCCAAAATCCTATTGAACTCGGTATTGAATTTTAATTTGTAACAAATACAAGATCAAGGTCCAATTAGTTGATGATACAAACTCTATGGAATGGAAAAACTGAAAATTATAAGTTATCAGGGGATTGTCCATATTTGTACATTTAGGTTTGGCTATTTTGAAAACAGCCATAAGAACAGATTATTGGGTTTGTAACACTCATTTGTTCTGAATTTTACACTTTAAATCCTTCTTGAGAAGAATAGTCTGATTTAAGACTCTCACAACTGAAGTCTCATGTGCTCTTTATTTGAAAAAAGGTTTTTCTGGATCAGAACCATTGTTTATTCAACCAGTTTGTTCTTTTAAGATCATAAAGGTCTAAATGATTTAATCAATACTGAAATTAATCATTTCCGTTACTGAGATATTTGCCTAAGGTAATTCATCATTTGATATAGATATTGCCATGTTTTAAATAGTGACGGTTATGGTAATTGATTAATGCAATCCAATATACTATTCCAATATCCATTTCCCATTTTTGATGTGCTAAAAAAATTCCAGCATTTTGATTTTCTTCTTATTTTCTTTTATGAAATAAAATCTGGGAGATAGAAACACTGCGTGAAGAAAAAATAATGAGGGTTGAATGGAAGTAAAGGTCAAATATTATGTAGAAAGTTGCAGATGGCACTGTATGTCATTAACATTGCTAACATCTAAAAAGATATAACAGTGCTGCCTACTGGTAAGATGTAGTAGTATTAAAGTATTAAAGTCAATGTAGTGAAATTGTGTGTGTGCCGTATCCTTCACTGTAACAACAGCGTTCTCTAGATTTTTACGCCCTGGTAAGTATTGACAAGATTCATGGTTTTGCATCAGGATTAAAAACACGTTCTTACATGTGTCACTTGCATGGAAACTGGATGTGCAAAATGAAAGATGTAATTATTTTTCATGGGTACTTGTAACATTCTGTTCTAACATAATTGAATGCCTTCTGAAATTTTTGTTGTGAAATTGTCTATAGTAGATATAAAATTGTTTTTATTAATGATGTTGCCCTTAGAAATAAGATGCCTCATGAAGAAGTTTTATTTCATGTTATTTGTAAAGATGTACCTTGTAAAATGCAAAAATGGCAACCATTTTAGCAGTAATAAATAAGAATACAAAGCAGATGGAGAGCTTCTTATCCAAGAAAATAAAATCACTTTATAAAAAGCTCAGTAGTTTTACTTTTAAAGGTGGAGAAACTAAGACAGTGGATTACTAAGATTAAAATTTTAAACCTTATTGTCTAAAGTTGAGCTCTTAAATTCATATTTGTGTGTTATTTTCGGGAGTAAGGAACTATTTCACCCCTTTGAGAATTAGAACCTGCTGTTGAGATGTCTAAGGGAATTATGAGCGTGCCTCTAGGTATGCAGTTTCAAAACAGGGGTTGACATCAACAGTACAGTAAAACTGGGGTGTAAGTCTGGTGGGCAAAACTTCCATCTTCCATCTCCAATATGGCACTTTGTCTGCAGATGTTATTAATTACAAACACGGGTCAATTATTTACTTACATTGATGTAAGGAGCTCCCTAACTAACTATTTATTTATATATATGTATATAGAGAGAGACAATTATTCTAGACTTAATAAATGGAAGCTTTTTGAGACAGTGGTCCTATTTGAAGATACTCCCGAAAGCAAAAGAGGTCAAAGAACCAGCCTGGTATCCCTATGGTCAGCTGCTTTACCGCAGCAATGAGGAGCTGGAAATACTGAGGAGTTGTAGTCATTCGTATGCATAGCTCCTTCTTCCCCCGGTGTGGGGCCTCTCTTGTCTTGAAATATCTTCCCTGGGAGTCGCAGACTGTAAGCCAGGGCTGCCTGCAGGAGCTAGGTATCAGTCATGGAGATGATTCAGGGAGCTAATGATACTTGTAGCTAATTATCTCGTGCCACCTTGTCCTTGATTATCTTCGGGAAAAAGGAAGAGGAGCTGCAACAAGGAACTAATTCTGGTATCTTCTGCCAGGCTTCCACTTGAGGCATCTATTGAGATAATAGGTTAAAAAGGAGTAGTTTCAGGAAAGCTGCTCATTCTCCTCTTAAAAGAAACTGGTTATTGCTAGTTAATATGGCAGTTTCTTTAAAATATGTAAATCAAAGTTGTGTGCGGCTGATAGTGATGCAAAACCTATTAGAGTGCTAAAGGAACGCAGGTATTTTGTATGTTTGTAATAACCAATGAAGTCAGAATGCGTATTTTTTAGAACAGGATGCTTGATCAAATACAAGTAACATTTAGGAGGCAACTTTTACAAAAAATGGTCACTACAGTATTATGGCATACATAGTACCAGTCTGGCTCACTTGCACATGTTTTATGCATCTCATACCTGACTAACAAAGATACTGTTGTATTCCATATGATTACATATCATATCTCAAATACAGTTTTACATGTAAATATCTATGTTATCACTCAGAGGCAATAGTTCTTTTAAAAATGAGGTCACCCATGCAAAGAAAATGGAGTTTAAACAGCACTCCCTCCCCAAACTTTTAATTTTCACTGAGAGCAGAATGGAGGTGTCTTTTTCACTCACTTCAATCACTTCTCTACCTTTCTTCTCTCAGAGAGATTCCAGCCCTAACAGATAACATTGGATAAATACAGTCAATAAAAATTTAGGATCACATTTATGTTTGATTAGCCTGCTTTTTATTTCTTCTAATTTCATCTGACTGCCAGATCTAAGCAATTGAGCCCCATGACACAAGAATCCAGTACATCATAACATACTGACTGAGAAACCATTAATAAGTACTGTATAACCTTATTATCCCTCTATCCTAAGCAGGCGTGATATGAAAACTGCATTTGCATTGTTGTAGCCATTTTTTGCATTGTTCTTGCAGGATGAATACAGCAAGTAAAATGTCATTGTAGGTTATGTAATAAAATGTCTGAAACTATAATGCAGCCACGTAAAAATGCATTTTAACATGATGTGCTGTAGCATAATGCAGAGCAATTAGATAAATTACTGTTAAAAATAGATGAAAAATCCATTCCAATGTGTGCTTAGCTCATAGAGGGATATTCTCTTTCCTCATGCCTTAAAACCCGGAGTGGAAGGTCCAAGAAGCTGTCAGTCTCACTTGTTTTCCATCATGAGTATTGAGAGAAAGCAGGCTTCACTCAAAAACTTCAATACTTCTCTTCAGCATATGCTACAATCAGGGAGGTTCAAGAAAGAGTTTCTACCTGTTCTTCCTATATTAAAAACGGAGATATCCAAAACTGTAAAAGAAGGCTAGAGAGCCTCAAACCGCTTTTTGAACTCCTTATCCCCAACTCGGCACTGTTTTCTCAAATGATCATCTCTTACTATTGTATACTTAATTGGCTGGGGTTTTGTAGATGTGAATCTTTATTTATCTTCCAATGCAAGACTAAGCCCACAATCTACCAACTGGATAGTCATCAACTTGTGTGAAGTTCTGTGGCCATAGCAGGATCACTGATCAGGCAGGTACACTGAAGGATCTTGTGATGATCAAGACAGATCAGGCTTGAGAAAAATGGTTTGTGCTGTATTATCAGAAGGGAATGACTTGGATTAATGGGAAATCATTTTCAGAAAAGGAAGATAATGAAGAAGCACCCTTTTGAGGGGATGGAGAAATCACAGAATAGTAGGGGTTGGAAGGGACCTCCGGATAGAATCTAGTCCAGCCCTCCCTGCTAGAGCAGGTTTGCCTAGGGCAGGTTACACAGGAACGCATCCAGGTGGGTTTTGAAAATCTCCAAAGAAGGAGACTCCGCAACGTCTCTGGGCAGCCTGTTCCAGGGCTCTGTCACCCTCACAATAAAGAAGTTCCTCCTCATGTTGAGGTGGAACTTCCTGTGTGCAAGTTTATGCCCGTTACCCCTTGTCCTTTCACTGGGTGCCACTGAAAAGAGACTGGTCCCATGTTTCTGACACCCACCCTTCAGGTATTTATAAACATTGATAAGATCTCCCACTCAGCCCAGGAGTTCCTGGGTACTTTAGAACCCAAGGATTGCTCAGGAACATGGGAAAATGTTAAAGAAGGAAATGTGTGCAAAGTGTGTTTTATTTTGCTGGCAGCTATGTGTTTCTAGTCTTTTTCTTTTTTTTTTTTTTTTTTATTCTCAGTGAAGCAACACAACCATCACTAGGATGAGCCTTGGTTTCACTGGGGTACCCCTGCAACAGGAGTCACTGCTGTGTCTAGACTGTTAAATAAGACATCCAGGATCATTCCCAGGCTCGGAGCCCATTGCACAGAACAGCTGATGCCTACGGTGTATATTCTCTGAGCTTCCAAAGCAATTTGTGGCAAGATCCACCTGCTTATTTGGAATGGTTTCTGAAATGTTCTCACTTCTGAACTGGGCCTGCAAATTGTCTAGGAGAGTGCTAGCTCTAGTGAGAAGCATTTCAAGAGCAATTTCAACAATTTAAAATGTAGGTGATGATATTGTAGTGCTCAGGAGTGTTTCTGGGCAGTATTTGATTTACTAGTATAGATCAAGCTGCCAAGTCCCTGTAAGTGGCAGCAAATGGTGACTTCAGGATTATGAATGGATCCTTACTAACCCCAGAGGAGTTGAAAAATTAGTAGAGCTAAGCCTGATGAGCATTCAGATGAGGGACATCAGCCTGGGTTTTCAGCTGTTACTGTACTTAAACATCAAAAAGAAAGAATTCCTGTTGTCAAAATAATGTCACTTTCTTATAAAACATGTCAGATGTCCTCCTTTGCTAGTCGGAGGAATGCATATATAGGTAGAACAGATTTGGCTACATACCTGTTTTTATCATCCCAGTTCCTGTGATGAGATGGAGTAGTCAGAAAAGGCTTGGCCCGTAAAGAAGACGGTTTAGATACACACAACTTCTTGTACAAGAGCAGTCCTTACTCCCTGCAGGACAAAATCTAGACATCTTTCATAAAACTTAGTGTTTTCCTTTTACTTTCTCATTTTTAGATTCATTCATACTTTGACTGAGTGGGACTGCAATTGTTATCAAGAAAAGGATTCCCTTTTGGCTACTGTTTTCTCTGCCTTTCTCCATTTTATTGCTCCATGTTCCACTGTGGCTTTTGCCATCACATACCAAGATTTAGTTACATTCTTTTTGGCCTCACTCTCTTCTCATAAAGTTTGAGTTTGTACTGGTTTTTTTCCCAGTGCCTCATCTTCCATATTTTATTTATTATTTTGTCCCAGATCTGGCATTGTGTTTATCACATGGTAAGAGATAACCATGAGCTACACCATCGAAATTGTGTTCTATGTTTCACTTCCATCTCACCAGGGATCTGGTGTGGATATACCACTTGTGAGGCATCTGAGGTGTTGAGAACCATGCAGTGCATCTTTTCTAATCTCTCCTGGAGATGTTCCATTTTTCATGAGTAATTAAGAGCAGGAACTTCAAGACAAGTGGGATGTATTTGTAATGAAAATTCTTAAATGTTAACGGTGGCAGAGGTGGGATGTTTCTTATGATCTCCTTTCTATTTAAAAAACAAATTTGATTTAAAAATCAAACTTGGTTTCACCCCAGTGCAAAACAATAACTTTTTATTATTGCAGAATGTTTAAGGAATTGCAAAAGAACTCCTTTTCAATCTGTAATGTGCAATATTTCTTTCCTTTATGAATTAATGAGAAAGTAAAGAACCACTGCAACGTTTACATCTGTTTATTGAAGTTTTAAGTAGTGTTTCATCTATCAGCTACAGGTAAGGATGTATGTTGAATAGTTCGGCATTATGAGAAACTTCAGGGGCCTGACTATTTGTAGTGAAGGTGGTGAGAATTACTGGAAAGTCTTAGCTGTGAACATGCCTTGAATACCTTGCTGAATCAGATCATAATAGCGGAGTAGATACTACATGAGCCACCAGGAGCTATGTAGTTGGATATTCAGAAACATTTTTATTTACCATTACAAACGTGGCATTTTGCAGGACCACACAGCATTTACTATAGGGCTTGCAGCTCTTTCCACCACTTTTCACTGCTCTTCTTGCTGCACTTTTGGAGAAGAGTACCCATGTTGCTGTGCTTCATGCTCTGTTCTCCTTGGCTGCTAAGTGTGATCCCTGTCAGCTTTGCAGCTCCAAAGGATCCTACGTGCAAATTTGTGAATCACTGCTTGCCTCCAGTGTGCGGGGCTATTGCAGTGCTGCCTCTCAGCATACACAGTCACAGAACTGGCACCAAAGTGACGTCTTTTCATCCAGGGAGGCAAAGCTTTGGATTACTTTCATAGACTTAGAGGCTTCATTGCCACCTGGTATTTTAGGCACTTAATTGCTGTTTTGCAACTTGTCTGTGGGAACTGAGACTGTCTTTCAAAGATGCCTTCAATGTGTTTGTGTTGTACAATGGAAAGTGATGTAGTACATACTCATTCTACTTGAGCTAGTACTGATCCCTGCAAGTACTTCCACATAGCACAGCTCTATGTCCATGCAGACACGCTCATTTTGATATTAATGCTGAAAAGCCCTGCTGAGTTTCTGAGCTCCATTTTGCAGCTAGCCTGAATGCGGATGGTTTGTGTTATATTTAACTGTGAGTGTAGTCCTGCCTTTAGGCTTCCAAGTGAGACACTGTGGATTCTGAGGAGCTTCAGTGTTTGAAAAATTTGTCATCTCTTCTGTCAAATAAATATAATTATTTTCTTGATAGAATTACAGATGTGGGAGCAAAATCAGATAAAAAAATCAAACAGCAACTTTGTTCTAACTTTTGGCAAAGTGTTTCATGAAGGCTAACCCCCAAATAAACTAGAATCCAAAGCTGGTTAGAAGGACTGTTAATAACAATATGGTAAGATATCAACTGGTGAATCCTAGATGCTTCTGGCATCTCTGCTCTTAATTAATTATCCAGAGTACTACTAAACAGCATGTTACTGAAGTCCAAAGAAGATACTAATTGGTTAGATTGTCAACACTAACAGCACTGAAAGAATAAGAAAAGCTTTCAGCACATGATAACTATCTGTATAGGGATGAGGAAGTCAAGATTCTGTCACCATTAAATTAATCTTAGAAAGTGTATATATAATCTCATTTACCATATCTTTTATTTTATATTTTAACCATCTAGAAAGGTATCTGAGTACTCATAAAGACCACAGTAGAGGGAGAAGTCACACAACCAGAAAATTAGAATATTTTTGCCTCAAAGTAAGTTAATGCACTCAAGAGAGGGTAAATTGAAATGCAGGAACCCAGACAAAAGAGACACTGGGGTGAGGAAATGACAGTGAGGCACATTGCACTAGGTCTTAGGCCACCTTGTTTTTATTCCTGTCTCTGCTGCTGGCTTGCTACGTGACCTTGATCCAATCAGTTCCTTATTTTATGCCTCAGTTTTTTCATCTGTTAAAAAATGGGGATAATGATACTGACCTGCTGATGAAAAATGCTTTACAAAATGTGGGTGCTATTATAAGCAGGGTATCAGATCACCAGGTCAGTAGCTAATGGTTCATGAATTTGTAACTATAATGTAAAACTCTGTAATTTGTAACTGTGATTTACTAAAGGTAAAATATTCCATTTAAGTCTGAGCCTTGGTTAACCAAAACAAACACGAAGGTTTTCTGTGAGAAAAAGTAATTTTTTTTTTTTTTCTTTTTGGTGATCATTCAAGGACTTAACATGTATGTATCGTTTGACTATTAGATTTTTAGATTAGGTAGATTTTTTTTAAACCATGTCGAAAGCCATCTAGAAAAGATGCTCCAGTGTATTGTGGTAGATGCTGCATAAGAATGAGAATGAGTTACCAGAACAACATTACCTAAGTTGATGCAAAGCCACCCATGTTAGCTGTGGATTACTGGATCTGCGTGTCCTATTTCTGCCCTGTGCAGGCACAGAACCAAGCAATGCAGTTGTAGCATTGCGCTACTGCACAGAGTTTGTCTTGACTAATACATGGGACATGACTTGCTGTGTGGGTGCCGGAGCAGTGATCTGAGCATGCAGAGGAAACCCAGCATGTTCCTAGTTTGGCAGAGTTGCTGTCCTCACTGAGGGGGTGTGAGAGCTGGTCTGTGCACGCACAGGGAACTTCTGCATGTGACAGCCAGAGATTGCTCAGGTAGTGTCTACAGTACTCAAGGATATCCATTACCCAGGATTGCTGATGGATAAAATCATGGGCTTCTGGTGGTGTTGAGGTAGAAAAGGCCCTCTGGAGGTGATGGGGCTCTGTGCCCCACTCGAAGCACAGTTAACTTAGATTAGGATCAGGATCTTTCCTAGTTGATTTTGAATCTGTCTGAAGGTGGAGACCTGTTGCAGTGTTAGACCACTTCACTCTAAATGATTTTTTCCTATCATCTAATCAGATATTCTTGTGTAACAACTTGTGTCCACTGCCTTTTCTCATGTTGCTGTGCATCTCTGGTTCCACCTTTCCAGATGTTACCACCGGGGGTTCTTGGGGACAGTAAAGGGATCCTTACATGGTCTTCTCTTCTGAAGGCTGAACAAACCCAAGACTCCCAAACTCTCCCTGTTCATCATGTCCTGGCTCCCTTAGCACCTTGATGGTCTTCTGCTGGACACACCATAGTATGTTGCGGTCTTGTACACAAGCCTATAGCACAGTCCTCCAGATGCAGTGCTACAAGTGTCAAACAGATAGTAGATCATTTCCTTTGACCCAATGCCTATACCTTTGCTAATACAGTATACAACTGGGCTTCTTTGCTGCAAGGGTACATGCAGGGCCATGTTCAACTTGTCTGCCAGGACTTCTCAGACCTTATTGTGAAAAGATGCTTTCTAACCTGTGACTCCTCACCTCTAGTATGGGGCTCTTATTGTGCAGTTGCAGTACTTTGCACTTGCTTTTGGTGAGGTTCTGCATGAGGTTCTTATCTGCTCACTCCTCTGGCCTATTGAGATACTTCTGAGTAGCAGCCCAGTAGTGCTTCCACATACCCACCAGTTTGGGACCATCCGTGAATGTGCTGAGGGTGTGCTCTGTTCTGTTGCGCTGGCTGTTGATGAAGATTATGAATGGTGTTGGTCCCAGCACTGATCTCTGGGAAGCATCTCTAGTATCTGGCTGCCAGTGTGTTTTCATGCAGCTCATCTCAACAAATAAAAAAAAATGTTGGAGAAAGAGGGCCCCAGCTGCTGATGGGCAAAGCAGTGCTGTGCTACTGAATCCATGATACTGGTTCTGGCCCTACAGTGAGAGAGCTCTTCTGCATACCAGAGGTGATAGATCTCTCCACAGTGTGATACAGTCTCTGCTCTAAGAGGCTGCAGTACAAAAATAGGGCAATTATGTGTAGACCTCAAAGATATAAGAATAGGAAAAGAGTGTAATATGACATATAAACAGTTGAAATCAGGGAAAAATTTGGCTGAATGTCAATTAGAAATGATTAATGAGAAACATGTGACTGTACAAGTGTCTTCTACCAGAAATAGCTGAGCTCTGTCTAGTCAGAATCTTAATTTTTCTCTCATTGACTGAGAAAGATATGGGCTGAATCTTTAGGTATCACTGTGTCTTCTAATATTTGTGTATGTTTGCTGTTTCTGATGTCTGTGGCTATTAAAGAAGTTCTTTGCTACAGTGTTACATTCTGTTCTTGTGGGTTTTACTCCTGAACTGCCAGCCAGAACAGACCAGGGCTGAAATAACAGTGAAATGTTGGATTGGAGGAGGACTACTGAACACAGATACGTATTTCAATTTAATATTATTATGTAGCTTTATTTATGAAATACATTTGCTCTCTTTTCTGTTTTTATCACTGTGTAATCTGAATAGTGTTTCCCCAGAATGCATGTGGTCTCTAATGTAAAAAGGGGAAAAAATAGCTGTTCTCTTGAAAAATGAGGTTTCTTTTTAATGATTGGACTTGAAAAGCCAAAGAATTCCATATTTCTGGCCTAATCCTCTATGAAATCCCACTAGATAGTGGCTCCACTGAAACTTAGAGCTGATTTAGCTCCTGACTGTGCAGATCCAATGATTCTTGGGATAGAAGTCTCTGTGAGTTTAATACTTCCTACACTCCAGATACTCTGTACCACTAAATCGGTGTAAGTCTGGTGCAGTTGGATAATCTGCTTTACTAGTTAAAGTTAAAAGTTAATCTTTTACATATCTGTCCCTGCTATTCTGTCTTGATGGCTCTCTTTTCTTCTAACGCTTTCCCCAGGTGCTAGCTCTTGTAGTTAGTTATCATTATTTATTTAAGTTGCCATCCAACTAACACAAAATTAGCTAAACCCATTTTGAAGCAAAGTGTCTGGCACTCCTTTCACTGCAGGAGAGTGCACCTGTTTATACTAGGCCAGAATTTTCCCCAAATGTCTCGTTTAAAGAACAACATCAATGATAATTTCAACTACTCTGCCAAATCCTGTCAAAACATTTTTGTTTCTGCACATCATCATTATTCGTTTATGACTGTGTGGCCGTGGGAAAAGCATTTCTTAGTTAATTACAGACATGGGGCCTGCAGAGGGAGCTCAAGCCTTTGTTTATGTGGGCCTCACTAAAATGGCAATTCTTTTCTACAGGCAGTGGAGGAACTTGTTGTTTAAATATATCAGAAATTTGTTCTTCAATGTATAACGGTTTTGTATGGAGAAGCTATCTATTTTGGAGATACATGTGAGAGTAAAAGCCTTTGTGAAGTGCCTGGGCAGAGTGAGGATTTCTGGGACTTGGTAGGTGGCAGTGTTTGAAATCTCCAGAGCTGTCATGTCCAGACCTCCAAGTCTTCCTTTTCAGTCCTCGTTCTGCATGGAAAATAGCTTCAGTAGGTCACTGCTGTGTCAGGTCAGAGCCAAAATTGTGCAGAAACACCAAATCAAACTCTGTGAGTTGGAGCTCAGATCAGGAACGTGGAGCTGGAATAAATGAGGCCAGGAAGAGATGAGCTCAGGAGGCAGTTGCAGACCTTCATCAAGGAAGGACAGAGAGTGCCTTATTTTAGGTGGGAGCAGGTGACTTCTAGTTGAGTGAGATCTTAAAAAAACATTTATTTTGCTTTTCTGACTGTGATACATTCAACCATTAATAATGAGAGGAAGGAGGTATGTAAATACCATTGGGAGGAAGCAGTAACATTGCAATCTACTGTTTGAAAGAGTAAAAAGAAAAAAAATCCCATTTGCAAATCCAGCAAACATAGATAAATTAAAGAGCTGGTGATGCTAAGAAGGAGAGCACTGCACCCGTGGCAGGTGCAGGCAAGGGCTGTTAAAGACCATGTCCCTCTGTTGCCCTTGGGGGGGGCTCCAGTTGCAGGAGGCCCTTGCCTTGCAGTTATGAAGAGTATAGAACTTCCAATGCTTTTTCTTGCAGCTGAAAATGAGGAAGAACTGTGTTGTTTTCTGTGCCATCAGACATTTGGGCTTTGCAAGAGATAGGAGCGTGCATGTAGCCAGAGTCTGGGAACCTGCCATGCTTGGCTGGTGTGAAGGCAAGAAATGTCTGCGAGTTCGTTCTATTTTGAGAGTCTTTTAAAAATTAAGGACAGAGGAATAATTTTAATGGTACTGTTGGAGTGTTTTTTGGTGAAAATAGGTTTTCCCTATGATTGCTTTTGTGCCTGTTGGCAGTGGGTTCTGGAACAGCCTGAAATGAAGATTGATGTTGGTAGCTGGTCGTGAATTGTGAAAGTCTGATAGAGGCAAAAGAGATCTGGGGTTTTTTGGTCTTTTTGGTGGAATTGTAAATATTACCAGAATCAATGAGGCAGGTGGTGTATCAGTTCATACTGAAGAACTAAACTGTTTCATCAATCACTCCAGCTTCTTTCACATCTTGTGTGTATGAGGGTTTTTGAATTCTGTCTTCAGTTCTGGATGGTATAGAATATCTAACTGCCATTCACTAAGATGTGAATGGTATCTTTCGATATGGCTTTTTTTCAAGTGCTATTCATGTCTTCTTGAATTTGCTGGACTAAATCTTTAAAGTCTCAAGTGCTTATTTTAAGTTTCCTACTTGTGGAAAAGGTGTCGGTATACTAACAGTTTTTTTGTGAATTAAATATTGGTGATAAATGATTATGAACAAGAACAACAAGTCAATTAATCAGTGGGTTGTAAACAGTGAATTGAAACTCACTTTTCTTCTTTGTTGCATCTCTAGGTCTACAGTCATCATACCCTCCTTCTGGTACCCACACACCAATCTCTAGTATCGAGGGGTGTATCTAAAGCAGAGATGTAGGACACCTCCCTCCCTTCAACCTGTCCTAGTTTGTTTTATTGCCAAAACCTCTCAGCATTTCATGAACACCCTGGATTGAGAACATATTTCTAGTTTATTGCAAACAGAGGCTTTTAGGAATATATTTACCGACTTTGCTGGTTTTAATCTAGTATCCTTGGTCACATGCTGTAAGTAAAAGCTGTTATTAACCAGTTGGTTCCTGACTATCTGTGTGTTGCACTGTGATGGGAACTTACTGTTTGCAACAAAACATAATCTATCTTGGATTCACATGGGTACAGAGGTGTGTATCCACAAGAGTTAATTACAGGATGGAGAAGCAGTTAACCATTCTTACTGGCTCACTCTTTTAAAAATAATAATAAATTGATGTAGAATAAATATTAAACCCCTAGTAAGTTGTTAAATTTTTCCCCAAAGATGTTTGTAACATAGTTTGTTAACCTTCTGAGGGAGAAAAAGAGGTAAGTGTTGACATAGTGTTAACAATTAAGAACTTGGGGGTTTGAGTGGAACCAACCATAATCATCATCAGAAACCACAGACTTTTTTTTAGTCATTCATGAAGCAAAAAATGTTTTGAGTAAAACCCATGTGCATGAACTTCATGTGTGATGCGTATCAGCTGCCTAGTTTATTATCTGTTCCCTGCTGGGGTCCCAGATCACCCTTACTGTATGTGTATCAATTCCCACCTGGGCTTTCTTCTGAAGCAGTTTCCCCCCAGGAGGCAGAGCTCAACAGCAGACAGGATTGTTCACCCTTGGATCCTCTCCAGCCAGACTGACTCCCTTTACCCAGCACAATCCTTCAAGACAAGTCTGGTGCCCTTGCTTGCCCTCACGCGTCCCTGTGTCATGCTGAGGGACACACAACTCACACCATTGTCATCATGCCATAAGACCCCACGCTGCTCGTCTGTGGCCCATTCCTCTCAATATTTAGGACACTTTGAACTGGAGAATGAATGAAAAATAATGATTGTACTTTGTATCTTGTGGTCACCTAGGGTGCAAAGAAGTTGCAGGCTGAGTTGTATAAATTGTGAAGGTTACGGCTCACCCGTTGAGAGGGTCCCAGCCCTGAGCAGTGTGTACGTGCATCAGTCTTCACTGGTGCTATTGGCTAGGGTTCACTTCTTCATGATGTCTTTGCAGGCATTTTAGGTGTAGGTCCCAGAGTCACCATACAGTTTCCCAAGTGTGTTCCTTAGACTGCCCTGGTGGGATGACAGCAGCAGTGAAACCATCTTCAGTACAGAGTGAACTTGTTTTTCCTCAGTGGCTTTTCAATGCTAGGCTCTAATAAACCCTTGGAAAGTAAAAACCCATCTACGAGTGTCCAAGGGTTTGTGTGTTACTTGTTTCACGTCTGCATGTAGCAAACAATAGAGGTTGTTGTTGGAAAACTGGGAAATAGGGAAATTGGAGGCCACATGGTCAATCCTCACTCTTCCCTGTGCATACATATAATTGCTACCAGTGCTAATTGCTCTTAATTGAGTAAGCTGGGGGAAAAAAAAGCTTGCTAAGCAAGCTTAACTTTAAAGACTAGAAATTTGGAGGG
>VZZY01000692.1:33521-43521 GCA_013400335.1 Eurystomus gularis | reverse complement strand
CATTTCAACATCTGATATATAAATAAGCCGTAGTACACAAAAGTGGGAAAAATTGTGGCTTCTAGTACAGAGATAAGCATTTTAGGCAATGCTTGTTTTTTCAGTTGCAGTTAACTTTAGCATAAATCAACTCATCAGATTTCTTAAAGCCTTCTTGTGCCAGACGAGCGCACCTGTTAAGACAGAACGCTGCAGGAAGGATGCACATTTTCTTTACCTGGCACTCTGTGTGTGTGGAGATGGAGGTTGCTGAGCTGCTGGCTCTTGTCTCTATTAAATAAAACTCATTAGTGGTAATTTGCAATAATCTAGTCGTCAATTTTTTTGTAAACCTGTGTTCAAAAATGGGCTTTAGAAACCCAACATGTGTGTGACCTCTTAAAAGTTTTGTACTGCAGCTTGAAATCCTCAGAACAGCAGTTCTTTCTCTGTTGTGATCCAGACACTGTAGTTCCGTTGCTGCCCTTTTTAGCCATTTTTGAACTGTTACTTTACTTACAACTACTGTCTTTGCTCATGAGGGTATTCTAAACAGCAAAATGATTAGTTGGCTTTGAAGAGATGATTTTTTTACCATGAACATTCCATTTTTTTCCTCATCAAAGATGCTGACTTTGCTCACTGATGCAGATGTGATACGTATTCTTTCTAATTATGCTAAGATACATTGTGCAACTCACACCTAGAAGCTCTGCTTTCCTGAAAGACCTTCCAGCACAAGATGTTTGGGCATACTTTACATTGGTACAGAGAAAAGTTGAGCAAATAGTAGTACGTTAAACCCACTAATACAGGTACTTTACTTTAGAGTATTTCAGTAGCAGTTGACCTAATTAGTGTTGTAGTCATATTCATTTACTTACATACTTAAAAAACATGCAGTGGAGTAATTTATGTCTCTGCTTAACTCAAGCTTTGAAAGCTAAATGCTTTAGATAAAGTGAAAAAAACACAACCCAGCCCTTTACAAATATTCTCTTAGCTTGTCTAATTTTTTGTTCTCACACATTCAGCTATGTCCTTCATATTTGGCATTTTGATTTATTAGGCAATCTCAAGTATTAAAGACTTCTAACATACCGGCGCAAGACTTCAGATGCATTGTGCCTTGTGTCAATGATGAATTAATTCCAGCAGAGCACAAAAGTTACTATTATTTAAGCCTAGCTCCTCAGCTCTGCTTTTACATAATAGGCTGGTTTTAACAGGCTGGAGTTTAGGCAGTGTCATAGGACGTGGAACCTGGTGAATGCCCGGGCACAGTGGGCAACGTCAGGTCCGTGGTCCCGAGTGCTGTAGGCCCATCATGTCTGTGGATCTGCCGCCATGGGCTGAGGGGTTACGGGTCTGAGGGGCCTGCCTTGGTTCGGAGGGCTCACCCCAGAGCAGGGCCGGCAGCCGCTCCGGCTTGGGGCGGTGGTTTGTGGTGGCACCTGCCGCCCTCCGTGTCTCCGGTACCGCGGGGCGGGACGAGACGCGGGAGATGAGCCTCGCACTCCTCTGGGCAGGCGGAGAAGGGCCGGGCTGGGCAGTGCCGGCGGCGGGAGCGCCGCGGNNGCGCCACGGCGCCCCCTGGCGGCCGCGCCGCTGCTGCGCAGCCACCTTCCGGCCCAGCGGCGGCATGTGCAGCCCCTGGCACCGGGGACTTGGGCGCCAGCAGAACCGGTACCTGGCAGAGGGCAGGACGAGCCCCGCGAGCCCGGCCTGCGGTACACCCTGTCGTAAAGTAAGGAGGTCTAATTGAGCTCCGGCTCTCTATCCTGCTATTTGTACAAATAAAAGACCCCGTCTGGATGCAAAATAAACACAAAAGCACTGTTGTGACTATAACAGGGAGTCATATACTAATTTATATAATAAGTGGTTGTGCACGCTTTATTCAAGATTATGGCTGCAAGAAATGGCATGAATTGCTGGGTGTGTTTAATGCTGGATTATAGCAATTTGAAACATGTCAAACACATGGCTAATGCCTCATGCTTCACTCATTCTTGCGTAAACCTGCATAGCCACCATCCATTATACCCTTGGTAACAACACAATTCTGCAAGTAAATATTGTTACACTAAGTAACCTTTCAATTCAAGTTGTTTAGGAAGAGAAAATGCAATCTTGTGCAGTCAGTTCCAGTGTCAGTTTAATGTTTCAAAAGGGAAGTGGTGTAGAGAATAAGTATCTGTACAGTGACTTGCGGGCTTAAAACACGCACACGTGCACGTGCTCACAGAAAACGTATAGTTTACTGCAGGGGAGAAGAGTAAAGCTGTAGCTTCTAACTTCACAGGGCCAGTATTTCTCTTCTGCTGTGGGTGATTGCTTGGTTACCCGGGCAGAATTTGACATTCAACCTGCAGGGCAACCACACGCTAAAATAATCCACAATTTCATTCTCTCTTGCAGAGAGCAGCAAATGTTTTCCCCATACCTTTGTTTAAAATGCCCAGTAGCAGAGCTTATAGCTCACCTTTGGCGACAAGAGTTTGGGAATCACAGCAGAAGTAGGTGCTGGTGAATGCATGTGTCTGTGAATGTGGGTGCATGTGTGCGTGCGTGCCTGTGTGGGCACGCTCATGACTGACAGTGAGTGTGACAGCAAGAGAAAAAGAGAAGGATTAGGAAGTGTGAATGTGTGTAGCTGTGTGTAAACAGGAACCTGTATGTTTTTTCTTGTCCTTTTTGAAATACTAAACTTTCAGCCTTAGTATCTGGCAGCCATTGTATTTCTTTTGTATTTATTTATGATTATCGTGCTAACAACCCGCAGTACAAATTATCCTCATTTAGGTGTTCTCAGTGCTTTAATTTGTGAGGGTTTTGAGTTGATAGTACATACATGTGTATATATATGTGCATGTATGTGTATGCAAGAGAAAAAAAGGGAAAAGAGCAAGATTCTGTGCTCTTGCTTTTTCCAGCAGCCCTTTTTTAGTTGCCAGCAGTGAGAAGGGGGCTGTGGACAACCAACACAAGAGCATTACTCAAGCCAAAGTTTCAGTACTGTTTTTAAAAATACCCTTTTGCAACTAGGAAAAAAAAAATTTCTTTTTAACATAAAATTCCAGGGACTCCTTAATGTAAATACTTCAGTATTTCTTCCACTTGACTTCCAAGTAAATTGCCCTTTCTGGTATTGATACTCTATAGTTTCATTCTCTCTGTACACAGCTGTTGGGTCGGATTTGTGTTTTCTATTGCCAGAGTAGTGTTACTGGTCATGTTATGTTAAAGCCGATCCTGCTGGCTCACAGACACTTTAACTTAAAATGCAGAGCCCGAACTACACTCTGGGGCTTTGCAAGGATACAAAATCCACAAGACATTAAACCCTTTGGTTAATACGAACTGGAAGATGTTTAACCCTTCTCTGCTAATTGTAATGAAAGAGTCAGAGGGATGTAAAAACAGGGGGGCTGATGTATTTATTTATTACATTTCTGAGTATTTTCTAATGTTTTGATTATCTTAACATTTACACCTTTTTGCCCTTTTAATGCGCTTGGCTAAATGTAGCACTGTTATTGTCTAACACTCGAATTTGTAAAAGATGAACCTGTCTGTTGGTTAAATCTTTGTTTGACTAAAAGAGGATTAATGTTTGAATTTCCCGAATTTCCAAATCCTTGTAACGATACAGTTGATGAAGTGTTTTAAATAGATTTCCACTCTGATATACATGTCTTTTTATTGAAAGTAAATATTGTAAAAATCAGAAAGGGCTGCCTGCTCCCACAGTTGTGGCATACCCACATTAGAATTTTCATATAAGTACTAAGGGCAATCAGACCCTTTTCTCTGAATATTTTAAACATTGTACATGTAAAATTTATGCCTAATTTGAATACTTATTAGCTGCCTAATCTCAGAAAAGAGTATTAGCTTTGTTTTTGCCTTGTAAAATTCATCACTGCGTGTATCACATTTTCCATTTCTATTATTTTTCTTTGCTGATGTCTTAAGAGTGTTTAAGAAGGGTTGTTTGTTCATAAACACATCTGGTGCCGCTGTTGTTTACTGGGCTATAACAGCTACCCTCCTTTATGTTAACTGTGTTCGTGTTTGGGTTTTTTTGCATCCTGTTTATTTTTGACGAGACCATCTTTAAATAACTTGTCTTGTACTATTTTAACTTTCTTCACACAACATATACTTTTGCTTTATCTTGTAGGTGCTTGTTTGTGTTAATTCCTAAAGCATTTTGATTAATATCCCGTGCACGTAGTTGAAGTTGTAATGATCCTTTTCCTGCTTTCTTTTTTTAATTTTTTTTGTTTTCAGAGGAAGGCTATTGCTTGTACTTAGCAAGGGAACAAAAAACTTAAGTTCAATAATTAGGCTAGGCAGCAAGCTTTGTTTCTTTTCCTGAGTTTGCTTAGACATCCCTCTCCCTTAAGAGGCGTCTTTTAAAGTCACAGCTCAGCCAGGTTGTTGTGGGGACTCTTTCAGTACGTTGGGAGTGAGGGTGAAGGAAGGTGAGGTCCATTCTGACCCTGCGAGAGCAGGAGAGGGCTTTGGTCGCTCTGAGAAGAGAAGTTGACCTTTCCATATTACAGATACAAAATGCGCCTTGAAATTCTGGTTTGTAAGGGCACATTGGTTCTTTATTTACTGCAAAGATTTCAAGTGATCTTGGCAGGACATCTCATTGCTATCCTGAAAGTACAGTATATTTATGCAGTGAAAATGATAAAACATTTATTACTGTAGAGAAGGTAATATGCATAATTTATGCTGTTTTTAGCACAATCATTAGTGATATTCTTGATAGATTTTATTTCCAGCTTTCATATCTAATACATGCCTGGAAAATTAATTTTATATCTTTCATTTATTTGCCTATGTTAAAATTGAGTTTTAAGTCATCTTCAAGTGAACAGTTTGATTGCTGCTCATGCATAAGCTTAATTACTTCCCAGGAAGGACAGTATTAAATGTTTTAAATGTCAGAAAAATAAATGAATATCAGCCGTTTGATTAAAAAAATAGGCAATATCTGACGTGTTTGCAGCAGGAGCTTTTTCTTAAAATGCCTCCGAGGCAAAATTTTATTTAGTCACAAAAAAGGAGAAGCCCATTATACTATTTATCATTGGTTGATACCATATGATTTGTAACACCCTTACAAAATTTTAATTTTGTATGATTAGCTGTGCATCATTAAACAACAGCCTCGCATAAGATATGCTGTAAAATTCTGACAGAATCAAGATAGTGAATATTTTAAATAAGGCTGTATAGTCATCCATGGTTGTCAAAGCTAGATAATAGGAAATATAGAGCAGTGTGTGAAATCGTGCCTTCATTTAAACTGGTTTTATAGGTAGACTTTAAAATGTAGTCATTCATAAATGCTATTGACCATGCTGCGTGCATGGTGTGTTATTTTGGCCGTTAAATGTAAGCACACAAAGATTGCTTATTAGAAACCATAATTCCGGTGATTAGTATCTGTATGAAAGCAGAGTTTGCATCGCATTTCTTGGTAAACGGCTCCGGGAGGCTTTTTTCTTCTTCTAAAGATGCTGTCTGTGTAATTGGCAGAGAGGGACATCTTGATAATGGAAGTGTGAAGGTGTAACGCGTGTGTTAATTGATACTTCTTAATCACTTTTAGGTATTAAGTCATGATGCAGGAATCTGCGACAGAGACAATAAGCAACAGTTCAATGAATCAAAATGGAATGAGCACTCTAAGCAGCCAATTAGATGCTGGCAGCAGAGATGGAAGATCAAGTGGTGACACGAGCACTGAAGTAAGCACAGTAGAACTGCTGCATCTGCAACAACAGCAGGTAAGTTTGTTTTGCTTCCTGTTTGTTTTTGAACAAATAAAGGGCTGTTTTCGGACGGGCACCCTTCCGCAGACCCTCTGTGCGTGCTGAATGTGAAGTGTCGTGCAAGTGAAGAGCGTGGGGCGTTATTTGTTGTTGTTTTTTTTTTTCTGTGCACGTTAATGCTGAAAGGCAAGGATCCCGTGTTCGTGGTGGCAACATCTCGCTGCTGCCGCTGCACGCCACCGCGCTCACCTGGTGATTAAAACCCCGCAGCGTATTTATAAAAGTTGTGCCGAAGCCTTGCGGTGCATGTTTTCTGAATCTGTTAGTTTACGGTGCGATTCGGTCGCGCAGGACATGATGCAGAGCTTTCCACCAGAGGGCCACATTACTTGAGACTTCGCTTCGCTTGCGATGAATTGTGCCAAAGTCAGAGCTGGGGTGAAGGGACCAGAGTGACTTCTCACAATAAAGATGCTTTGCTGTCGTAGGTGTAAATAAAAAATGCTGGTTAGTTCAGAGGCCCTGAAATAAAAAAGAGCATGTGACTGTCTCTGTGTGCGTGTGTGTGAGTGTAATTTGGATGTGCGGTTTTGAAAATATGGGAAAAGAGAGAAGCAGCTTTTCAGTAGGTATGTTTCTATTCTCACTTTTAAACCATTTTTTAAGTTTGTCTGTTTGTTTTCTCAATGAGTTAATGAAGAACTGCTTTTGTGTTTAAAACTGTAAAATGAAACAGTTGTCGGACTGCTGACACCGTCTCTAAATATGAGATGCAGTCAATGATTTTTTGTCACTGTAAGATTTCTTTTCCTTTTAAAACCTGCACAAACATAATTCCTTCTACTTTGTCTACCTAAAGAATTGCCTCCCCATCAGGGGATGCAGATTCTACTAATGCAGTGAAGCCCAAATGGTTTGTTTAGTAAACAATTGGGGTCTGATTCTGCAGAGTGCCAGTACCTGCTCTGAACTCCTGAAAGTCTTCAGTGGCTGGTCCTCTCATCTCCTGAGGCCACTCAGCACCTTTGGAGTTCAAACCCTTCATTTGTAAATACTGAGCTTTTTCATTACAATGTCAAGTATTGCATTAACAGAAGGAAAGTTGTCTCCTGTAAGATAAAATACTATTAAAATCCTGTTTTATAGAAACATGTTTTAACATGATAGATAAATTGCATGTGTACGGGCCTCTGAAATAACAGGTCATAATAGCTTTTAAAATTGAATAATTCTTAGTGCTGAATTAAGCAGTGTACACTAGCTACATTTATAGTTAAATATTTTAAATGGTGACAGAAAAAGTAGAAGAACTAAATAGTTGTAGATTGAAATATGAGAAGTTGTTAAGGCTTAAATTTGTGCCTTGCTTCAAATTCAAGTGTATTCTGTTTAACAATTGAGCACTTACAGTATTACAGTCTGAGGAAATACAGTTTTCAGTGTCTCCATTAAGTTCTTCGCAGGCTTATGCCTATATATATATATATATATACACACACTATTATCTGTACATGTACACTGTGTATATATACTATTTCCATCTACAATTACATATATACATATATATTTATAGAAATATAATACTGAAAAGCATTCTATCACCTTTATTCTGGTGTTCAGATTATAGCAGCATTTAAAAATCTTTATTGAGAAAGAGTGTATTAAATTGGTGAAAATGTTTAGAAAACAATATCTAAGTGAAACACTCCAAAACACAAATATACCGACAGAATAATGTGCCACTTACATGTTTCTCCAAACAGCAGTCCTAGGCATTTGTAGCCAATTTGTCCATACAGTCACAGATTCCAGTAGATAGCATTTGCAAAGACCACAGAGAATAACAACTGAAGATTAAAATATCCAGTTGAGTACTAATAACAGACAGGTTCTGAGGGGACAGGCTTAGAAGTGACAATCTTTTCTTCAAAACTGTGATTAGATCTTAAATAAGCAGACAGGCAAAGTAAAACCATGGGTACAGTTAATAGGACTCAGGAGGCATTTTATGGTAGGGTCTGCACCATAGGATTTAAATACAACTTGAGTTAGGCATATAAATCCTTCTATAAAATATGTTGATGTGAAACATAAACACTAGTAAACATGCAGTAGGATGTCCCTTAGATAATGGGCATAGCTTAATGTAGTTTTGCTTTTCTTTCTCTTTTCTTCTGTTTCTTTCTCTTTCTGTTTTTGATCAGATGCCTTTTGAAATATGTTTTAAGAGAAAAATGATGGCTGGTTTTATTATCACTGTAGTAACTCCCTAAAATGTTATTTTTAATATGCAATGTGCCTGACAAACTTTGACATGAAAAAAAACAGAGCAAACTCCATTGTACCTGCAGTTATTATTCTTAAGATTTTTTTATTTTTTAAATATGCACAAGATAGAATGTACTGGTCTCATAGTTTAACATTCTGGTTTTGGCTTCTCTGAGTCATTGTATTGGGGGCCTTCAGATAAACAAATCAAGTTCATTATAGCTTTTACTAAAGAAAGCAAGTAAATGATTGCTGGTTTTAATACATTTCCTTCACCTGGGCAGCTACATAAAGCAATGCTAATGCTTAAGAATAGCTGTATCAGCTGAGTACAATCACAAAGTAGGTTTTCACTGTAGTACGAATATGTACTGGGGAAAGTTAACCATGAGAAATTTTAGGTTATGTACAAAGAGAAGCTGTGCTAAGTTAAAAAATTTAAGTTATATATGATTTGCATCTTGTTCGAGCACTGTGACCACAAACTGATGCATTTATAGAAAGTAAATAAGGTAAAATAATAGACTTCATTAGGTTCTTGAAAGCAATTATATGAAATCTGGACAGCCCTGTTACTGGCTTGATGAACTATGTTGTTGTGATCTCTATATAGAAATGAGAAGTTTGACTTAAATCAGGGAGTTATTCCTCATCCATGAATCAGGAGAGAATGACAGTATTCTGTAATATATTGTAATATATACTTGGTGATAAATGGATTGGGTACTGTCACAAGTCATCAGGTCGGCTTTGAAGATGTATGACTAGAACGTAAGCAACTTTTTATCTTACTGTCGATATTTATCAATTTATAAATATTGCTAAAGTGAATGTAGATTTTTATTATTAAAATATGATGCAAGCTAATCTGCTCAGAATTGTTTCTCCTGCTTTTTTGGCTTACGATGAGACATTCTCTCTCATATATGTACATTTGTACACTTCTAAGGTTTTCACTTTTTTTTTCTCATCTGTTAAAATCAGTGTTTGATACTAGAATGTATAATAGATGGAAAAAGCATATCCTTGATTAAATACATTGACAGATTATTCTGCATTAGATGTAGAATTTTATTTTTGTATTAAGTTTGTGGAATTAATTGTTTGTGTCACTAAGGTCAAAATAGTTGCTAAAAAACCATGATTGCTTTACAGGGTAGATTTGAGCTTGCATTTTGAGTATTCATTAAGTCAGTTCTACCAAGATAATCTTTTTAAATGTTTTATGGGAATTTATTGGTAAGAAGCTGTTTCAGTTGACTATGTTTAAAATTATTTTTCCAAAGCAGTTATATTTTTTTTTAGCATATTACTTACTACTAGCATTCCATTAATATAAAATATAAATACTATTTGCAACAGCAAAAAAGTGATGCTAGCATTCAGGTTATTGTGGTGATACAGAAACAGAAGTTTTCTGTCTTACATGTTTTGTCCTTGAGGTTATTTAAAAAAGAGGAGGAAAATAACAGGGCCGGGGGGGGGGTGGTGTATTTGTTATGTGAAGTCTTAAATTAGGTGTTAACAAAAATTATGTTTCTGTATGTCAGACAGTAGTTTTATTTACTAAACCACTAGAAACTTGCATTTTGACTCCTCAAAATAGCAAATTAATTTTCTCATACTGTACAGGCAGTTTGTATTAAAAGGAGACATAAAAATCCACAACTACTAGAGCTGTGGCAAAAGCTGATGCCATAAAGAATATTGATGATATGTAACTTAAATATAAAACTTCATACGGGATCTGATTGCCGTTATTGTTACTTAAATTGACCACATATCATATTAGGAAAAGATGATTCTTCTTAGTAATTTAAAACTGAAGTTAAAATTCTGGAAAATTATGCAGAAATGTTATGGGCTTTCATATCATAAGTTCAAAAGGGGCAAAATTCTATTAGGTTCATTCATATGGCTTTCAGAGCAGGTATTACCAAATTACCAGATGTTGAACT
>VZZY01000692.1:11021-28521 GCA_013400335.1 Eurystomus gularis | reverse complement strand
GTGGCAGTCCATAAATAAGAGATGCCATATAATCAATGCACTGAAAGAAGATGAGGGAGATGATTGTAAATGGAAACAAAAATATTCCCTAACCAAATATATGTGTATTTAAAAATATATATGATTTTATCTGAAATACTAAATTGATTGTAGTGTGAATTTAATTTGTTAAGAGTAGCAAAGGAGGAATAATTATTTTAAATTGCTAGTTTTTATGTCAGAGTGACAGCGGTCAAACTGACAGCTCTTTGGTACAAGAGGTATTTCTGTCTTATTTCATTTATTTATTTCCATAAATAATTGTTTCTGTCTGCATAGTGGGCACAATCAGCATGATTTGTTTTATCTCTTTCTTTAGGGATCTCAGAACAGAAAGAAGGAGAACTTGTGTACATGTAAATGTCTAAAGAGGGGCCTGCTAAGTATGTAACTAATTTTAGGAAGTGTTACTAGGTCTCTGCTTCTGCATAGTGGACGCCAAACTAATCTACAAAGAAACAGTCAATTGTATTGAAAATTTAAAATACTCTGCAGTATGCCAGTCAAACAAACAAATGCCCTGTATGTCCTCTGCAACACAACTGCGCAAATATTTTAAGCTATCAGCAGACAATCTGAAGATCCTTTTGTGAAGCTAAGTGCAGTTTGTAAGAATTTGATTGGGCAGATTCTCTTCATAAGAGAATCTGAATGGGTGGATTTTACATCTCTGAGTGTGCATATTAGTCTCAGAATTACTTTGTAGTCACTTTGCATTAGTTTATATAGAAGCTTTGCAGCCATGGGGCTGTTTAAGCCTGAACAGAATGTTTATTATTATATTGAGTGGTATGAAGTTTTTATATGTTGTTATTTATAACAGTTCAAGCTTGATGTTGGATTTAGAGATTAATTAGCAAAACTAATATGGCCTGTCTTTCAGGGATAGTAGTGATAAAGCATTGCCCAGAGCAGACTGCTTTCAATAAGGCCATAGGTGCTTCTGGTACTGTCCTTAAATGACTATTTTTTTTAATTAATTTGAGGATTTATTTTAAATCTGTAAAGTGATCATCTCTTCTTGTTCCCAGTGAATCTTTCCACCTGCTCACTTTGGCTCTTCTTCCATGGGGTCTCCTTTCTCTTTTTTTTTCTCCTGGCTTTGTTTCTGTCATTGACTCAGTTTCTTTATCCACCTTCCACATCGTGCTCCCTTCACCTTTATGCTTTCTTGTCTGTCTCTCTTGGCCACACAAACTTCTGCTTCTGTCTATTTTTCTGTATCAAGCTTGATGCCTGTGCATACCAATCTTTTAGTCTGTTTTATGTAGAAAAGTACGTCTCTTTTTGGCTGTTGTAGTTTACATAGGAGATGTTTTGAGAAGTTCGATGTTTTGATCCTAGAATAGTATGTACTTGTGTACCAGATACTTGGAAATGAAGTCTTAAGACACAGCATTGCACGACAGACATGCAGTACCATCCCAATGAAGTTGTTACCAGCTTAATTCCAAAGATGAATCTAGCTAAGTTGTAGATAGTAAATGATAGATTTTTGTAAAAATGTTACCCCCAAATGTTACCACTGGGATATCTACTATGAAACCATGCCTGAGAAAGCCAGGGCTGGAAGGAATGATGAATTGCTACCCAAATCCAAAGAGCTCAGCAGCATGTCATCTCCCATCAAAATGGGTATGTGTCTGCTCAGAAAGAAAGACTGAAAAAGGTTGCAATGGCAATGTTAAATCATCTTCAGCAAGAGCTTCAACATGAAAACTCTGGAAATAGATTGAGCTGAGGAAGAAATTCACTTTAAGCCTTAAGATTTAGGTTGTGATATAAAGCTTGTCTTGTCCCTTGGGTTGCCTGGAAGGGGTACTGTCTTAGTCAAATGAAGAGAAAAAGTAACTTCCTTGTGGAGCTGGTTTATCTGAGCTAACTTTAAACTAGCTTGTGTGTGTGCTGTTAGTGTTGTATCTGCAGCGTTGTAGAGCACAGTAAAATCTCAACTTGCTTGAATATTTACCCAGATTCTTTGACTTTTGTAGTTTGCCCTGAGCTATGTCTGTCACAACTGGCAGTACCTACTAACCTAGTTAAAAACTTAGCTCATGTATGTCTGTCTGCCTGTGCTGCGGTCACAGCGATCGGTGCCATGTGGAAGTGTTCCCTTGTCTGGGAAGGTTATCGTTACTAATTTCTTCTTTGTTGTATTTTGATGTGCAGTTCCCTGTATTATGCGCCTGATCATAATTGTTCAAATGGTTAAATCTTTAGGATGATACTATAATAGGCAGCATTTATATTACAACATGTATATGTGACATATGCATATGAGTAGGACGTAAGTATATGTATTTTTAGAATGTGCTACTTCTAGAAATCAAAACAAAAACCATTTAACCTAATTTGTTTGTCAAGATATACAGAGTGATTCCAGGATAATCTATATATTCTTGTTTCTTGCTTTCTTCAGGCTACATGATCTTTTCATATGCTTACCTTCTTAAGGTTCATCAGTTGGCTCTTTCTAAACTGTATAAGAATCTAACTGTGCTTCAAGCTGTACTGCCAGTTTTCACATTTAAAAGCCTTCACACTGTAAAGTAATTTGTCATCTCAGAGTACTCTTTCTTTGAAATTCTTGTTTCAAAATGAAAAGAGGAAGGAAAGATTGCTGTTCCCTGTATGTCATATCTCCAGGTATCCTATAAATAATAAACTTAGTGTTTTGTTTTAACAATCCTTTTAACTGTATCCTAAAATACAGAAAATTATAGCAAAGCTCTCCAGTAACTAAGAGGGCTTTCCTTTCACAAATTATTCTTCCAGATGCAGCATCAGTCCATCCTGAGGTGCACTCCAAACTTGTACTTATTACTATTTTTTTCTGCTGCAGACCTCCTACAAGCCTCAGAAGCTGTGTCGGGTTTTTTTTCCTAGAAGTTGTTTGTCACAGGTGAATTTATGGTTTTGGCCCTCTTCTTCATTCTTCTGCAGAATGTTCTATGGAATCAGAAAGAGTTTGTCTTGGGTTGGTCAAAGCCTCAAAGAGGCTTTGCTATCAGTGTCCTCAGGAGAAATGACAAAGAACAGCCTATCTTCTCTTTCTCTTAAATCATAAGAAACAAGCCATAAGAAACCATCCAGTCCCAGGCTTTGATTTGACTTCACAAGTAAATAAAGTTAATGATAGAATCTGTAATCTGATATAGACAGTACTAATGTGAGCAAAGTTCTTGTGTTTCTGGATCTGAGATACAAGATACACTGAACCTGCTGTTGGAAATTTTCCTGATTTCAAATGGGATTGTTTCTAATAGGCCTTTATCACAGTTAGCCCTGATTTAGGACAGCAATGGTCAAAAAAGAAAAAAAAATCACAGGAAGCAAAATGAGTATAACATGAAAAATGCCCTCCTATGAAACACTGCCTTGTACAAGATGCTACCTATCTGGTTTATATAGTGAACTTAAAAAAGAGTAGGAACCCCAGTAAGCTTGAGGTGTTACTTCGAACAGTGAAGAGAAACACAGTTTAAATGCAGTTACCTAATGTAATGCAGAGATTTTATTTGTGAATGTGTGTATTTGTACTAAATCAGAACATCTCCCAGATCCTTCCAGATGTGAGGACCTAACAAATTAGGAAAGAAAAATCCTCTGGAAGTAGGAATGTATTTTCTACATACTGAATGCAGTGTTTTGATTTGTGTGCTATTTAAACTCTATGATAGAGATTACATTAAGTACTTGCATGAGAAAGTATATGAACAGTAATCTCAGATCTTAAAAATTGCATTGTCTGTTTTTTTAAGAGTGCAGTTTTGGAGTAACATTGTACAAAATGAAAGTGAAAATATGTTTAAGAAAAACACCTTGGCACTATGGATTTGTTTTGCATTTGGCCAGTAATCTCTATGATTAGAGTTGGGTAGCTAATGTCAGCTAACACTAAATATTATAACTCATTTGTGACTGTGCTGTACAGCAGAAACAGTAGGAGATGCATAGTGGTGGAAGCAAGAAAAACATGAATTTAACACAATAAATTTACATTGAAAGTGCTTTAGGGAGCAAGCCTACTTAATTGAAGAGGACATAAACACATGTTTATCTGCTGTGTTAAATAGAGAATGTGTAACATATTCTTAAAAATAAGTATATATTTAAAGAGCTTAGCTGACGCAAAGGCAATAACTTAACAGGAGTCATGGAATAAAAGCCTGTGTATTTCTGAAATATGTAATTTAAGGATCCTGTTTTACAGTCGTAAAATGTATGAGCTCATACTTAGAGACAAATGTTGCATTTAACATGTAGCGCTGTTGCTCCAGATTTCCAAGTGATATAGTTCACTTCTTCCATTTTTCTGCCCCCATCCTTTCATTCTTAATTATACAAATTATTTATTTAAGGGCTACAAGACTTAGCAATAAGTAAGTAAACTCACTGGTAAGGTTTGTAAAGTATTGCACCATGTATGTTTTTCTGTGTAACAACACAGTACAATGAGTTAAAATATCACCACACAATGCCATGGCATTTTTTAAAAATACAACCTTCAACATACTTTAGGCTTGAGATGTCCAAACTTCAAGATGAGTTGGATTCAAAGTAGTATTAAGGGAAAAATATTATACCTTTAAAATTCCAATTTAAATTATTTATTTTGGAATCAATTTATTTTTCAAAATAGCCCACCTTAAATTTCACATTTAAAGTAGGAAATACTTACATAGGTCTAAAACTGCTGCAGCCTATTAGTAAGAACTAAAATAGATAAAACAAACCTGTTGCATCAGTGAATTCTCTTCAAACTTCAATGAAACAAAGGCTTCTGCTTTTTTAATTGCTGTCAGAATCAAAGGAAGACATGCTAAATTTCTGAGTCTAGTCATTCTTTGTAAAAATGTTGCCATGTCATCCATTTAAGTGTCTATCATTAAAACATTCTTAATTAGAGTGAACGCTAGTACTTACCTGTTTTTTATTGCAGAAATATGTTTCTGCTGCACAGGAACATGTTTCTCTTGTCCCTCAATGGGCATGCTAAATCAAGGCTGAAGAATCTGGTGGTAACTAATAGGGCAATCTAACTTGTTTTCCTTTTCCAGATTATTTCCCTGGCAGTCAGGTACCTGACTCATTTTAGAAACTGTAGGAGGATTTTTCTTTGTGTCTGTATGTATCCTTAGCCACTTTTGGAAATATGCCTCTGGTTACACAAAACTATTGGCTAGTTCACTCACAGGCATTTTAAAAATACTTTAAAAATATTTTTCATCTAGTTCTAATTTCCATCTCCATGAAGTGTAACAAGATAAAAAACCCACAATATTTTCTAAATAAGAAATAAAAAATATATTTCTAAATAAGAAATATATCCAACTTAATTAAATGTAGAACAATTAAGAAATTAGAATGTACATTTTGTAATAGCAAAAAGAAACAACTAATTTAATTTAAGAGCTCATGTTTTATTGAGCAGCAATGTAGCCTAATGGTTCAATGAATCAGTGACAGAAAAATATAAAGTTCATAGCCAAGGGACAGAAAAACTCTCTTGGAGCTTCCTCTCTGGCCCAGTCACTTTTGATAAATATATCACAAGTCTTTAAAAGTATATTTTCTTTACCTGACACAAATATATTATAATAAACAAGAGCTGACTCTCCCCTCCACCTTTTTCAGTTCATGCAATATGCTAAGTATTTGTTTAGGGATTTTGTAAAAACAGAGAGTGGGTTGGACAGGTAATAGACTGTTCTGGGGAGCTGCTTCCAATTCAGCCTCAGAAATGTGGGTCAGTTTATCTCGTGGTAGAATTGAAAAGCTTCCTTTATCTTTACTCTGTTATTTTGGCGTGACAAATTACAGTCTTCATTTCTGAAGTTTATTTGGTGTCTGGATCATTAAAACACTGAAAAGTGAGGTTTCCGATATTTTTAGAGGCAGCTCTTAGGGAGATGTTTCTGAAGGCCCTGGGCACCTTGAGGAGCAAGCTCCCCCAGCCTCACTCCCTAGCCATCGCATGGAAGTAGGCTTCCATGATCTTGCATGCAGTTGGGAAGGTGGAGCATATTATGCTTCTTCATTTAGCTGCAGAGCCAACAGACCTGAAGTGATTTCTTTTTTGCAGAAAGAGTGGTCAACCTGAAGCTGCAGGAGATGAGCACGTCTCCTGCAAAGATCCCCTGTGGTGGGAGTCCCTCAGCTACTGAGCATGAGGAAGGTGAGGATTCCCCTGGCATGTCCTGCCAGCCCATGTCGCTGCACTTGCTCATCTACAGGACAGGGCTGCAGAGCGACTGTGCCCCTTGTCCATGTCCTCAGAAGCTCTAAGTGGCCTGGGAAGTTAAAAGAAGGCAAAGGGGAGCAGTTGCTGTGTGGTGGGTTGGAGAAGGGGCAGACAGTTGGACTTGGAGTGAAGCAGCTGCCAGATGGGAGAGGCTGGCCAGGGCCGAGAGGATGGAGCCAGGTAGCTCCCAGCAGCACACTGGGAGGAGGAGAAGAATGTAGGCAAGTGGAACGAGAAAGGGAAGATAGGTGGTCTGGATCATTATTTTTTGAAAGTGCATTTTCATTATTGAGGCAATGTTCCCTGCTTTCTCCCAGTGGTAATTTATTTTTCTGATAAAAATGTACTCAGTTTATTAAGAAAGGGACATGCTAATAATGCATTTGCCCAAATACATTTAGTGTGATACACTTGTAAAAGTATTTACAGTCTCAGTATATATGTGACAGCAAATTAAGTATATTTTTTCTTAAATTTCCATTCTTCACCACTGTGCCCTTCACTGCCATGGTTCTTTGCCTGCATGAGGTTAATGCATCTGTAGTAGAAGCTGTGAAGGCACTGTCACAGGCACTGTGCAGAAACTACAGCCATGACGCAGTAATGCTTCTCAGATGCATGATCTCTCATAATTTCAACAACCTGTAGTAATTTGGATGTAGAATGCTCTCAGGACTGAGGTGGGATAGTGCTGTATGGGTTGGTTGTCCTCCTTCCTTCTTGTGTGGAGTTGTCGTCAGGTGCTCAGTCGGAATTGTTCATAGACACAAAACATTTTACAGTAAAAGACCTGAGATGGTAAAATTCTGACTGAAGCGACAGTATAGGAAGGCATATGTTATTAATATGCTGATTCATATCAAAAGATGGTGATATTTTAAATACTGTGGGTAAAATTTTGTCACTGTTCAGTATATGAGGCCTAAACCAAAAGAAATGTTTGCAATACTAAAAAGGCAAACAAAGAAAACCCTTCATGTTTTGAATATTTAAATAATTATGGATAGCTAGATAATTTGTTTATTATATATTTTGATCTTACGGGGATTCTTACATAAATACTGGGAAATCCTTCCATTACTGATGCCTTCCCTATGCTGACCCACCATAAGGAAGTCATAGAAACCAATTAGAAGACAGTTTTAGCTAGCTGTGCATATCAGATTAAGAGAAGATTTCTCATCAAATTAAAATTAAGGTAACATTTCTGCTCTGAAGCCACTCAGAAAAGAGGTGAATTTTAAAACAATAGCTCTGCCATCTGTAAGAATTTGTAATTATGAGGCAAAATAAAAACAGATAGAAAGCGGGAAGGTGTTAAAATGAATAGTTGTACTGCACTACACTGCATCTGATTTCACCTGTTTCAGCTCAAACACTATTATAGGGTTTTTTTAAAAAAATGTTTTTATTAATCTCTAAAAATGACAGGTGTCAAGAGCCTTTTGTGATACACATACAAAAAACGTGCGGTCAAGAGGTCATATCACTGCAATGTATTAGGCAGTAGCCTTCTCTCTTGTGGAATTTTCCTTGTTTGAAGTGTTTCCAATGAAAGATGCTTGCTGTAATGCACATCAGTAAAATGATCTATTTGGGAACAGCTTTACATGGTAAAGGAAGCTATGAGAATACTTGGGTATTGTGTATGTCTCCTCTCTTAACAATTGCATGTTCTGAACTCTCCAGGATGCTGTAAAGCACACAAAAGGTATATGGCTTCCAAGAACATATGTGTTTTGGGATTGAATTTTATAAATATTATTCTCATCATGAAAACAGTTTTTTTGCCATTTTTTCCCCTTTCTTTATACTCCTTAAAGAGAGTTCTAATGCCTGAATATGAAGCCGTGTATTTCATGAAGCTGTCTTTCAGTATTTGTATTTTCTTCACTGGCTATGAGCACCACAATGTATAAGGAAAAAAAAAGTAGTATGCAAAATAAGATGTTTACACACACAGATTAAAAAAAAGCAGAATGGTTTGAAAACTTGCTTTAGTGTGCTTAAAGTAAAGGCAGTTGTTATTTTAAGGTAGCCGTGTATGTGGCCAGTTTCAGAGGCTCTCCCGGAGCTCTGTGAGCTGAATGGACGAAATCTTACAGCAGCACTTTGTCTTTGGGCACATCAAATCTTGGGCATATACCTGCCCAGGCAGGTATTTTCAGTCAAGTTACATAATACACTACATAATAATAAGGAAAAAAAATCACAGAACAATAGCAGTGAAGACTTGAAACATTTACATAAAGTTCAGTTTTGAAAATGTGTCTTTTTTCGACAGCCAGTCTCCAAAGTGGTTTGGCCCAGAACCTCCTGAAATAGTTGTACGGTGTGGTGATCCTGCTAGAGATGGTTTCTTTTCCATTTTTATTCAATTGTTTTGAGTAGGTGTGGAGAAGGCAGATTAGTGACAAAATTATAAAGATACGTTATAAACCAGCTTTCAGATACCCACATCAAAGTAGGGTCTCTAACTGGGGATTTAGGAAAGCTGGATTATAAAAATGGGAACCGATCAATTGTTCCTAAAGTGCCCTGAGGGGAGGAGGAAGTGCTGTGTAGGAGAAAGACTGGAAGTCTCAAGGATTGTATGCTTTCAAAAAGTGAAGTGAGATGAGAGTGGATTTTTTTCTGTCTCTGGCAGAAGCAGGTTTGTCGTGTTCCTTTCGATGAGGATGAAGAGCAGTACTGCTTGCATCACATTGGCTTTGATACAGGAAAGTTCTGCAAGATTTACATTGCAAATTGGTAGGAAATGATATTTTGATTTTAAAAATAATGTTCTTAATTTCCTTTTGCTTCTGGCTGTGCTTGTGCAGTGTGTTTACATGTGTAGGCAATTGAGGATTTGAAAATAATTGTCCTGCTAGTCTTTACTGAATTGAGAGAAGGGAATGGAGGAGGAAGTGGACTCCAGGATGGTGTATTACGATGGTTACCAGGGCTGAAGACTTGGGCAGAAGTACAATTTTTTGTTTAAAAGCCTTTAAAAATGCTTTAATTTTAGATGAGACTGGTAGAACACTACACAGGCAGGATTGGCTACTGTATCTGCAGGAGGAACAAGAGGAATACACAGAAGGTAGATGATGGTAGTTACAGGGAATAGGAAGGCAGCAAATTGGGAAAGAATGGAAGAAGGATTGTTGCAAATAAGGAAGTGTGGAGGAATATACATCCATAAGGAATTTTACAAACAGTATTTTTTTGAAAATAGTCAGTATTACACTTCCAGTCCACAAATTACTGATAGCTCTGTTTTCAGCAGTTTGAGCAGCAAAGACTAAGAAAAAATATGAAAAGGAAAAATGGAAAATGGTATCGTGGAATGAACAGTTTAGGAATTCCACTGCATTTCTGATTGCTGTATAAAGCCTGTTCCTCACTGTTACCTCATTTTATAGTATTTCCCAGAATGCATGAAATGTTAGATGTCAAGACCATAGCAATGAAATAGAGATGTTATGAACTTCTATTCCTAGTTAAACAGTCTATCTGTAACAGTCTGCTGAAAATTGTTATTTTGATGCATTTTTATGTGTGTCACTCTTTAGGGGTAAAACTAGAGGGCTAGCTGTTATAGCTAGGGTGGGATGGGAATGAAAATTAGAGTTCAGCTTTGTGTTATGTGAGGATGAGCAATTTGGAGAATAGGCCAATTCTGAAATCCAAATGTGATATCTATGCCAACATTAAATATGTGATCACCGTTCTGGTAGCTGCAACAGGAAAAGGAGAGACCAAACGCAGAAATTATAGTTGCATTTTTTTAGCTTTAACTATTTTTAAAGAGCCAAATATCAGAACTCTTGTGGAACAAAATGGAAAGACACAATCCATAAGGACTGACTTTGGGAGCTGCTAAAGGAAGGGCAATGCAGAAGGAAGGAAAAAAGAGCACGTAGAGACAAAAAGGGATAAGCAGAAACAGGAGGAAAGAGAGCTTGCAGAAGACAGAATTAGTGTTTATCTTGGAAATGATAAAATTTTCCCAATCTGTGAGTGATTAAATGTGGCTGTATGGTACTGAACAACTAATGAGCAACAACTGCAAATGGAGTGTATACATAAACACAGTATTCTAGCTTCAGTCATTCTGAAGACTTCCCTCTGACATCATCTGCTACGATACTAGATTGATGGAAATGTACTAGTTTTCTACTCCAGCCTTCAAACTGTCTTTGGTCTGTCAACCTAGCAGTCTGCACACAGCTTCTGATATCAGTGGCATCAAATAGTTAAGGCCAAAGTTTTTGTATTTTCCCATGTCCTGGAAATGTATTTAGTTTTTTATTTATAAATGATGAAGATTGGTCTGGAAACTTAGGTTCATAGCCTTGAATCACTTTGTAGCTGCATGGCTTCTATGCATGAATAAAGATGTACAGAATTTTAATAGAGTATATGTAGGAAGGCAATAACATAAATAACGGTAATGCTTTGGCATGTAGCTATAGTAAATAAGAAGTGGTTGAGACTTATTTTCTCAGATTTTGGAGATAGGATTGGATGGGGTAGAATAGGAAGCTGAAATAATCTTATCTGAGGTAGACAAATAAAAGCCTGAAGAGATGCGTGAAGTAGGATTTCTCTTCCAAGATACTGAAAGCCCTCAAAACCCAAGGTTCCCTGGAAGCTGAAGTGTTCAGTACTTCAGAGGATAGCATCCTAGGTCATTAACATAAGACAGCAGAACCTTCAGCTTTCTTAAAACCTTGTTGGGGCATTACTATTAGTGACATCCGAGTAGTTTCTGGTTCCTGTTCCAGCTGTGCTGAAACAGTTTTCGGTGACTTTTATGTTCATTCATTAGTCTGGAGCTTTCATGATGTGTTATTCCGTTTTACAGAAAGTGGGAGACTGTTAATGTTTACAAACCTATTTATTCTAAATATTAATTTATATACTGTAAAAGTGAACATATGCATTGAATCAAGATTTAAAATTACGTCACTCAATATTCTTGAGTGTTTATTTTTTAGTAGTAGTTTTCTGAAGAGTTACAAACCAGTGATCAACTAATTTCCTTTAAGTGCCTTATGTAAAAAGAGAAAGAGCAGGCAGGTAGATCCAGTCTGGTGTAACTGAAGTACATTAAATACCACAAAACTGAAATAAAATGTAGTAATAAAATTTTAAAAACAAACAAACAAAACCGAACAAAACCCACCAGATCTAATACCCTCTTATGTTTGGGATTTTTTCAGTTTAAGTAATGAGTGTTGTAGTTTTATCAAACGCTAGGCTAGTTATTTTTTCATGGATAAATATTACCAGATTTTCATAAGCAGAATACTTGGTTTGGCAGCACTGATTATTGTTTTACTGATGTTTTTCATTCACAAATGTCAGTGACTCAAGCAGCCAGTGACAAGTTGAAATGAAGCACATTGCCCAATTTTAGAAAAAATAGCCCTGCCTGAGAACAGCACCCGATTTATTTTTATATTAAAGTTATATTTAAATCATTAGAAGGATAACTTCATACTTTTTTTTAATATTATGTCTAAAAGGAAAACGAGTAAGATTGGCATATTTTACAGTGTTCCTTCATGCCATCCTCACTCAATACGATACTGGAACATTTTGTGTTAAAAATTCCCTTTCAAAGTAAAATGAACATTTCTGCTCATTAACAGAATTGGAGGATTTTTAAAATAGTTGTATAATATCCCCTAAAAAAAGTTTAATACAATCTAATTGCTGTAGCTAATACATATATTCCCTTAGGCACTGCAAAACAAATATTTAGCATTGCATTGTGATTCAAAGAAACAATTCTGTAGGAGAGAAACAGTAAAACAGAAAAAGTCATTACACTCAGTCAACAGCATAATATTTTTATCGTGCTGTGTTTGTCTGAACGGTCCCACACCTTCTTGATTGTCGATCACATAAATTGGTGTCTGCTCAACCCTCTCTTCATGGCGTCCAGTTCTGTGTTACCAGGGGCTTCATTTTGTTGGGGCAATCTGTGGCTATTTCAGTAGGAAAGATTTACGCTTCATTTTTGCTGCTTGGGTGATGTGAATCAATTGTATTCAGGGATGAATACAGACCATTGATTTTAGAGGGCTTTGTATCTGCTCAGCACTCTTTAACAGTCTCTTATTTGGATGTCTTAGGTTTAGGCACCTAAGTTTGAAAACAGTGTCCTAGATGCATTTGCAGAGAGATGAAAGGATATTGGTTTTTAGTTAAAGCAGGACAACAATGATTCATTGCTGAGCTGTTACATCCAGGCAAAACAAGCAAAGTGATTCTCATCACTTAAGCATAACTGCAGTATAGGATCCCAGCAAACTATAGCCTGTGCTCTTAGCAGAAGACTGACAATTTTGCCAGGATTTCACTAAGGAAAACTGATCCCTGTCTTAAGTGTAGCACTGGTTATATTTTTTTTTTTGGCATTGAAACATGATCCATACTTGACAATCAGTTTCAGGTTCCCCTGTACATAACCGGCCATATTTCCGGCATAAAAGAAGAACTTTTTGGGGGGATAATGGTAATTCAAAAGTGATACAGAAATTCCCATGGCTAATTACATTTTTTTTACGATGATATTCTGTAGCTCATTGATAGGCGGGACTGGAAACAGGTTTGTTTTGCTTTTGTTTTTGCAGACATTATTACATCATGCATGAAAATTTGTTCAATTAAATTATATAAACCTTTGGTGTAAGACTTGATTCACAAAAGCAGTTTAGGGTGGAGCTGGGATTAGATTTCAGAAGTCACCTTAGTTTGTAGGTTAGTCTGCCTCTGTTTGATAGCAAAACTTAGCTTGTCATCCTGAGATACACAGACATGTTTTTTTTCTTTGACCAAGTGTGATTCCTGACTTGTATCTGACTTGTATCTGTATTGACTTGGTTATCTCAATTTGATTAACACACCTGTGGCTTAAATCTTGAAAACATCAGCGCTAGGTGTGTTCATATTTCATGAGTGTATCACAGCAAACCTAAATTAAATAAGCTCTTCAGAGAAAAAAGTCATGCCAAGAAACTTCATCAAATGTGTATTTGTACAAAAAAAAGCGTATGTATTTATCCCAGACTACAGCAGTTGCAGTGAATGGTATTTCTACTGAATATGACCCAAGCATCACAATAAATTTCTCGATTAATGTCTTACAATGCCTTTGAAAAGCAGATTTGTTAAAATCCTATAATTAAAATCCTGCCATGTTTCTCAATCATAGTATTCCAGACAAATAAAGAAGACAAGTTAAGCTTGACTCATAGTTTTCCCTCCAAATATTTATCATTTTCAGAAGTCTGTGCTGCGTCTTTTAATATTTTTGTGACTTGTACAGAAGTATAGGGTTGGCTTGATTTAATCTGTTGGTTCATAGCAGTTCCCAAGCAGATTCTAGAAACATTGAAATGTGTTTGCTAAGTATTCTCTAAGTCTTTGCAGTTTCTAAGAAGATAGTAATAACGAATGCTTATGATACAGACCTCTAAATTTATCCTTTTGTAAGATAGCCACAAACAGATTAATTTCATTCAAATTTATGTTTTCTACCACTTGTTTGAGTGTTAAATGTCTGTGTACGTCAAATTTAAATTTGTTACCCCAAGTGAGAGTAATTCTTTGGGAATTTCATTATTTTTTGCTTTACTTTATTAAATAGTTGTCGTTGGCCAGATAAATCATGTGATATTGCTAATAGCCTTGAATATAGAGAAGAAAAAGTATGAAGTGGCACTTATTAATTAAAGATTATGAACCAGATGATTATAAGAAGGTTCTACTCAGTGGCTTAAGTAAGACAAATGCAATGTATTAACACTGAGCAAGCGACTGTCCCATTATATTGTAGGTCTGATGTACACACAGAAGCAAGGAGTTTCATATTAAGACTATTTCATTTCTGCCTCATTATAGCTGTATAATGTAGCTAAAGAAATCATAAGACTTTATGATTGTGAGATACACAGATATAGTTTACTGTCAGTTTACAATTGTTCCCCTTGGGTTCCAACCAAGTTCACAGGAAGCAGGGACTGAGGCTGCCACAGGTATAATTTATAGTACGCCATGTTATGCTAAATGCTGTTGGTGTAACTCTAGAAAACCTTGGGAGGTGAAGAAGGACTCTTATAAATCTAACTAATTTTCATGTATACCTGAAGTGCTGCGGTCTGAGTTATGGGCCCTGAGTTGGAGTTGGCCTGTGAATGAGTCACCTAGCAGAATGTTTTGTTTTTCCTATTGGCTTCATGTTCCAGAGGCAGAACTTGGCCCACCTGTGTCTCTGTGTCTCTGCCCTCACCCAGGAGGTCGTGGCTGGGGGGGTGGGGGGGGCCAGGATTATATCAGCCAGGAGCCGATCAATCAGAGGAGCTTCCTGTTGGGTGTGGCTTCTGTTGGGGCTGGTTGCCGCTTGCTGAGCTCTCTGGGTGGTGTCCTTCCATGTGAAAGGCCACCGAAGGAGCCATCTCTGTCCGTTTTGTCCAGTGGGCTATGTTAGCACCACAGTAGGCAGAGGAGGAGCTAGGCCCACAGGAACCTATGGCAGGACTGTCTGAAAGAAGACTTCTGAGGGGATGTTATTGAGTTCAGTGTTGGCCTGTGTGATCAGGCAGACAATGGCAGCATAAAATGATGATGGCTGAACCAGCACAACAGTACCTCAAAATAGACTGAATTATTATGTGAAATATATGGTTGTGTGTATATGATTATGTCATCTCAGTTTATGTGTGGGGATCTTTGATCTGGCTATTACAATGTCGTTACTGATAAAAGGAGAACCTCCCAGCTAAATATTTATTAAATATTGAAATGTTATGAAGATATTATGTGAAATTAAATATTTCATTTTGTATAATATCTTCACAGAAATGTTTCAGCTGTTTTATTTTTTGAGAATATGCTAAAATGTAAGATCTTAGTATTGTATGAACAAAGAGCTTGACAAATTTCATAAATGCTATTTAGGGCATATACCATTCTCTATACTTTGCTGTAAGAATATAGAACTAAAGGACTGAAAGTGATTTCCTTGGTTGTGGAGTTCAGTTATCTCCTTTTAAAAGGAAATATCAGAAATTTATCAAAGTCCATATGAACTTATCCAGCTCCAGATGCATGCACACATGCAGAGTTTGGATTCTTACAGCTAACAAAACTTGCAAATAGAGCAGCTAAGTGAATGGGGAGAGAGATAAGAGGTAAACAAAGTATTAGAAAATTAATTAAGAAGCCTTTATAACCAATCTGAGTAACTCATCCCAGGAAAAAAAAAAAAAATAAGAAACACCAAACAAAAAAATACGAAACAGCCATAACAAGGCTGTACACAAAATCCTTCCTTCAGTTAGATTTTGCCTGGGCTTCAGTGAAGCCCAAATTTCACCCTGTGTTCTCACTACTAGCAGATGAGCCTCAGTAACAACCAATATTAAACTAGACTAAGATAGCTCTCTTGTTTTCTATAAATCAAAGATGTTCACATAAACAATTACAAATTTGTGGCAGACTGCCAAGTGTATATTTCTTACTCTAACCACCAGTGATCAACATGGGGGTTGTCATGCTTTTCTCTCTTGGAATCCATATTCCGGCATAATTGTGCTAACAGCTTATTCACAGCTTGTTAAATCACACTTGATTCAGGGAAATATTTGGGCAAAACAAGGTGCATCCAACATACTTCATGAACACAGCAGACAACCAGTCTTCAGTGCTGTGGTAACAGATTTATTCAGCTTTGATTTGGGAACAGGGCTTGGGTTAAAGGCATTAAAACCATTGGAAATGATACATTAACTCAATGAAAAGATTGAGAAAAGAATATATTTTTAGCTTCCTTGCATTTAATAGCTTTAGGATCTTTCTATTCTCCCTTTCACCATTATGGATCCATTGATTTTGGTGCGAGTTTGGTAATAGTATCACAAATGAGTGGTAGCCACTTGAATTGTTTTCTGTTGGTATTAATGAGCAGTATGACACAAATGTTCTGTTTTGATACCTCAGTTAGGATTTTAGATTGGATCCATAAAGCCTCATGAATAACCATCATCAGCCCATCAAGGGAGAAGCATAACATATAGGTGAGGTTAGCCCAGCCAGTACTATGATTCACCAAATGCTGATCAGCTGTGGCCTAATAGGTCGGTGGCCCTTTGGGTTCAGGATTCTTGTGGAATCCGTTCTTGTCCCTTCTAGCTACGGAGCAAAGTGAATCCCAAAATCTTAGCTTGTGCTGCTTTACTCATAGCGCATGGATCTATGTTTTGATCTTGTGTAGCTCTCTTGTTGGGAAACTTTTGGTCAGACACAAACATGTCTTAATCTAACTGCAAACGTAAGCTAGTGCAAAAGAAGTAAAGTATCAATCAGCTCTTTATTTCTCATACTGAGAGATACAGCAATATTCAAACAAGTTTACATTCCTAGAGTGAGTAGTCTTTCTTATGTCTTTGCCAGTAATAGGCCAAAACAGAGGAATCTGTAGGTCAAACATGGTCTTACTGTGACCATGCAATATATGCAATATCCGCCTTGAATTACAGCAGAAAATTGACTTTTTGCATAGAAAGTATTGTTACAAATTGTGTCAAGATGTCTAATGTTTTTGGTAACTGAAGCTGAACTATTTTTAAAAGGTGCCTGAGAGCCTGGTTTTATGCAATTAGCCATTCATGTTTAAATATTTTATTGTGATGCCATTAATCATGATCCCTAAATATTCTCTTCACCATTATTCTCCAAAGGAGCCTCAGCATTTTGCAGGGTCAAGCCATGTGTGGTGAACCGACCACATGATTTTTTCTGCCTTATTAAAACAGTGAGCAAAGAACTCGATTTCCCATAAATCTATTCTGCATAAATCCTCCAGGAAACCGGATGCGAGATAACGCCAGCCATAAATTTTGAAAAAGTAAACAAACTTTCTCTCTTCCGCCTCACTGCACAAAGGGAGCACATCGCTCCTGCTGAGTGCCCCCCCCCCCCTCCCTCCGCCGCTGCCGGAGAGGAGCGAGGAGGAGGGGGGGAAACTGAACTGAGCTGTCAGCGCAGCCCCCTGAAGAAGCCAAGCAGCCAGAGAGGGGGGAAACTGAACTGAGCTGTCAGCGCAGCCCCCTGAAGAAACCAAGCAGTCAGAAAGAAGGGAGCAGCCGCCGCGGAGAGCCGCCGGACAGAACTGCTGACTCCCACTGCTCCAGGAATCCGGGGGAGAGAAAGAAGCCGTGA
>VZZY01000692.1:0-10904 GCA_013400335.1 Eurystomus gularis | reverse complement strand
AAGAGAGAGAGAGAAATTCCAATCGCACCGAAAAGCTACAAACTACTGACATCACTGGAAACAGTCCAGGTCTGCCGGTTGGGCATCGTCACCGTTCCACAGAGACCATCGCCAAACGCCGAAAGGACACATGCACGCATACACACGCACCATCCACACATACAGGTCGTATTTTGACATAATTAAGTCCTTATTTGCCCTTATCTCTCGGTGGGTGAGAGAGGGAGTGAATGGGTGGGCGTGGTGTTCTTTAATATTGTAATATTTCCGTAGAGTAAATAAGGTTTTATTTGAATATATTTAGTAATAAACTTGTTAGATACCATTTCGATCTCCGTGTCTGCTTGCGAGCCTGGTGGGGAGATGTCCCAATTTACCCTCAACCCTTCTCCCTTTGGGAGGTGGTTGGACCTCTGCGCGCCTGACCGCGACACCATGTTTAAGTAGTGATGATTGCTAATAGCCCAGTGCAAAAGTCAGTATCGGTAGCATGACAGAAGTGGAAATTCAGAGCCTTCTTTTGCACCATCTTCGAAACCAAAACACCCACTACAGTAAAAAAAACAGAGGCAAATATAGGTCAGGATGCTTGGGTCACCATAAAACAAGCAGAGCAGATGTTCATCTCCTCTTGAATCAACAGAATCATTTATTTTTTTTTTTTTTGGGGGGGGGTGGGGGGTTGTGGATTTTTGCTTCATATTTAAAGAAGACAGCGTTATTTCAGACCAGCTATCCAAATTAGAGCAGTTCAGGGCATGACTGTTCATTGATTTTCTTATTTGATTATGAGTGAACAAAAAATACAGAACTCTTCTTCAAAAATATGCTTTTGAAACCCTATTGAAAAGGATCAAGAAACAGAAAGCATTAGGAGTATAGTGGTGGTCCCTTGATCCGCCTCATTAGTTCAATGGGATTTCAAAAGTGCAGGTTTTAAAATATTGTTCCCACACGTTTTTTGAATTCTAATCAAAAGGTAAATCAATCAGCAGTAATGTCTTGGATGTAAAGCCTGCAGTTTAAATAGCCAGCCAGAAATTGCCCATACTTTTCTTGATATGTCTTTAAAACAATTGCTGTATGATGGGATAGCAATCATTGCAAGGATAAGGGGACCTAAAAATATATTTCTTTGAGAGTCATAACAATAAAACATAGTTCCATTTGTACTTTTTGGAAATAAAACTGATTTAATGTAAAAACAACTCAGAGTGGCTTCATCTTTGGGTATTATTTTTGCTTAAGAAATCGAGTTGCAAATTGCACTTGGCAAAGTATTAAGGCTGTCATCATTACCAGTACTCATCACAGAAAATAGTCTTTTGTGCCTACTAGAATATATTTTGGATAACAGAAAGTCCCATTAATATACAAAAATGACTGAAAAACATTTCATGTTGTAAATAAAAAATGCTGATTATTGTAAAATTATACATAGTTTTTCAGTAACATTGTAAAAGGTATAACTAGAAGCATTAGAGAAGTTAGGTTATAAAGTACTGATTTGAAATAGATACCTTTTATTTTATTAAAAGTGGGTGATCAATTTTTAACATTTTTCTAATCTGATCTAGTTAAATATAAGAATAAAAGTGCATGTGAAAGCAAATTTTCTGCCCAAATTTAATCAAATACACTTTTTTGGACAACGTAAAGAATTGAAATATTAGTGTGAGGTTCCATTAATAATAGTACATTTTAACATAATTTCCTCTAATACTAAATAACTTTGTTTAAGAAAAGTTTTGGACCTTTCACTTATAGTTATTTCAAAGAGGTACTTTACTTGGCTTTGAAATATGCTTTACAGTAGAGTTGGCTCTTTTGCTGATATTAGGGGGTTTAAACATGAATAAAGATCAGAAAGCACAAGTTGACAGTGAATGCTGAACTGAAATACGGTAAGCATTGTGGTCACCATCATAGCATGAGGGGTTTATGATTGCAGCTTTTTGGACAGAAAATGTCATGTTACAACCATCCTGAGATTACCTCAATTCCCTTTCCTTTTCCTTTTCCTGTTCCTTTTCCTCTCCTCTCTTCATACATTTTTTCCTTACATGCTTCCAATTTTATATGTAGTAGTTGCATACTACCCAATTCCAACTTCTTCCTTAGGAAGAGATACAAGAGATCTGTATCTCTGTTAAATATGTAGGGAAGGATTTACACATTCAGGACCATATACATTTAAAAAAATAAATAAAAACAAGGAGGGAAGTTTTGTGATACGAGGACTTTGAAGTAGGATGTTGCGGTCCTTCTCAGATTTAGAAACCAGCAGTACTTTAAAAAAAATTACTTGGATGTGATGTGCTATTGTAACTACTTGTATTACAGGGCCTTAAAATGTTATTGAAGTTCTTGGTCCCCAATGGGCAAGGTATTGTAGCAGCACAATGAAAAGACAGTTTCTTTCCTAATGAGCCAAGAATGTTGTATGTCTAAAGAGGTTTTAGTGATAATAGAAAAAACAACTGCAAATACCTCCCAGTATAACTGAACAATATTAAGTGGCTGTACTGTTGCCTATGTTCTTGTAGTGTTCTTTAAACCACAGATTATTTTCCTGGGGTAAATCTAAAGGATGTAACTCGCCAAAATCTTATTTATTGTTAGTCAAGATTACCATACAGGACTGTCTGTATCTGGATATGTTTTAATAATGACTGCTATACTACAAGGGGTTTTGTTAACTTTTTATGATGTTTTCAGCTTGATCTTCTTAGGAAGTTTCCTCGCTTTGCCATCAGCTTACTCTGACCACGCAATAGAAATCTACATAACTACATTTATTAGTTTAATTAGACAACTACTTCTTGGCAATAACATTAACTACTCAGATCGTTTCCTTCCTATCAGATTCAAACAACTCCTTGCCCCATTCTCTTCCTCTAATACAGCAGTTGAGGGACTACAGAAGAGGACATGGTTGCCATGCCATCAGAGTTATTAGGAGCCATATCTCTGTACCTCACCTTGCAAGTTTGCTTTTGCATTTTTTTTTTTTTTTTCAGTTCTGCCACTTTAAGGAGCCCTGTCAACTTGCCTTCCTGAAACACTGGCCAAGTTCTGACAGTCAGTCTTTTTGCCTGCTTAAGGAAGTCTTTCCTGCAATGCAGATTATAATAAAAACATAACCTCCTCTTGCCTAACCTGACACTGAAACCTGGAAATGCAGTTTCCCTTTTTCTCTAGTGGCATAATCTCCTATTAGAGAATATAACTTCCCAAACTGTACAGAAAAAAAATACATGCCTTCTTCTCTGTAGCATGTGAAACACAATTTGTGCCTTTATCCTGGTTATGGTCGCCTCCATTCTTGCATACAGCATGGAAAGGGCTCCTCCATCTTACATACAGCATGGAAAGGGCTCTTGCAAATGGAAGAAAAACCTTTTTAAGAGAGAAATATTCCTTCATCAATCTTAGATCTTAGAAAAATCCTTGCCTTCAAAGTTGCTGGGATATGTTCTCTTGTTTTTGAACTGATAAAATGAAACTCAACTTCATTGACCTCTAGCAAATGTTGTATTTCTGTTCGTCTATTTAATAGGTAGATGGGTATCTTTCTCATGTTCAAAAAATTAATTTAAAATTTATTGCTGACTTGGTTATATGATCATAAATAGTTTAGAATGGTATTAGTTTAACAGTGAGATAACAGTGAAGAGTCCTTCAGTGTCAAGAAAGTCGGAAGTTGTGGCCTGTTGTCCCTGCTGAATGTTCCCACCACTTGTCCTTGTTGGTTATATAAGGATACGTATGTGTTTTTATTTAGCAGTGGTATTAAGTTATTTTAATATTCTGAAAGAATTACAATCACCTTCTCTGCACATTTAAAGAAACACACTGTGTATCTGATAAACACTGTACCTCTTCTAAACTTTTTCGAGGATGATTAGGGGACTGGTTCATCTCTCTTATGAGGAAAGGCTGAGATCCCTGGGGCTGTTTAGGCTGGGTAAGAGAAGGCTGAGAGGGGATCTGATCAATATTTATAAATATCTGAAGGATGGATGTGTGGAAAATGGAACACCTCTTTTCAGTGGTGCCCAGTAATAGGATGAGGGGAAATGGGCACAAACTGAAACACGGGAAATTCCACCTCACCATGAGGAGGAACTTCTTTACCGTGAGGGTGACAGAGCACTGGAACAGGCTGCCCAGAGAGGCTGTGGAGGCTCCTTCTCTGGAGAATTTCAAGACCCGTCTGGATGCATTCCTGTGTGACCTGCCCTAGGTGACCCTGCTTTGCAGGGGGATTGGACTAGATGATCTCTAGACATCCCTTCCAACCCCTAACATTCTGTGTTTCTGTAATGAAACACCTGTGATTAGTTATGGTTTATGTATGTCTTATTGCAGAACTGCACAGTGTTGAAGCTTGAAGGGGCTTTTTTTTTTTTTTTTTTTTTTCCCTGAGAATGGAAATAATGAAAAAAATTCCCAGTTCTCTAGCAGTTACCTATTAATAGTGCTCCTAAATCTCACACCTACAGTCCCAGTTAGCCCGTGATTGAGTAGCTCCTATTTCCTCCCTTTTTTATTTGAAGTTTGCAGTATAAGCAATCCTTAAGGTAGCATTTGCATTTGCTGACTGCTCAAGCACCCTGATGACTTCATTAATTTCTGTCTGAGGCTGAGGAAGGAGAATGGGTTTTGTGTTTGCTTTTAACAGACCTAATGTTTTTTATTAGCTCTACGTTGAGTTCAGACATGTCATCATTTGAAATGCACATACTATGTTAAGATGTACTTCATTTAATATGCATAAAAACAGGATGGCTGATTACCGGTGGAAGATACAGATTAATATGTTTTAAAAAGGTTATGTATCTTCAGAAAACCCAAACCACACAACTAGAGTTGATACTTCATTACGTGCTTAGTGTTAGCCCTCACCCATGTTTGTGTTTTTTTCTCCTAACTTTGAAGAATTCAAACTATTTCTTATCTCTAAAACACCTTGTTCTTCAAGGAGAAGTCTGGTCAGTCACTTCTGTATCTTTTTCAAGGTTTTCTTGTTACTGGGGATACAGGAATTTCAGATGATTTTTCAAATAGTGTTACATAAGGCTAGTCAAGGTAGCAAGGCACATGGCTTACAGCTCAAGGAAGGAAATTGCTTCATTAGAGCACCTTGTCCTTCCCTACTAAAGGGAAGGGAACATACTGAGGGCTTGTGTGGCTTTGTACCTATCTCATCCCTTTCTCAACTATGCATCGACAAGTCCAGTTGCACAGGTTTACCAGGAAGATCCTCTTTTCAGGGACTAGCCCTCTGCCAATCACCAAAGAAAGAGTTAGCTTTTTCCTTACAAGTCACTTCAATAGCATGCTGCTTCTGCTCAGGGTTTACAGGATATAACATAACACAAGCCAGCCAGGAGCAAATAAATTTCAGAGACATTTTCAAGCCCTACTAACTGCTAAAATGGTATTTCAGATATTATTCATATTTGTTCAGATGCCATTATGTTCTGTGTGAAAAATCACTTCTCCAGCGCAGCTGCCCATTTTAGTTGGTTAAATGATGACTGGCAGATTTTAGAAACTGGATTCAGAGAATCAGGGAGCAAATTGCATACCTTGCTCACTGGGCATTCAGCCTATAAATTATATGAGGTTGGTACTCTTTAAAATCAATACTAAAAAATATACAAAACTTGATTAAGTAGTAGTGTATATGCATTAATGCTGGTTTCTGTAGCTGAAAGTCTTCTTGATGGAGCTCACAACAAAAATGTTTGTTTGAATCCTGAACATTATTTGATTCTTCTCGCATTTCTAATTAATTAAATCAGTTATTACTGTGATGCTATGTTTTTATTTCAGAGTAGATAACTTTCTATTTCGACAGAATTACTTATGCCCACACAGCAGTACTTGCTGTTTCTCCTTTGTTGCTTCTTATTTAAGCTAAGAAGTTTTAGTCCTGCAATCTTTCAACCAGGGAGTGAAGGCAATATTATATGATTTAAATGACCAGTCACAAAACACAAATGTCTAATAAATTATCTGAGAAACCAATTCAGCAAATGCTCTATAGGCTGGAATTTGTTTTCTTAAACTACCTGGGAAATCTTTGCTAATGGCTTATATATTAGTGGACTAGAAGAGCAGGTTTTGGACATCAGATAGTGTTAAATAACTGAACCAGTGTTACCTGTGAGTGATCAGACGACCAGAAATTCTTAATGAATGTTATAATTCATTGACCTGTGATTTTTATGTTTAACAGAAAATACAAATATCAAAATAACAGTAATGTGCATGCATAGCCAACAGCTGTACTAGTTATAAGTAATGTTTTCTGAAAACAAAACTACTCCATTTTCAGTCATTATGTGAAGCGGTAATGTATATTCACTCACATAACCTGTATTTTATTAATGAAAAAGAGAAAACCAAAAAAACCCTCTTCTAGCCCAGCAGCAGTCTGGGTTACATGCCCGTGGGACCTGCTTTCTTCCAACAGCCATTCTGCTTCTACTTCCTCAGCCTTGTGCTGGTTATCGGAACATTCTGGTGCTTTTAGTGTGGTGCAGGTCATCAGAAGTGTTGGTTATACATGTGAACAGAAAGCCATGCCTTAGATTTCACCTGCTGTTAAAACTGAATGCAACCACTAGACAGGTTGTTAGATACTGTACCTTTTGCTGAGGATTTGGGGTGGTGACATGGGCTGTTGCTGATAATCAATGCACACAATTATGTTGGCAATCTAACCATGCATTTTCAGTTATACTTAGAATTTCTCCTTTCCCCCATATTTTTTTCATAATCATCTCTTAATTTGTTTTATAACCATTTAGGTCCACCTTATGTCATGCACTCACTTACATAAGTCTTCAAATTTCTTCCTTCTTTGTAGCACTAGTGACACTCATCTTCCCTGAAAGTAATCAGTGACAATTTTCATACTTACTTCAGGAGCTCTGCTCTTTCCAGTCTTTGTGCTGTCCTGTTTATTTTGCATGTCTTTGTGTGTGTTCTTTACCTTTTTCCAAAGGAGAAGTTTCTTAGATAACTCTATATTTCTTTGAGCATTTTTCCCAATAGTCCTTTTCCCTAATGTAATAGTACATTAACTGTGGTGCCCAAACCCTCTCATCCTAACCCTCCTGCCTTTGGAGGGCAGTTTATTATCTAGTTTTATACTTCTTTTCCTTTGACAAGCTATTCCTTGTGATACCTTAAACCTTATAGTCATCAGTTTTCCTTCAGACATCTTCTTTCCATAGCTTTGGCCTTGATCTCCTACCTTGTTTCTAGCTAGTCAATTCACTTCCAAGGAGAATTACGTGTTCTTTCAAATGAACATTATTTGGAGGACCCATTTCCCCAAACTCTTAAAACAACTATCCTAGCAGATCCACACTACTCTTCCTTCTTTGTACAGATTTTGCCCTATAGGCTGAAATTATTAATATTTGTTTATCAGGCCAGTTTCATGGCAGCTTCTGATACTATTTGCTAGTATTTTTTGAACTCCACTTAGAATATTTTGGGCCTAAAATCATGTGTACTTCAGTAGCATTACATCACTGTAGCCACTGATAAATTTGAGATGCAGGCATCTGGACCAAGTATTTTAGAAGTCTCTGTTCTGTGTGGCTGTTTATTTCAGCTTTCTAATTTTCTTTATATTTATTTTGCCATGGAAAAACTCAGTTTAGAACACAAATTATGGAAAAAAAGACTATTGCTCTTTGTACACTTTCATACAAATCTTAAAATCAGCACAGAAGACATTCTCTGCTTTGGAAAGAAAGGTCCCTTTTTTTAAAAAGAAAAGGTGAATACTAGCCTGATTGTATTTAGACAGCAATTGTAGATACGGTTCCCACTTGGCAACGAACAGTGTAAGATTTGCTCGTTTGTTTGTAACTGCATGTAGGTAGGGTATGCACACTGTTTGCTAACACCTTTCCTGACAGCAGCGATAAGCTGCCTAGGCTGGCGAGAGAGTTCACCCAGCAGAGGGTGAAAAGATGAAAGGTTGTTCTATGAAATGCAAACTGAGAGGCTATAACGTAAACAGAACTGCTCTCAAAGAAATACTGATTCCTGCCTACCTCTGCACAACTTTATACTTCTAGCCCGCAATCCACATTTTATGCAAATAATCACTCAGTTTCCATCTGAACATGAACAGCCAAGAGGGACTCAGATCCTGGTCTCCCCAGGTTCCATTCTGCCCAATAATTAGGTCACCTCTGGGTCATCTTTTATCTTTGTTAAATGAAAAGTGAGATGTGGTTTAGAGGGCCTGGTAAAAGCTATGGGATTTCTATTATTGAATATTCAGTAGTTTTCTGCCACGGGACATCCATTGCAATATATTTGTCCCTTTGACTGGAGTTGGACTGCATTTAGACGGTATTGAACACCAACTGCTGTGATGCCAACCAAATTTTTAAAGTATAAATTCTTGGGATACAGTCGTTTTTAGATTCTGAATGAGGAAAACAGTATTTCAAATCTCCACTACTGAGCAAAGCATCAATGTGATTTCAAACACTGATGTGGTAAGAATAGTGGTAAAGTAGGCATACCCTTAAAGTTTCTACCATGTTGATAGTTGCTACCATTTCTAAAAAGTAAAGAATTTATGTCAAATCTCTACAATAAGAAGGGAACTACTGTGAAGTAAACTGTCTTAAAGTTCTTTTCACTTTTTTTTTTTTTTTTTCCTGGTCCATAAGGAGAATACTTTATCCCTGCTGAGGAAGGGATCGGGTAGGAGAACTGGAACCTTTGTTGAAACTAGTGAAGATCTCTGAAAATCAACATTACTATCTTAAATCCTATTTCTCCTTTTCTCCCATACCCGCATTATTTCTTCCATCTCCTTCTAATCACTGGTTCCGGACTGCACAGCTATCCAATACATCATAGAATAGTTTGGGTCATCTTCAACTAGGTCAGGTTGCTCAGAGCCCTGTCCAGCCTGGCCTTGAATGTTTCCAGGGATGAGGCATGCACTGCTTCTCTGGGCAATGTGTTCTAGTGTTTCACCACCGTCACTGTAAAAAATTTCTTCCTTATATCTAGTTTAATCTACTCTCCTTTAGTTTAAAAACACTACCCCTTGTTCTGTCCCAACAGACCCTGCTAGGGGGCCTAGGATAGGTCCCTATCTTTGCTATAGGTCCCTTTTAAGTACTGAAAGGCTGCAGTAAGGTCTCCCCAGAGCCTTCTCTTCTCCAGGCTGAACAACCCCAACTCTCTCAGCCTTTCTTCATAGGAGAGGTGCTCCAGCCCTCTGACCACTTTTGTGGCCCTCCTCTGGACCTGCTCCAACAGGTTCATGTCCTTCCTGTGCTGAGGACTCCAGAGCGGGATGCAGCACTCCAGGTGAGGTCTCATGAGAGCAGAGTAGAGGTGCAGAATCCCCTCCCTTGACCTGCTGGCCACGCTTCTCTTGATGCAGCCCAGGATATGGTTGGCCTTCTGGGCTGTGAGTGCACATTGCCGTCTCATGTCCAGTTTTTCATCCATGAGTACCCCCAAGTCTTTCTCCACAGGGTTGCTCTGAATCCCATCATCCCCCAGCCTGTATTGATGCTGAGGATTGCCCGAACCCATGTGCAGGTCCTTGCACTTGACCTTGTTGAACCTCATGAGAGTCACTCGGGGCCCACTTCTCAAGCTTGTCCAGGTCCCTCTGGATGGCATCCTGTCCCTCAGACATGCCAACTGCATCACTCAGCCTGGTGTCATCTGCAAACTTGCTGAGGGTGCACTCAATCCCCCTATGTCATTGGTGAAGATATTAAACAGCACTGGTCCCGGTACGGACCCCTGAGAGACACCACTTGTCACTAATCTCCATTTGGATATCGAGCCTTTGACCACTGTCCTCTGGATGTGACCATCCAACCAATTTGTTATCCACTGAACAGTCCACCCATGAAATCCGTAACCTCTCCAGTTTGGAGAGAAGGACGTTGTGGGCGATCGAGTCAAAAGCCTTACAGAAGTCCAGATAGACAACATCAATATTTCCTCCCTTGTTCACTGATGTAATTGCTCCATCATCAAAGGCTGCTAGCTTGGTCAGGCAGGACTTGCCCTTGGTGAAGCCATGCTGGTTGTCTCGAATCACCTCCCTGTCCTCCATGTTACTTAGCATAGCTTCTAGGAGGATCTGTTCCATGGTCTTCCCAGGCACAGAAGTGAAGCTGACAGGTTGGTAGTTCCCAGGGTCCTGCTTTCTACCCTTTTTAAAAATGGATGTAATGTTTCCCTTTTTCCAGTCACCAGGGACTTTACCTGACTGCAATTACTTTTAATTATCATGGGGATTGGCCTGGCAACTACATCAGCCAATTCCCCCAGCACTCCAGGATGCATCTCATCAGGTCCCACATTGCTGATGCATGTTCATGTTCCTCTAAATGGTCACAAATCTGATCTTCTCTTACAGTGGGAGGGACTTTGCTCTTCTGGTCTCTGAGGGGAGTCATCCCTTTTCTGTTCCTCTTGTCTACATTGTTTTCCTGGCTTCCAAAACACCATAAAACCTCAATAACCCATCATCTCTCATCTCTGTTTCTTCTCCAATTCTGTTACTTCTTGCGCAGCTTAGTCTTTTCATTGTTATGCACTCAAAGAACTGGGGGTGAGAGGAGGATTTTGGACTTCTTACAGGTTCCCAGTACTTCCAAATCTTCCCTTTTCCCATTCTCCTACAATCTCATCTCCTGGATCATTTTACCAAAACCACAACTTTAATTACCACTCTGCCAGTGATGCCAGCCTTCATTGCTGATTACTCCATTTTTTTTCTCAACCACCTTCATGCCTTCTCCCACACTGCCCGTTAGGCTTGAGAGGACTTCCCCATACAAACCTGTAAATCCACTATGTCTGTTGCTTTCTCTGAAGTTCAC
>VZZY01000691.1:156371-180174 GCA_013400335.1 Eurystomus gularis | reverse complement strand
CAGCTGCGCTCCCCGCACCGCCCCTGCGGGTGGGTGGGAGGCAGGGAGGGGAAGGGGCGGTGAAACGGCTTCCCCCCGCGTGGGTTCCGAGATTTATTTGCAGCGCGTTGACATACACCTTAGCGGCAGAACCAGAGGTTAAACCCTGCCTTGTGGAAGTCGGTGGGAGTTTGCTTTAACGAGGCCAGGATTCCACCCAAGGTGAAAGGGCTTAAAAAGGAACTTGTTTCCAAACCCAGCTCCTTCTCCCCCTCACCCCCCACCCCCCCGTTTCCACCGAGGAAACAACTTGCAGGGATCCAGTGTTGATTCAGAGGTGCGAGGTGACTCAGTGCTCGAGCTGTCAGGGCGTTATCAGCTGCACTTTCAAGATCCGTCATTAACGTAATAGAAATGACATGCACGTTTCAACTCTCCTGTTACTCCCCTCGTTCCCCCCCACCCAGTTCAGGAAAAAATAAGCTAACCCTGTTTTTATGGAGCTTCTCAAATAGGTATCAATTCATCTGTCCTGAGATATAAGCATCCTTATGATACAATAGATTTCAGGGTTGGGGTTTTTCTTTAGAAAAACATGTACGTTACTGTATTCCTCTGAAATAATGTAGCTCACTTTATTAGAAATATTAGTGGGTCATTGAAACTTTTATTTCATCTGTTTTGATTCCTTAAATGTTGAAAAAGAATCTGAGCCTATATCCAGTAATTTAGCTCCTAATGTTTTGTAAGAGTGGCAGACAGTCTTACATTTCAGATGGGGGAGGGTTAAAAGATTTTTTCTGGAATAAATAGACTATTTTCTTGTCTGAATTAGACAATCATATGTTATATGAGTGTCCCATTAATAGGAATTATTAAACAAATGGAGATGGCTTCATTACAGAAACATTACCATAAATCATATTCCTACAGTTTGATTTCTGTATCAGAAATAGAGGGGCCTCTGTTTAAGTAGACTTCTCAAGTGTAAGTTTAAATCCATTTTTGCTCAAAGAGTTTTACCTATGATTGCAGTGATCCTGTAACTGTGTGTGTCATTGACAGTCACAGGATACTTTTGTCTTTGTCATATGTGAATTCTGTAAACTTCTGTTGGAAGGCTGTGTTGGCATAGCCATGACATGGTTTCTAAGACAGAAGTCTTATGCTGCTGTAGAAAAATGGTCCCTCGTGGTATTTCATATAATTGATTATCTATCAGACCTTTTTTTGCAATTAATTTATCCCCAAGAACTATTTCTGCAGAGATTGTAAGTTTCAGAATAAAGCATCTTCTCTGTTTTGTTTAGTTATATTTTTTTCCTAATCTAAAGTTGTATTTTTTGCATTTTCTTGCTCTGATCATGATTTTCCCTCTGTGGTTCCCAAAACAAACACACTGGCTGAACTAGGATTGCCCTTATTTGTTCAACTGGTTTTGAACAGCAGCTCTCAAAAATGTGGATAGAAAAAGGAAATACCAAACGTGCATTTGATTTACAGTCATACAATTTTAAGGGTTCAGTTTGTTAGATAGAACAGTTTGTTCTGTTCATGCAGTCCATAAATTTTTGAGACCCTCAGAATCAGCTGACTTCCAGCATAGAAAAGATTAAAGACCCAATAGTATCTGCATCAAGTCCACACCTCCTGTTTAGGCCATGTTTTAAAAAAACAGCATTTTTATCTGGACCTTTGTAAAACCACTCAAGCTACTTACTGGCTTTAGCTGATCTACTTGCCCGAGTGCTTAATTTTCAACTATCTGGAAACAATATTGAAGAATGCTTTAAAATAATTATCTGACTCTGAAACCTGTGCTAGGCGGGTGCAGGATTATTATGGCTGCGGTTGGAGATAAATGTCCTCAGAGAATCGGTAAGGCTAAACCAGACAATTCCATGCAGTCTTGGCTGCACTGACATAATGGAAACACTTTGTCCATTGTCTGTGAAACATTTGTTTTTTCAGATATGTTCTGGACACAAGCATCGTTCCAGCTGCCATAATAACCTCCTGTCCTGCGTTTTCATGTCTTTTGATTGGATCATTTGGCAGGTTTCCACTGGCAAAAGTAGCGGGAAATGTATCTTTTCCTCAGTGGGGTTTATATGGTACTTGCTCAGAAACATGCTTTTGACCTCTTGTTAGAGATGGTATGGACAGATTGTCAGGAATGGTGGACAGCACTTGTCCCCTGGCTGAGTGAGACTGGTCGAGCAGAGGCTTCAGGTGAGAACATTATTCTGGCACAGCTTGTGGGGCTAGTGATTTTGAAAGACAACTCTTGAAAAGCTAATCCACTAGAAATCAGTCTGTGCCTTAGGCAGAAATTGCTCCCCTGACCCTGTGCCAGGGAATTATCTAAAAGTTAAGGGTGCCTGCTGTCTTGTTGGGACAGCACTTCCTAGCCCATGAGCTTCCTTGAAGTTTTAGAAAAGTGACGAAGGGTTGAAGCAGCAATAGAGGTCCAGAGCAATCACCTACCACATGGGATGTGGAGCTCAGACTCCAGCATGGCGTTGAAAAGCTTATGATTTCCTCCACCAGCTTGTTAAAGCATGTGAGCTTCTGCATTTACTTTAAAAGATTTGAGTTAGGCTTTGTCTCCTTAGCTAACAGAAGCTGGGTCATCTTAGGTTTCAGCAGGGACAAATAAACAGCAGAGGGAAGTGCTGGATCCTATTAGCTCTTCTCTAGACAGAGTTGTTTTTACTTCTGGTACCAGGGTCTCCTACCCCACAACACCTCCTCTGCTATGAGGCTTGAAGCAACTCCCGCCCTTCCTGATGCTTCTGGTGAAGTGTGTCAGAACTGCCACAGGATGCCTAGATACATCGTGGCCCTACTCAGCTCCATGCTGGACAAATGCTGGAGCAGAGCAAATAGCTTTCCTCAGATGGTGCTTTCTCCCAGACGTACAGATGACCCCAGCGTGAGGCATCAGGGTTAAATGAGACACTTTTTAGTTGTGTCAGCTGCAGTGGGATGAATTTTGTGTCAGAGTGATTTTGCACAACTGGAAATGTGAATTTGTTGGATTTTTAAGAATATGAGCTGAAAATACTGCTATTAAATGAGGTATGAAAGGACTGACTTCTCCACCAGAGGATGCTACTCAGGAAGGTTGCTCGCCTGCCCTCTCTGTTTCTCTTTCACATAAAGAAAAAGCTGACCCACCCATGAAGTCCTCAATGTTCATAGACAGTGTTGAAAAGTTGGGGAGTGCACTCTTAGAGCAAATGCTAAACTTCTCTGCTCACTTAGAGCTATGTCCTGGCCCTCAGTCCTCCCCTGGCCACTAGAAGGAATGGCACAGCAGAGAAGTCTCCAGCATGTATGACTAGTACCTGTATCACACTCCACCACCACTGCAGTGCCAAGAGCCAACTGTGGTTGAGAGCCTCCCATCCAGAACAAGTGTTTTGCCATTGAAACTTTGGAGATTTGGTGCTTACCCTTATCTTTTATATGATCTGTTTCCTCCAAGACCCAGTAGTGGTCTTCACTTCTGCTGAGTACCTTGAGGCATGTGTGATGCTGGAGGCTGGCTGTGCACTGTCAAGCCTCAGTCAAATGGAGGATTTCCCAGTAAGTGGGGGCAAAGGGGTAGCTGTTTTCCAGTAATACTTGGGTGTGATGGTCTGCAAGAGCTTCAGCTGTTGCAGCCCTGGAATTCAAGCCTTGAGTGAATTCATCCTTATCTTTCCCTGGTGAATACGTTCATACACTGCCCACTGTTTTTACCACCTGCAAGCTCAGAAGCAGAGTTTGTTGGCTTGCACCAGAGACTCAATCTTCAAGTATTTATTCCTCCTAGTGACATTACTCATAAACATAGAAATGGACCAGAGCAGATCTTTGATGCCGGGCTCCCTAACTGCCAACTTGTTTGCAGTTCATCAGGTGGCAGAGCGTGTGGAGGCGCTGGGCCAGTTTGTGATGAAGACCAGGAGGACCTTGAAGGGTCACGGAAATAAAGTTCTCTGCATGGACTGGTGCAAAGACAAAAGAAGGATTGTGAGTTCTTCCCAGGTATGCTGTTGGGCACTACACAAATCTTCTGGCTGTGCTATATGCTACTCTTTGCAGATGATACCTGTATATAGTGGAGATGTTTTCAGGATGCCCTTAAAGCAGTCCATTGGCAATGTGTTTGTCCAGAGAGCATAAATTCAAGCTTCTGATCATCAGTACACCTGTTTTAGCTAAAGCCCTAAATATTTTCCTCATATTCCCTACTACAATAGAAAATAGAGAGAACTCATCTGAGGCCACTTTTAATTCATTGTTCTTTACAGATAAAATATTTAATAACAATTTCAGTTTCTGTGTTCAGAGAAAATAATCAGGAAAAGGGAAAGGAAGAAATATTGATTCTTTGCCCGGAATTTTCTTCTGCAGTCTGTATGATTTGTGTGACCTTGAAAACCTCAAACATCCTGCTAAAATTACTGCATTTACTTGGGCATTTTGAGAAACAGTCCTAACACCTGCTCAAGACCAGTCTTATGAGCTGGAGGAGGTAATGAGATAATTACTTTCTAGATCCCCTGGTTCGTCCTGAGCCCAGTATGGTAGTGAGTGAGCTTGTTGCATCTCACAGCTGTTCATTGACCTATATGAAATCAGTCAGGGATCTCACTTCAGGGATAAAAATAGGCAATCTGCATTGCAAGCCACCTTCAGTTGCTGTGAGTTTTTACCATTCATGGTGATCTCAGCAAAGAGAATAATTTTAAATAATTAATATCACATTTTAAAAAGTGGTTAAAAAGTAAGTGTGTAGATCAGAAAGCCAAACAGGGAAGCTGTAATGCATTTTTGCATTTTTTACTCTATTTTAAGAACTGTAGTGAGTCCAGGTACAGCAACAGTTGTTGCTCAGTAATAAACATTTCGCTTTCATGATAAAACAATAATAATGTTTTATCCTCCAATAATAATTGGAGGATAACAATATTATGTGCATAAGGCAAAGTAGCTGGTATGAGTGTAGCGGGCATACACAAAGCAATTATGTTGCTCTCTGTGAAGAGTTCTTACAATGACTAGCAGGTTGTATCAATGAATGATTGAAGGTTGAGTAAGTGTAGTGAGAAGTAAAGGGAAATCTAGGAAATGACAGGAAAGGGAAGATGAATAAACAGTGCAGTGTCCACAAATAGTCCCCATGAGCGCCGCCAGCTTGGCAAGTGGTTTGTAATACAGGTCACCTCTTGTATTTGTAAGGCCCTGTACTGAGCAGCTGATGGATCTCACTTGGGAGAGGTGTTCAGCTTTGCAGATGGTGATTACAGGCTGGGAGAAACACACCATAGCTTAAAGGAGGCAAGAGGGGGCTCACTAGCAGCAGTTACCTGAGGAGATGGTCCTGTCCATGGTGTGTGCTGCAAGTGAGAGTTCTCATAAAAGGGAAATTAAAAAAAAAAAAAAATCAGTCTTGTAAGCCAACATAAGTCATCTCAGTGAGGAGGAGATAGGCTTTTCTTCTGGTCAAAGACATAGGTGGCACTACTGAAGATTGTCTCCTCGGTGCTTTGCTGTGACCATTGTGCTGTTGTTAAAATGGAGACAAAAATTTCATGACTGGGGGATGGAAATGAGCAGCAGAATTTTCCCCAAATCTGGGAAGCAAGCATATAGCCATGTCTCTGGAAGGCCTCAATTTCTCTCTGTGTGTGCTTTCATTTAGGATGGGAAGGTGATTGTGTGGGATTCCTTCACAACCAACAAGGTAAGTGATACTTCAACAAAAGTCAGGTTTCTGTGCACAGGGCAGATGATGGTGGGATAAGATGGGGGGGCTGGAGGGCTCATAGGTGTCACAGGAGGCAGCAGGATGACGAGATAACATGAAACCTCCACCAGCAGCTAGGCCTAGGGCAAACCACCTCTCTCTGAGCAAAGTCCCTGTTAGGGTACGGGGGTTTGTCATGGTCTCTAGTGGGAGGCTCTTCACTGACAAGGAGGGCTTCTGGCTGGGAGCAAAGCCCAGGCAGAAAAACAGAGGCCCTCCCTGGGTAACCCCTGTACTAGCTGCCATGTGTGATCACCCAGGATCCTTCAGCCAAGCCGTTCATTGTGAAATGATGCTGCTGCTCCTTCAAGCCCTGCCATGGCTGCCTCATGATACCCTGCTCCACACAGCTGAGAAAAAACAGCTTGTCTGTAACTCATTTTTACACATGCAGCGGTGAGGACCTTTTACAGCATTGATGGAAAGTGTCAAGGAGGGGCTAGCCATCCTCCTGCTGCTCTGCTGGATTCTGCAGCAAGGGTGTTCCCCGCCTTACATGTGAGTTACTATAGCTGAGGGAAACACCTGTACCTTCCACTGACCCTGAGAATGTCCCACAGAAATACTGAACTTACTATGCTGTTCTGCTTTCCCTGCATCAATTAGAGAAACAGTGACATCCCAGCTTAAAGAGTTGCTGTGTTTCAGGAACATGCAGTGACGATGCCGTGTACCTGGGTGATGGCGTGTGCATATGCCCCATCTGGATGTGCCATTGCTTGTGGGTAAGTTCCCAGTTTCCATAGCTGCTTACACAGAGGAGTTTGATTTGTAGTGGTGTCTGGGTGCCTTCAGATGCTGCCAGCTAGAAGTCTGCATGCCTTGATTGTGGCTGAAAGGACTACATTCAGTGCCTCTGATTCTATACCCATAATGGCTCATATACATTATCTCCACTGACTTCAGTACAATGACATTTGTTGTGTAAGCATGGAAAATAATCCTCTTTCAGCATTTATATCATGGGTTAGGAATTCTGCATGCATGCAACTTCCCTGTTCCAGTTTGGTGGTATGTGTTGGATGTATCTTCTACGGGAGAGAGGTTTTAATCCTGTTCTTACTTTCCACTCTTTCTTCTATGACATTGAGAAGGTTAGTCATTAGCGATTACCAGCACATGAATAGATCTTGCCAAGATGAGATGGGGAGAAGTAATGCCATCCTTGATTATCCTCCCCAAGTATTCTGAGGGCTCAGATATGAAAAAGATGCATTTATGCAGCGGAGAAAACAGAGATGAGATTTTGGCAAAACATCTATTAAAAAGGGACTAGGTGGATCAGACAGACAAAGCAAGCTTGGGGCAAGAGAAAGGAACAGAGGGAAACTGTACCATGCAGCTTGCAAATCTAGAAAGCATCAGACTGAGCCAGACAGTCAGGCTCCATAAATGTGTGTGGAGAGGGTGTCTGGGAACTGTATGTTTTTGACTAAAATTCAAAGAATGGCAATAAAGTTCTGTCTTCATACTTGTAAGAGAGACAGAGAGGGCATATATGCATTGCACTGCCTCATTCTGTATTTCTTTTGTGCTCTCAGTTAAGTGCTGTGCACGTAATACAAGGCACAGAAGCAGCACCTGGTGGTGTGCCAGGATCCCAGGGATCAGGACAGGGAAGATGTAGTATGGCCCTAGAAAAGGGTCAGACGCTTTAGAAAAGAGTCCCACATCTGGCCTGGGAGACACAGCTTAACTGGTGTGCAACTGTCCAGGAGGGACACACCAGCTACAGAGCTGTGCTTTTGTTGCCCTTTCTCCAAACTCTTCTAAAAGCCTTGTCTTCATGCCCACTGCTTGCTACACTGTCTTTTCCATAGGACTTAGGTCAAATTTATTTAGGTATATAAATAATAATGCTTAAATACTGATCTTCCCAATGACAGATGTCAAGAGAAAAATGGCAGTTTGGCTGTGTGTGAAACCTTAACCCTGAGGTGACTGCTGTGTCACCTCCCAGTTTATACTTTCATGAGGTTTCATTCAGTGCCATTTATAAACTTGATGAGGGTAAAAAATACGGAGGTGCAGCTGTTCGAGTTCTATAAAGTAGCCAGCCTGGTGAGGCAGCTGGGGCTTCCCTGCACAGGGAGATCCTGGACAGCACAATACAAGGAAGTCGGTACTTGTAAGGGTTTGGCAGTGCAGCTCTGACAGGTGGTTTCCTTCTTATCACCACTTGCCTTTTGTCGTTGCAGTTTTAACCAGTTCTCCTCTCTCTGTTATTGCTATTATTACTCTCTTTAGTGGTCTGGACAACAAGTGTTCTGTCTACCCTCTGACATTTGACAAAAATGAAAATATGGCTGCAAAGAAGAAATCCGTTGCAATGCACACAAACTACTTGTCTGCCTGCAGCTTCACTAACTCAGACATGCAGGTAAATGCCTTCCCTACCCGCTGCTCACCGTCCAGCAACACCTAACATGAGCTGCACTGGTACGTGGTGCAAGTAACCTTCCTTGCACGTGGGGCACCCAGGGCCATGTCCTGCCCCATTGCAGGAGCTGCCAGAAAACCCTTGCTGCGGCAATGAAGGTGCTGCAAAAGCTGCTGTAAGGAAATGCTTGTCATAATCCGTGGCTAGGATGTCCTGCCTGCACCCTGCAAAGTCCTGTTGCTTCTGCAGAGGGAGCTCGCTGGTACCTGTGTGTTCTCCACCCACTGGGTCTGTGCTGGCTTGTGCTTTTAGGAGCTCAAACTAACAAATAGTTTGGCAAGGATTAGGTTGGGTACGTGCTGTACCAGCCAATGGAGACTGTGTTGTTTGTCTGCTTTGACCTGGATGCCCAGCCAACTTTGCTTTTACTTTCATTCTTACTTTTTGTTTGTACCAAGTGGGATACTTGAGCTTGAGGAAGGGCCCACAGGGCCAGCCCCGTTGTCCGTACATGCAGTGCTGTCTTGAGGGAAAGGAGTGATGCTATCCACACCTCACAGCCTGGGGGGGGAATGGAGCACAGAGGCCCACAGTAGGAGACAATGGCAAAGCAGGAACTCAGTGCAGATCTTCTGAGACGAGGCCAGCCTTCCTCTATAGTGAGTATCTCAAAGATCTCTTCCTCCAGGAACACGAAAGATGATGAAAGGAGCCAGGATAATCCCCTTGTGCTCTCTGTTTTTTGAATTTACTTGAAGCTCTGCTCAGTGCAGCTCTGCAGCAAAATATGTGGCAGAAGGGAGAATTTTCATTGCTGTCTGTGTCAGCAGAGCTGCTAGAAAGGGAATACTTTGTCCCCTTCTTCCAGATATTTGGAGCTCTTCTGAAAGAAATATCAGCTCTCATTGCTTCTATTTCAGGACATGAGATGCCCGTGAATATGTTGTTGTTTGTCTTTCTATGGTTTCCGTAATGACTCTGAGGTGCATGGAAACAAGTCGTGGAGGTATCCAGCATTCTGGCTTGCTTAGCCCTGACCTTACTGTTCAGGAGCCCTGCGTAATTAGAGCAGTCTAAGTGGAATGTTTTTGATGAGGTAGAAAACCAGTATTCTCTTTTCTGGTCCATACCTATATGCATTGTGATTAAATCCAATGAAAGTAAGAATAGTTACTCATTTTTCATAATAAAAAAAAAAGTTGGATCTTTTTTCTCCATATTAAACACAGCAATCTGCATTGATATTGATGGTAAGGTATTACTATTGTTAAATAACACCACAGTGGATTTAGGTGCTTTATATTCAGTGATTCAGAGATTCTTCTGCAGACTTGAAAAAGAAATTTTCTTGTGATTGATAGGTTTATAAGCGATAATTTATAGCACTGTATGTTATTATTGAAACCAATACGAGGAAGTGAGTTGGCCAAGCTTCTGTTAAGACACTTACATAGGGGATCCTAGAGAACCTCAGATTTCTTCTCTTTGTCCTTTTACGTAACAGCCTAAAAATTATAATTACTCAGTAACTCTGAAGGTACACGGTACCACAAGTACACTATGCAGGAGCTTTCCCAGCTGTGTGCAGAGCAGCTCTTATCTCCTGACCTCCTTGTGTCACTGAGGGATGTGGTGCCTGTCCTGGAGCAGCCCAAGCGTATGGTGGAGGTGTCCCCCAGCCCAGTGCTCCCACAGCACCTGCTGCTAGGTGCTGTGAATGCTGCTGCTCTGCCTTGGCTGCTCTCTTAAACTGCAGCTTGGTTTTCCCTCAGAGGAATGAAAGACAGGGTAGGAGTTTAGGAGTCGGTGTGCCCATGGGCATCTGCAGTGCAATGGAAAGAGAGGAGATCTGGGGGTGGTTCATGGCTGATTAAAGCCACTGTCAGGCTGTGTGGGTGCTGATGGAGGTGGTCCCATCCTTGCTCCTCATCGCATTCTCACCTGGGCTGAGACAAGTGCTGAGCTGCAGGTCAGGGAGACCCATGGACCTCATTCTTGGCGTCTCAAAGCAGTCTTGCCAGAGAGAGCTTCCCCCGCCTCAGTTCGCAAAAAGCTGGGGAGCCTCACTTCCTAAATTAGGTATCTGCAGCTCTGCAGTGTGATAATGCTCCCCATGTGACAGTGCTCCATGTGTATTAATAGCAACAGTTAATTGGGATCTCAAGTGTTCTGCGTAGGGCAGGCAGCCCTACTCACAGCATGGCAGGGCTGAGAAGTGTGATAAGGCCCATGGTGATGGTGGAAGAGGCAGAGGTGGGGGTGTCCCCTCTGCCTCGCTGCTGCCCCCAACTCCATGTGCTCCTGGCAAGCAGGGTCTGTGTCCCTGTTGTCCTCTGCCTTGTGCCAGTGCTTCCTCTTGGTGCCAGGGAAGGATCCTCTCCTGCAGCAAGCCAGAGTCCAATTGCAAAGACTGCTAATTAATTCCCTTCTGTTTTGTTTGGGTTTTTGGTTTGTTTTTTTTTTTGGGAGGGGCTTTCGTTTGGTTTGGTTCTGTTTTTTTTTCAATAGAAATACCCTGAAGTTGAGTCCTTAACATTTCTCTTTAAGCGCTAGCTGAAGTTCTGGGTTGCCAAAAGACCTTCCCTTACACCTTTAGCTTCTCCTGTTCCCTTCATATCTTTCTTACACAGTATTACAAGAGCAAGTCCTCAGAGCTGAATATCCTAATTCCTCAGCCAAGTACAAATATTCCTCAGAACAGACAAGTTCATTGATCTAGGCTCAAAAGCTGTCCAGAAAGACAAGTCAGGACTTTCTTCTGCTGTTATAATCTCAGAGTATTAGTGTCTCTCTACTGCAGAATTCAGAACAGTCTGTTCTGCAGCTTTGCAGACCTCTGTTTATGGGAGGAGTTTTTGGAGAATCTGTCAGATATCTTCAGTGTTTAACCTTTATGCAACTCTGTGAATCGTTTCATGATTGTGTGATCATTTTCTTCTTGAAGAGTATTTTCTTTTTAACTTTTAACTACCCACTAGGATCCCTTGAATTTCCTCATCAACTATGAGAAAAACCTGTGTACAAGACCCTTGCCTCCTTCCACGCTAGTGCACAGGGACCCTTTCAACCTGCAGAATTTGTGATTGCATAACAGCTTCGGGTGCCAAGGGGAAATTCTGAACAATCGAGCATCATCAGGATTTAGCCACAATAACAAGTGCTGATCACATGTGCTTTCTACAAGCACTGTAGCAGATGAGGGAAGCTGTGAGCTGTGTTCGGTCAGTGTATGTTCAGGCCTCTTTCACACACAAATGGTTTTGGACAAGTGAGAGGTGATGGACTTATCAAACAACTGTCTAGACAGGCTTACTTCCCTTTCAGAAAATCCATCTCTTAAGCCAAATTAATTGGGTTTAACCTGGCTACTTCAAGCAGAAAAAAAAAATAGAGAGTTAAACAGGTAAACGGGTTAAACTCCCAACAATTCTTCTCTTTACCCAGGTTGAATTCCATCAGCCTAAATATGGATAGGATTAATTACAAGAGCAGACAGGAATACCAGTCTGGTTCTGACTCCTTTTTTGGAGGATATGGAAATGCCAGCAGATAGTTACTGCCATCAGTTCTCCAAGCCCTGCTGAACATAACTGACCATTAATGAAACACTGTGTCAATACAGCTCTCCTTTCCACTCTAACTTCTTTCTTTACAAATAAAAAACATAAGCTGTGCTTAGATTCACCTTGTTTTTATGGCTTTGATTTGTTGTATAATATTTCATTGAATTAAAGCTGTCCTTGGTGTACGTGTAGGAGGTCATTTGTTTCTTTGTGAACTTGAAGATAATCTGCTGATTTTTCTGTTGACCTGACTCTTCATGCCACATCCTATAGATCCTGACAGCAAGTGGAGATGGAACTTGTGCTCTGTGGGATGTTGAGAGTGGGCAACTTCTACAGAGTTTCCATGGTCATGGAGCTGATGTCCTGTGCCTGGACCTTGCCCCTTCTGAAACAGGAAATACATTTGTCTCTGGGGTAAGCAGGAGTTTCCTATCATAATATGAAATAAAAGAAAGTGGAAGGGAAAAAGCTACAAAGCAGGAGGCTCATGATCTTACTGAGAGAGTGCTGGAGTATGTGTTGGAAGCCTCAGTGCAATCCACTCATTACAAGCACATTTTCCAAGCTGGAGCAAATTAAACCCCTGACTGTGGGGTCAAACCCACCCAGCCAGTCTGACTGCAGTTCTGCTTATTTAGCAAATTCCACCCCACACCAAAGCAATCCAGCCTGAGATCAAAACAACGCCTCTTCTGGGAAGGGAAAGGCTGACTTAGAGCAGCGGGCTCATACTGCAGCGGAGGTGTGAGCCCCTGTGGATAGGAGCCCAACACAGCAGATGACTTCCCATGTTTGGCTCCCTTTTGTGCCCAGCTCTCTGGAGCCAGATGGGGTGCGCCAGGAGACTGCTTAGGGCGTTGGAGTGGGGCTGCAAATAATGTGTGCGCCACTATGTCCCTCAGCCACTACCCAGAAACCAAGGGGTATCTTGGATGCTGGCTAAACCTTCATACAAGTTGGAGCAGGGAGATGAGGTGTGGCCGCATCTTCAGCTGTTGCTGAGTCCCCTGTGCCATCCAGTGGTACCAGAGGCATTTAAAGCCCCTTTGACAGTTGAACATTGCCCACTCCCTGTCGTGGCCCAAAGGAACACACAAACCTTGCTGGGGCTACAGGAATTGTCTGGGAAAATACCCAGGGCATCTTCCAAATCTTATTCTGCTGCTGAGGGATCACTGTTCCTGGGCAGCCAAACTGTTGGCATGCAGCCTGGCAGTGAGACAGGCAAGGCATAAAGGTTAGTGAGATGGGACTTGGCTTCTTTTCAAGGTGGTCCTGGTCTTTCCCACATCAGAAATTGAGTGTGCCAGTTAGAGGTGGCAGGAACTGAGGGATGACCTGTCTTACTAGAGGCAGGTTGCTACCAGTAACTTAGCTGAAGGTACCTGGTTTCTGAGCCCCACCAGCACTGGCCCAGGGCTGGTCCTGTGCTTGCTGATAGAAATGGCCCTTGTGCCAGAGGATGCTGACCATGGGGGATCCCCCCCAAGGGAATTCCACTTAAGCTTGGAGTCATGGTCCCATTCCTACACAATAAACCTGGACCTCTTCTGTTATGGCTCTTTTATCAAATTTGGCTGGCCCATCATGAGCAGAGCCCAGCACACTGGCCCAGTTTGCCTGCTGCTAGCACAGCTGCTCTGAAGCGTGACTGAAAGCTAATTCCATCCAAGTGCATTACTCCTCCTGGGCTTTCCTGTCACCAGGCTTGCTTCCCAGAAAGGATAGATTCATTCTCCCTAAAACAGCTCGTCTTATTATAGGGCAAAGAATCGCAAGCAGCTATAGCACTGCTAAGAGAATATGTCATACTTGTGTTCTGTAACAGCTTGGGCATGTCTGTGCTTACAGGGCCTTGCTTAATTCATCACATGCGAAATACCACTTCAGTGAAGAGCTGTCTTACATCATGTCTATGCAGGTATAGCCGAAACAGTGCAACCTGAAGGTGTGGTGGCATAGAGAGACTCCCTGTATATTCTGCCTGTGTAATACAGTAACCTCGAGCTGGAATAAGCGATACCAATACATCAGCATGTAGACTGGGTGCTGTTACATTTAACAACTTAACTGAATATCCCAGTCCTCTTGGGTGAGCTCAGGGCTGCATCCTGGGCTGCTGTGCTCAGTGCCCTCTGAGCACTGCTCCTCAGAATGAGTTGGATAGCACTCAGGGGGCCCATCTCTCTGCAAGTGGTTGCTTGTTTCTCCTTCAAAACCTTAGGAGTCAAAGCACCAGCTTGTCAGATGGGTCTTGCCCCCAAACTCCCAGAGAGGTCAGTAAGAACAGTGCACATGGAAGCAATATGAAGGGCTGGGCTTAGGCTGTGGTGGGGCTTGAGAGGGAAATATGCTGAGTCCAAAATGTTCTCTATCCTGTTTGGTTTCCCCTGCATAGAAGCCACAAGTTGGTACAAAGGAACGTTACTCCTTTTAAATAATGATATCATTAGTAAAAAACCTGGGATTTCATTTTAACAAGAGAATTTAGAAAAAAAGACAGAGAGATGTGAGTCATGAAGAGACTTTAATTTAATTAGCAATCATATTTGCTTAAAAATAAATAACACGTGTGGCACGGTCTGCTGGGCAGGACACTCTAGCTTGGCAGAAGCAGCAGCCGCTTGGCCTGCACTGTGCTTCCCACGCAGCCTCAGAGCTGAGCCCATCTATGGCCTGCCCTTCAGCAGGGTTGTATTTATTAAAATCTGCCATCACTCTTGAAAGAAAAGTCCTGCGTTCTTCTTCCTGTCACTGAGATTGTCATGGCCCTACAGGTATGAGACGGTTCCTGCCCTGAGGACATTACAGACCACATGGGCTGAGCTCCCTGCCCAAAGCATTCAGGGTGCTGAGCACTTGGCAGCAAGCACTGAGTGTTAAATGATCTCTTCAAAGCACAGCTTGGAAGGGCAGGTTAGAGCTTGACAATGAGATGAAATGCTGTTATGCTTCTTTTATCATTCCAACCACACCACTGAGCACATGGGTGCAGAGCTACGGCAGGGGTTAACGCTGGTAGGAGGCTGGGCTGCACTTATTTCATTTTCTATTTCAGTGTATGAAAAGAATTAGTTATAAAACTTTAAATGCTGGCTATTAATTTTTTATATTGGACATGCTAAGTAGTAAGGGATTGAGTCACTTATGCAGCTCTGTGGCATGGTGGGGCAGCAGACACAGATAGGGCAGCAGCACAAACAGAGCAGGGCTGCGGGTGCCAGTTCGTATGAACACCCTAGGCCTGCCTGCACCCCACTGTGTTGCACAGCAGCACTGTGCCCGGGTGGTCTGTGGCACCACTGAGGCTCCAGCCTTTGTGGCACACTCTGTTCCTGACTGCAACTGCACCAGGCCTGGGAGTATCAGTACAGCTGGTGATGGGACTGCTTTGCTTGTTAAATCCCCTCAGAGCGGTCATGTTCGGAGCCTTTGAATGGAACTGGGCTTGATGACACATGTATCAAGCACATGAGGGATGAATGTCACTATTTGCACAACTGTAGTGATTTTATTTGTCTTATTAGGGATGTGACAAGAAAGCCATGGTCTGGGATATGCGGTCTGGTCAGTGCATCCAGTCATTTGAAACCCATGATTCAGATATCAACAGTGTCAGGTCAGTATGTTTCTAGGAGAGGACACACTTGCAACATTGAACGATGNAGTGTTGAGCAATGTGCTGGTTCTATTTTTGAAGTCTGACCTCATCCAAGTAATGTAATGTGTTCTGGTCTTTTTTTACTCATGCACAGATATTACCCAAGTGGAGATGCTTTTGCTTCTGGTTCAGATGATGCCACGGTATGTTAATTCAGCAACTTAACTTAGGGAAGTTCTGTTACTTCCCAAGTTAGATTTTCCTGAAAGATTAGGTCACGTCCACAGAGGACTTTAAGTGACTAAACTGATCCTGTGACACCAAAATTGCAGAAATAATGCTATAATATAATATAATATAATATAATATATATTAAATACTATATATGATGCTATAGGTAAAATATATTTATGCTTTGTAGGTCACCTCTGCAAACTTTTCTACGTGAGGTACTGTCCAAATAATTCATTTCACATTTTCTGTTTTGAAGTTCCATGATCAAAATTAGTTGTCTTACGGGAAAAGATTTGGCTTTGTGTAGTTGTTGGTCAAAGCATGGAAGGAACCAGATGAAATTCTGCAGCTTAGGTCAGAAGAAGCGGCACAGTGCAAGGGCATGAAAGGAGCCTGCACATCAGTACACACATCTTGGCAAGCAGAGGGGCTGTGGGCTCAGCACAGAGCTGGGCAGACCCGGCAGGTGGCCTCTGCATCCTGGAGTACAGTCTCAAGGTGGCCTTGGCCACATACATCTCCTCCCTGTCATCGTAATTCACTGCCAGCACTCTTCACTGCAATGAGTCACCACGTCCAGGTCATCCTAGACGATACAATACTTACTGGATCTTACTTATCTATGAGCAAGCTGCCAGGAGGAGCACAGTATGTATTGGCAGATAATTTTGGTCGGCACATTATATGTAAAACACCACTTGCCTCCTGGTGCCTTCGAGCACCTGAGTGATGGACATGGGTGGTGGCTCTCGCTGCATCTGGTGGGTCCCCATGGGGGACCAGGCTCTGCCTGTACCTCAGTCCAGCAAGGACTGAGCTGGCAGCTCAGTGTAACTCGAGAGCCGGTGTTTGGGAGCCACCTGGCACCTTGTTTCTCCTGTTTATTCAAACATCACATGACGTTGCAGGACTCATTCTAAAGTACTCTGTTCTCAGAGCATGTTTTGAGTCTGCTCCAACATTAGCTAAACTTAATAGAAACATTCCCTTTGTCTTCATTGGATGTCAGACCTTCCAAGGCTCTTCTGGAGAGAACGTACACTGCTTTTAGGTCTTAAAAGCTGTGATTATAAATTAATACCTCTAGCTCTGTGGTGAGCCCAGTGGCTCTCCACACATTTGGATGCAGTACTGTGAGCACTTGAGATGCTGAGAGAGTGAGATGGAAAAACTGTCCATCATTAAATTCCAATGAGAACACTCTTCTTTTATGCCCAGTACCACAGGCTCTGGGCTTCTGTGCTTATTAATTTATTTGATTTTTTTTTTCTCTCTTAACTATTCCTGACACCTCCGACTTGAGCAGGAAAATGGGAAATTCCATCTCGGTACTTTCGACAGGTTTTGGCAGTTTTCATCTACTTCATTCTTTAAATGAAGAAGTTGGTGTTTTCAGCATTACAGACCGATACGCTGACTGGTATCCTTGACCTGATTTATATACTTAGGGATTTCGAGGAACAGATAATCCTAACTGTCTGGAGGGAAACCCTAAAAGAGTGCTCACATGGCAATGTTGTCACCTGCAGTGACCCTGACTCGCTGTCAGAACAGTCTGATGGAATTTTTCATCAGTGTGGAGTGCTGGGAGACCTGGAATTCATATACCTGGCAGCTCCCCACCACTCTGCAAATGAAACAGCCTCTCCTTTATGTGCAGGCTTGAATACCAGCCATTTTTCATTAGTGAAGTCTTAATATTAGCAAACCTATCTGGCCAGTGTTTGCTTAAACTTAACTTATTGAGGAAGGTTCAAATAGTTTCAAAAGTGCATTTTGATTTCAGAGCTAACAGACTGCCTTTTTGCTTGGCAGTGAAGTCTGGTCTGCCCATACGTTACTTCCATGTTAAACAAGCCTAAGTATACTGGCAAATGGTAAAAACAGGAAGTGCAGATTGTAGAGGTGATTGGGGATTTTCCATGAGAAACGAAAACCAAAGCTCTGTATTAAAATGTATTATTTCACTTGAATTATTTTTGTGTAGGTTTTTCAGACAGAGAGGCATCACGGAAGGGCAGGGGCTGTTTGTTATCCCGTGTTACTCAGAGCAAGGACTACTGTTTAGGCTTCCCCATGCCAAGGGACTGTCCGAGCACCATGCCATGTGGTCCATGTTCTCAAAGATGACTGGAGATTTAATTCTCTCTCTCCTAGACTCCAGCTACAGCTAAACTGTTGTCTTTGGAGACAACACCTCCTCAGCAGCAGGATGCCCTACTATGTAGGAAACCACAGTGGGGAAGCAAGAGGATGGGGGCACTTTGAATGTGTAGCTATGGTCCAAAGCTCACCACTCATCTCATTATAGCAGAACAGTGAGGAGGCTGAGGGAAGAGGCTTGGAAAAGCAAGTTTTTCACTCAGTTTATACAAAACAGCCTTGTGTTGCTTAGATCCCTGTTAGACTCCAGAGGAGTCCCAGTTACAGCTGGCAGAAATAGCAGAAGGGAAGAAGCCAAGCAGCCGTTTCCCATGATGCCTGTTAGGCTGCGATCCTTCCTACTCCCATTTTTTCAATGAGATGTAGTACCATTTGACTCCATCCTTTACTAAGGCATGTGTGTTGGTTTTGTTTTAATCCTAGTGTCGTTTATATGACCTTCGTGCAGACAGAGAAGTAGCAATTTATTCCAAAGAGAGCATCATTTTTGGAGCATCCAGTGTGGACTTCTCTCTCAGCGGTAAGACCTGAACTTTGGAGGTTTTGGGATTTGAGGGGAACTGTAAAATTTTGCCAGCTTAATTTGATAAAGCGTTTGTTATTGAAAGTAATACCAAGTACCAAAAGAAACTTAATGCGTGCAAGCCTTTTTTTGCCTCTGTAAAAATAATTACTCTTTAAATAACATAGCTGGCTATTGCTTTGTTGTAGCAATGAAGAGTATTTTCCTGGCCCTACTGAAGGCAGGAAATATTTTGCTGTCAACTACAGCTGAGCTAGAGTTTCACAATAATGATTAAAAACATTTCAAAGGAAACATAAAATGTAACTAGACTATTAAGCATACTTACATAAATAGTTTTTAAAAGGATAACAAATTATTCATAGACAATATGTTGGAGGAGGATGAAGACAGAGACATTACCATTTTTCACTACAGATACAGAAACATGAGCTTGAGTCTTCTCTCTACTGCCCCAGCACAAATGCAGAGCTCCTCCAGTCACCCTCCTTGGGGATGAGTGGGTGGTGAACTCCCCTCTGTCTGGGACAGAGGCAAATGTCTGTCATCGTCACAATCACCACAGCTTGTTCCATCGGGGACAATGAATGACTTACCAAATTGTCTGCTAATCATTCAGCCATTTGTATTCAACTTCTGTGTCTGTGCAAAACATTATTACCGTGCATTAGCTGTTTAAGTGCTTTTCAGTCTGTTGTGATTTGGAGTCATCCCCCATCTATATAATTTAACTCATTTTTAACTATATTTTTAACTAATGCATTGTAATTGGTGCAGCATTTAGTATGCATAGCTCAGCAGTGGAGCAGGGCTGTTTGGCAGGAGCGTAGGGGTTGGAGCTCGCTGCCTGCAGTGGGTGGCACAGGAAGGCTGGGTTGTGGCTCACTAGGTGATCAATGTCCTGCAGAAGGCCCTTGCTGCAGTCTAGACGTGCTACCTACATACAGACCTCATTTTGTAAAATCTTATTCTCTTTGTAGGTCGCCTACTGTTTGCAGGCTATAATGATTACACCATAAATGTCTGGGATGTGCTGAAAGGGTCTCGTGTATCCATTCTGTTTGGACATGAAAACCGTGTCAGCACCTTGCGGGTCTCTCCTGATGGGACGGCATTCTGCTCGGGCTCCTGGGACCACACTCTCCGAGTAAGTGCTGGGAGCACCTACTTTGGGTGCTTCTTTCTTCAATTGATTGTTTAAAAACAAGAGGGCGTCGTGGAAGGGTTTTTACAGGAAAAGTGATTCCAGAGGGACTAATGAGCATATAAAAACACAGTGTAAAACATTAACAGAAAATTCAAATTAAAAAAAACAAACTGCAAAGTGCTAGCAGAACTGTTAAATTTTGAACTTATGGGTTAAATAATGTAATTGCTGCTGATGGTCAATGTCATAAACAGTTGTTCAACTCTCTCTCTGCAGGTCTGGGCTTAAGCCGACATTCTGTATGCAGAATCAAACGAAGACTGAAACCCTGGACTACAAAAACTGCATAAGATCCCCCTCAGAATCAGTTATGCGCTACATTACAAAAGAGTGACACTGAGCCCACAGGTTAACACAACTAGGTAGAAAATGTAATCTGCTTGAACACATAGCAAACATCAACCTGTAGTTAAATGGAATGTTTTTAATTCTGTTTTGAAACTATCTTCTTTTATTAGAACTAGCTTAGATAATTATAAAGGGACTTCTCTCTGAAGTCACCTACATCATAGAATTGAGTATTTCAGTGCACATTATGTATTTATTTGCATGAATTGATTTCCTTTTTAAAGTGAAAAAAAATGCTGATTTTATCAGGATGTAGCATAAGACTTTGGAAACATTCCGTCATAGTGCATCGAATTTTTGTGTTTAAAAGTGGGAAGAAAAACAATTCTAACACTTTATGATGGCATTATGGATGACTGAACCTTAGTTGTAAGTAGAGGAGCAAAAGACCTACTGTGAAGGTACTGGCTGTTGTCATAAAAATGTATTTTTTGTACAGAGAAGGAATCCTTTCAATCCCTGTTTTTTCCTACCGTCTTTTTAGATAGAAATAAGTATTTCATCTCTGTTACCTGAATATAAAGAATCTAAATATATAAAAACTGATAAACTGCAAAGAAGAGGGATATAAACATGATTTACACAATCATGAGGTAAAACTTAACCAGTAGTTTCTTAGAAATTTTTAATTGTATCACTTGGTTGAGTGAATTTTATTTGATTTATAGGAATACTACATGCTAAGCACTAAGGGATACTACACACTAAGCACTAAGCACTGTTTTACTGATGGTCAGATCTTTTCCAAGTCAAATCAGTCAGTCAATGATCATGATTCTTATTTGCATTTTGAGCAGTTCATACTACTTTGGCAGGGCACTGTGGCTTAAATGTATATTTAGGCAGTATATGTCCATTTTAAGATCCTTCTGCAATGTCAGAACAGTATAGGTTCATGCAAATGCAGGTCAGACCTTACAAGGCAAATCCTTACTCTAACAGTAATCCCCCACTGGCATGGATGTGGTTTAGTTGTAGTTGGACTTAAAAAATGAGCAACAGTAAGTTGTTGAAAACCTGCTGTGAGCCACAGTCCTGCCAGCATTTGATACCATGCTCACCAGAGCAGACGAGCCCATCTGATCCAGGAGCCGCGGGGTTTCAGGGAAGCAGTATAGCTGGCCACATTGCTGGCAGCACCCAGCCCTCTGCGTGAGCATGGTAATGCAATACAAGCTGGCAGGACTACCCCCATGCAGAGCTGATGCTATAGAGTTAAGGTTTAATCAGATAAAGCTGAGATACAGCTAATTTTAGAACTATTGGGAAATTATAGCTGCATTTATACATTGAAAACTATCGAGGCTAGAGTGTGTCACCTCCACTCATACTGACGGGTACTGAGTCTAACCAGAGCAGAGGCACAGAGGGAACAAAGTGCTGGAGTAATGCTGGGTCTTGCACGGTCTGACCTTTGAAATGCAAGTGGTGTGAAACATCTCTGAAAAGATCAAAGATATGATTTATATTTAGATTGAAACAAGAGAAAACAAGGTCACTGGAGTGAGCTTGATCACAAGCTCACTGATCGCTGGAGCTGGCTGTTCACATAAGTTTGATGACAGTATCTTTATTCTATTTGAAAGTGGAATTTTTTTACAATTCTATAAAAATTGTATTAGAAGCAGTCTCCTCATTCATGAAAACATTAGGTTCCATGAATCCATAACCAGCTAACCCAGGACACTGATATTTGTATCAGCCTTCAGTCCCTAATGAAATAGTTCCGCTTTTTCACTTGGAAAGGTCAGCTCTGATGCTTTGTGATATTTGTGGCAAACTATCCCTGTGACAAACTGAATGCACTATGGAAATGTCATCTAGAGCTCACTGTGCAATATTGAGTCAATACACTGTAGACATTTGATCAAAAGATCAATATTAGTGTTTAGATAGTGTTTATTGGTGAGATGTTTGTTTCAGACATACTACATTGCGTTGATACTTATGAATGGCCTAAATAGAATAAATTGTATTTTACATATTGAGAACATGTATACACTCATTTTTCCCATCAGTTAGGTACTTGTAATGGTAGCTACTTTTTCTGGTTCTTTGGCATCCGCTTTTAGCAGCACAGAGTTCCTTAGATCATTTGTCCTGCAGAAATCTAGGGTGAAATCCAGATCTACCAGAAAATTGCTTCTCAAATATCTTCTGGAAGTACCCAAGGTGAGCCACAGTGGTGGAAGTGCTCAGTTTAGACACTGAAAAAAGCACCTCCTTAATTTAGATACACTGTTTTGTTTCCTTTCTTCTGAGGGGCTGGGGAAAGTGCTGAGCCAGCGTGTTCTGAGTGACATCAGTGCCCAAACCATCACCAGTTCCAGTGAGAATGAGGCTGACATTGCATCTTGTGCACTTCTGTTCTTGCAGGGAGGAATCCCGTGGTTCTTGCACTTCAGGGCCACTGCCTGTGGACTCATTTGTAAGTCAAGCTGCATGGACTTGGCACCTGTGAAAATCACCTTTTTGTTCCTGAGGTAATGGTGAAAGCCATGAACCAGAATGGGCCTCAACTTCCCATCAGATAGATGAAGATAGAGGAACAGGGCACTGAAGTAGCCACTGTACTTCTTACTCGCTCAAGGTTGAGCAGGGAGGCTTTGGAAAACCCGGCGTTTTGATACACCCCCCCTTTGTTCCGTCAAGCTATTTGTGTCTTGGAATGCCTTTATTCCTTTCCAGAGGGAGAGGTTTTAACCTGTGTCCTGTCCTTTCCTAAGTGTGCCCCAGCCTTGGAGAGCAGCTGCGCAGCTCTGGGTGCAGTGGGGAAGCAGCAGAGCCCCGGCACTGGCCCTGCCTTCCTGACTCGCTCCTCAGCTCAAGCCAGGAGATGAAGGAAATGTAGTCCTGAAAGAATCCACAAGCAGGCTATAACTGGGTTAAACCTATGTGGAGCAAGGGAGCTATAGCCCAGGCAAAGTCACTGTCAGACGGCTTTGTCCTGTTAAGCAAAAATGCTATATAAACAGGATGGGTGGAAAAGAATATTGCTAAGGGAATGAGCAGCCTCTCCCTCTTGATCTCCTGTCGTGAGGAATGCAATAGGAAATTCCTGCTCCAGGATTAACAATTATAAGAAAAACTGTACTTAAAAAAGCATTCTTGATAGTGATCTGAGAAATTGCAATAGGATTGATCCAAACCATCTATTTTTAGATCTTGTAACGGGGATGTAAAATGGAGACAGAGAGCTGTAACTCAAGATGGGGGAGCAAAGCCGAGCAGTCCTGTGCTGGCACATTGGGCACCTTGAGCCCCTTGTTCGATGCGAGGTGAGAGAGTTGCCCAGTCCCAGGCAGCTGCGGGTGGTGATGGCGCAGTCACAGCCACGCTTTGCCCCGGGCTACCATCTGAACCTCACCTGCAGACTGGCACCGAGGAGAAAGCACAAATTGAGTGCACCTGTGCTGGGCCTGCCATAAACTTTGGGGTGGTGTTTATGGGAGTTTGATGATCTGTTAAGCAGTTGGTGGTACTCACAGCTCGAGGGGCATGGCGGGCATGCAGGGGAGGCATCTAGCTGAGATGTCTCCATGGTGCTGTGCAAATGACACCACTCGACCAGTGTTGTTCACCATTTTATTTTACACCAGCAGTAGTGAAGGGCCCAACCTTTGCACCACGAAGGTCCTAATCCCAAATTTTGCCCAAATGTCCATCAAAAAGCAAATGTCACTGCATTTGCTCGGTACATACAAAATGCACTCCTCCTGTAGTCCTAGAAAACCTGAAGGATCTCTGATGCAAAGAATACGAGTTCGGGCCGCCAATGTGGGAGGAAAACCCATACGAGACCAGGATTTCACGGTAGGCACCCGAGAACCCGGCATTTTGCCTGAGCGCGGAGAGCAGCCCCCCGGTCTGTGCCGCGGGTGCCCTTCCTGGGGACGCGGGCAGACCCTGCGGGAAAGCAGCGCTCGCACCCCGGCAGCCTCCCCCCGCCCCGGGCCCCGCCCCGGGGAGGGCTGGGTTGGGCCGGACGGGAGGGGCCGCCCC